>JABSTQ010010036.1:1065000-1135863 GCA_013358835.2 Ixodes persulcatus
TTTGTTGTTTTGAAGGAGAGAAAAAAAAAGAGGGGGGAACTTAGCTTTTTTTATTAAAAGATAATATACAATAAACAGAAAAGAGACATTTGAGTGAGCAACCTAAGCTACTTCAGTTCAATGAGGCAAACAAGATATAGCTTCGTTGCTAGAGGTCTGGTAGCTAGCGCAGGTGTTCCTACCAACTCTTCATTTCCTACAAATTTCTTCTGCAGCACAGTAATTAAAAGTTTATCGAAATAATTTTCCAAATTTGGAGAAGAAACCCATTTTTTTTCAGTAAAGTTGTTTTGGGGTGTAAATATCGGGAAATATCGAGTTTTACCCCCAAACAAAGGAGCATTTTGTAATTTGATAGAAACGGTTTTGCGGATCATCCGCATTGTAAACAGCCGCTTTGTTATGACAAACTTAAAGGGGCACTCGAGCGGATATTGAGATCGCCTACTTATGGTTATAATGCAATCAACGGGCTCTAAGCATAATAATAATTTAAAAAAAAACGAAATTACACGGATGGGTGGCCGATTCATTTGTTAAAAATCTAATACTTGCTGAATTACATTTTTTACACTAAACGATTTGACGCTTTTGCCAAAATGTAATTCGCAACGCGCCTAAACCAAGCAATAATACTAACGTTCGGAATCTCTACGCATTTACCTATTTTCATTGGTCACATTTTATGGAAGTGGTAGGAGGGACCCGGAGATGCCCCTCCCCCCAAGAGAAAAATAGTGCCCCTGTATGTCTGCTGTTGTGGGTTCACAAGGACATCTTGCCATGTCCTTGTAAACAACTGCTTCTCAAGTGGTTCTACAAAAAGCACTTGAGTGCCCCCTTAAAAGCGAGAGACCGCTATAATAACAATCGCGACCCCGGTGCGTCTCTCCATATCATGCAGTTATGATACCTTCCGTGTGATCTCTACGTTATCGTAAGCAGACAGAAATTGAATTGCGGGCTTCGCCTCATTGACATCAGCTATTAACAACCATCTTCTTAACGACAAAGTAAAACGCAGACTGTCATCATGTTGTAATTTGTGCGCCGTTAGTAGACGGACGAATCTTAGTATTGTAGTTGTGAAATCTTGAGCGTGATCTTATTTCGGTCGTTCGTTGATAGACATATATTTCATTTTGCGTGTTGATAAAAGCCATGCTTTATGGCAAAATCAAATTCAGGCGGTTGTCCTCTTGTCATTCGAGCTATTCAAAGCAGAAGAACAATTGTTTAGTCTCTCGACTACATATTTTCGAAGTTTCGTGTGGGATAGTCACCCTTTTGACAAGAGCGCCACAAGACAATGACATAAAGTTAGACACGGCACAAGCGTTTGTGCTCTGTCTCTTACTTTACGTTTTTGTCAAAAGAAACGATGTACCAACTAGCCCATCTCTCACTGTGGATTTTCACCCGTTAATAACTAAACATTAAACACATATTTCTCGTGTTTTTGCTTTTTAATGACAATATTGTATATATGCTGTGCATTCTTTATGTAAGAATCATTTCTTGTTCTTTGGTTCATTAGCTGACATAAATTTGATTTCCTTGGAAAGCTGGGGAACGAAAAATACTTGACATCTTCTGAAAAGTTCGGCGTTTTTACTTGGAGTTGTTTTTTTGTTGCTTCTCGTAACAACCAATGGAGTTTGTGAATTTCCTAAATTCAGACATGTACTTTGCAATCTTCCAGGTCGCATATGAACGTCAACAAATCGATTCGTTAAATAAGGATAGTATATGATGGCTTGATGAATGACACTTCAGATTGCAGAATATTCTATCGGATTTTTTTGTGCGTACTACTGGTTAAAAAAAATGAGTTTGATTGCAGAATTGGAGATTTTAATTAACAATCACCTTATTTCGTAGTTGTTGAAATTACTTTTCCTCACAGCAATAGTTTGTATGAAAAACAAAACGCATTTAGAAACGTGCGAGAAGAAAAGTAGACTCGCTACTGGAATGTAAAACAAAGCGACTAAATAATCGCACCGTTGCTACAATATTGACCCCAAAAATTCTAAAATATTGCTTATGGGACATGTTTTTATTTTCCCACTATATGTGAGGCTCGATAGATGACCACACAAAATAAGGTTTAATGTTTTTTTAGTAAAAAACAAAGAAGCTACTTGTTGTAAATAATGCAATCAATGTAAGGTAACCTTTATAAATCAATACATGGTGATAAAAGAAAAACAGCGCAAAAGACAAAAACAAAAGAAAAAAACATGCACGATATGGCAGGTGTGCATGTTCCTGTTGTGTATGCTCTATTCCTATTTTATTTTTGTCTTTTGCGCTGTTTTTTTATCACCACGTACAACAACTACAAACTAGCTCAGCTTTCCGCTTTATTACAGTTTATGTCAAAATTTCTCTTCAGACGGAATACTGAGCCAATAATTTATGTAGATTTCAGAAGTTCAATAGTATTATAAACATTAATTTCGATAATATACAATTTGAAGTGTACACTTAAGTCCGATATTATTATTATTACATCTTAAAGCACATCGGGTTGCATATTTATAATACATCTTAAAATACATTAGGTTGGATAATATCGCAATAAAGTAGATTTGGTTCGATTTCAATCGATTAAGTTTGATAATATTGTACAACTATTTAATATTATATACAAGCAAATGTTTCGTCGCCTCCGAACAAAACAAACTCAAAGCGAACCCCCACACGCGAGAACCGCGAAGAAGCCATCAGGGTTGAATGAACTCGGAGAAAACACCTCATTCGCAAACAAAACAAATAACAACAAAAACCGGCCACCAACAACAAACAAACAGTACAACTAACAACCAACCAACCATCCAGGCAACAACCCATCTAAACAAACACCCTCCCCCCCCAAAAAAAAAAAAAAAATCAAATGGGAGACGCGCAACACACAGAAGACTATGGATGTAAGGAAAGAGAGAGAAAATGAAGAGGGAAGAGAAATTAGGAAGAGAAGGGGAGAAGGATGGACTGAGGAACAACCCGCTGACCTAGTGGCGTAGTAAGACGGCGTTATAAAAGGAGTACGTATGCGATGGCGGGGAGAGAGAGAGA
This sequence comes from Ixodes persulcatus, assembly GCA_013358835.2. Lineage (NCBI taxonomy): Eukaryota > Metazoa > Arthropoda > Arachnida > Ixodida > Ixodidae > Ixodes > Ixodes persulcatus. The sequence goes on from JABSTQ010010036.1 coordinate 1,068,082, forward strand.
GAGGACCGAGTTAGTAAATTCACTTTCTCCTGTCGCTGCACCAGCGAAAGAACCAGCTTCCTCCACTTTGATTCTCGGAGGAGCCGTTTTTTCTTGTTTGTTTGTTTTTTCTCGCCGCCTCGCGCGAGAACGAGCGAGAGTATTTGGACGCGCGCTCCTGCCGCCGCCGCCGCCACTGTCAATGACCTCCCAGTCACGGAGCGTTCACCCCTAGCGCGCGCTGGCCAGGGAAGAAATGTGTGGCGACTCGGCACGGATGAACTAACAACAAAGGACGGCGCGTGACACAATGAAGCCGTTTTTTTATTATTATTATTATTTTTATTATCATTATTATATTGTCCGCTCTCGACGGTACTTCCCTCCCCATTACGGAAGAACGATTAAATGGCCAATTAAGCGACCTTTAAATCAAACCTCGATCGACTGAAATTGCCTTCAGCGCAGCTACACGGTGCAATCCACTTATAACGATGCCACATATAACGATGTATTGCTTACAACGATCGGTTGCTAGAGTTTCTAGACTAGAAACGATCAGTTTCTAGTTCAGACAAAACGATAATCGGTTATACCGATTGAAGCACGGGTGATAAAATGTGTTGTCAACGAATAGCGAAGGATAACTTAGATTTATTTTTTTATTATTATCATTTTACTATCAATGCCGAAGGCATATCAAACTCTTTTTGTGCGTGTATTTGTTCGCGTAATTCGGACGTATTTTTTTTTAATAACAATGCGCATCAGTGGTGACGTTTACCAACTGGTTTAATTCGTTGCGTAGTCTTTCATTGAATTACAGGGGAGTTTAGCCCGTTTTTTGGACCAAAGTGCATCTCTACACTACTGCGAGTCTTTGTTTTAATGTTACATCCAAATATTATAATTTGCTTAATGTCCATTTTAAGGACCTCCCAAGATAACGCGCGTTCAACGTTACGATGATTATTCCGCTAATCAATTTCTCAGGTCACATTTCTTAGCAGTTTTTAATACCAGAAAAGAAAGTAAATTTTGAGAAGGCAAGCATATCAATAGTTATCTCAATTAATTCCATTCATTGTAAAATTAGACAGGCAAACCAGCAAAGAACTTAATCTAGCTGATTTTTGTTGCACGCGTCCTTGAATTGTAGTGACACCAGACTGCCGCTGAATATACTCGGTATTTGCATAGTTTAGTAAGTACAAATTTACCAGACTTTTCCACCTCAATATCGTGCAACTATACTTTTTTTTCTCAGCTCCACGGCTGTTTACTTTCTGACCGTGGTTTCTTATGCATAAATTTACACAATTACTGGGCAGGAGTGATGTCGTTGGCTTAATATTTTCAGTCAGTTTTGTGTTATATGCAACATCTTAATTCTTTCACCGTTACCGTTCTCGCAAAAAATTGCTTTTTCCAAAGCTCATTTATATTTTTTTTTTGTGTAATGCTTTCTCTTACTCCTAGACTTCATCTAAATAAAAAAAGTTTAAATTCATAATAAATCGCATAACCTTCAAAAATTACAAAAATGACTTCTACAACGCTTGTTATCACTTTTCTTTTTGTTAAATTACCGCTAAATATTGAAAAAAAAAAAACATTTGAAAACTTGTGTATGTTAAGAATGGAATGCGCGTGGAATAAGTTTTTGTTTTATAAGGATAATGCTGCAACGTTTATGTTCAAATCTTTTTTTTTTTTAGTGCGTATAAAACGAATGTTTGATTGACTTAAGTGACGCATCTAGTTCCTTTGCGTGGCCTTAAATCAATTAGTTCTATGGAAACACTGTAATCACGGTATCAACCTGTTAAAGATCGAGTGTGATAAAAAATGCAATTATCGAAAATTCACAAAGAAAAAAATTGGGCCGAATTATAATATATTTACAACTACTGAAAAAAGAAAACGTTTTTTTTTTCTCTTTATGAATGCGTAGGTGTTTTAATTTTGTGTATGGTTACAAATGTCACGATATCCAGTACACAGGTAGTTTGTACTATGCTTATAGTACACGTTTGTTCACAAATTACAATATATATCTTAAGACGTAGAGTTGGTAATAGTTGGATATGAAGAGTTAGCCATTGCACATAAAATAATACGGCGTCATCCTCTGTGAACAATTATTTTAACAGTTACTGCCACTAATAATTTACGGTATAATAATGCCTCAGCCCTTTTTCGCGTACATAATTATACTTAAGAACAAAAAAAAACAAAAAAAAAAACTAAACAATTTTATTATATCAGATAGTGATTTATATTAACAGAAAACGGGTACGTGATTATTTCTATCCGTACGTGTTTGTCATACTTATTTATAAACCCGGATTATCAAGATGAACGCTTTATTTCCCAAAGTATTATCAATGCTGGGCAAACATTGGGATACAACCTTCGCAAATTGAGTTGTTTTTTGCCGAAGTTTGAACGAAACTCACTCTTTTTAGAATGTTAAGCATCGAATATAATTAATCGGACTTGAAGATTATTACTTTTAACGCGTGAGTATTAACGAAAGGTTTGCCAGTGCGTTAAAAACAAAAGTAAGATGAAAAAAAGCTACCTGGAAAAAATTATATAAAAAAAACGCTCTTTTTAGAATGTTAAACATCGGATAGAATTACTCGGATTGAGACATTTTAACTTTTAACGCGTGGGTATTCACAAAGGGCTTGCCAAAGTGTCCAAAATCTAAAGTGAGCTGAACTGAAGCGGTAAATGTAAAATTGCTAAGTCTGCCGCTTAAAATGTTTACGCCATAGTAAGTCAACTAATCCGGAAAAAAAAGTTTTATTTAACCGGAATTTTGTTTCGATTAATGGTCTATGAAAGCAGCCTAAAATAATTATTGGACCTTTGTACAAAATAAAATAAAAACTGGTTAGGCATCGTTCCCGGCTGTGACCGAAGGTCATTCAACTGGGAAGCGGCGAAAAGCGCCATCGCGTCACGTGATAAAACGGTTAGCCGCGATTGGTTGAAAATAGTGACGGCCTGACCTCGAAACACGATTCAGCCTTGTCGGTTGCTTGCGTCAATAATTAGCGGATAAAAAAATGGCGTTTTTTTCTTTATTATTGATTGAGAACCTGACAATTTTCAAGTTCAACTCGGAAACCGGCTCTTTACGAGGAGGAGATTAGTTAATCGTGATAACGATTATTCTCTATTTATATTGCCTGCCATGTTCAGAAAAAAAAAAAAGAACGTTTAAGAAAGGAATAATTTGGTCCAAGGGTGTGGGCATAAACAATTAACCGAAATGAAGATTAAAATTTATAATCAGAAAGACCACGAATAATGGAGTTGTGTGCTTGGCTTGCAAAACAGGAAGTTCAGCCACTGCAGTATAACCTGGTCTTTTAACACGCATTGCATAGTAGTGATATGTACACGACTGCACGCCGGTACGATGCTCATCCGAATTGAAACGGGAAGATGTGGCGGGTTTAAACCCGATATCCCCGAATTCTTTCAGCGCGAGTTTCGGCTCCACGTGCTCCGAGTTCCGGCGTGGTAGCACAGACCGCCGAAAAGTGTTATCGAAATAACAAAACGAACTCACCTTAATGACAACGGTGATAACGTTGTGAGGTGGGGGAGGCGCCGCTGATAAGGTACACCGTCTCGGCAAGCTCGCGATGATGATCTACCGAGTTTTGTAACAAAAAAAAAAATACCACTGTTTTTTTTTACTTTTTTAGAACGAACGGTGTGTCATTGCCTTCTCTAATGAAAACCGGTTTCGTGGTTTTTCGCCCTTGATGATGGCTTTCTTTAGGCACAGTCCTTGTCAGGCTGTTTTGAGGCACATCACTCCCCCATTCACACCCACTCACGAATCACCACTTCCTGTGCTCACCCAGGAAGAAAAAAAAAAAAGGGCCGGTTCAACTTTTTAAGGAGTTCTCAAAGTCCTCTATTAATTCGATGCGAAATCTCGCTCGCATTTCAAGCGCTGGTCAAAACGACGACGTTCTTAGTTGCCAGGACGAGGAGACCACTCAAATCCATAACACTAAACAAAAAAAATAATTTAGACGATACTGTCCCTAATAAAATTCAGTTGGCGAACGTTACTAGTTCGTCGATCCAACAGGGAGGTTCCAGAGCAGACGTCACTTTCACTCGCAGATGATGAGTGGCACACTAGCCGAAGCCCGAGTCGAAACCAAAGCCCAGGTCGAAGCCGGAGCCCGCTAAAGGGACAATGTTAAAATTAAAGAAATGACTCGGTTCACACGTGTCAGAAGAGTGCAGACGCTCCAAAGTTACCAGACGAAATCAAAGACAGCAGACTTGCAGGTTCTCGTGGGACTCGAAGTTTCACGTGAAGACCGGAGAAAAAAAAGAAAAAAAGGAAGTAGCAGACGATTCTCACGTTCACGTGCAAGCAGACGGCGGTGCCGGCAGAGTTTAGCAGATGATCTTGGTACTCGGAGTTAGCAGACGATGTTGGTTCCCAGAGCTTGCAGACAAACTTAGTAGTTTTCCACGGAGCCGACAATTCACAAGAAAACAAAAACAAAACAGTCGCATTCACGTGCGGGCAGACGACGGTACCGGCGAAGTGATCAGACGATCTCGGAGCTGTGTCTTGTAGGCGCCGAAAAAATCCACTGAAGACAGAGTCCGCGCACTTGGAAGATCAAAACAATACGAAGCTTTCTCCGGCGGCGGCAGCGTCGATCGGAGCGCGAATTTGAATGGTACGCGAAATAGCGTCCGAAGTAAAGGGGGGGACCAGGCCGGGGCGATGTGGGTCCGTGGCTGCGAATCTTTTTCTGGCAGTGCGGCGTTTCGACGAGCAGGCACGCGGGAGGAGGGGTGGCGGCGAGGCGGAGGGAAGGGAGAGCACTTGTTGGGAGTGTGAGTGTGTGTGTGCTCCATGACCCAGTTTTCGGGGCAGGGAGAGACCCGGCGGAGAGGAGGGAGAAACGGGTCAGGGGAATCGGCGCTGCCGACGTCGGCACAACCGGGCCAAGGCCCTCGTCGCGGGCTACTCGCAAAAAAAAAAGAAGAAAGAAGGAATGAAAAAAGAAACGCCGGCAAGGGAAGTGAAAGCGAAGCCGCGAAGCTAGAGGTCACTGTTCGCAAGGCGGCGGCGGCGGTGGTGGTGGAGACGTCGTCGTCGTCGTGGTCCGATGCGACGACTCTTGGGCGCTGCGGTTAGGGGTGGTGGTGCGCCACACGCGCGCGATTCCGCGTCTCGCGTCGGCTCGGAAAGAGAAAGCGTCGACGCTATCTTTCCGGGGTTCCGAGTCGAGTCTTCTCATATCCTGATTGACCGTGATTGTGGCGGAATCGTGGCGGTACACTAGCTCGAGAAACGAAAAGTTGCGGTATAGATGACCGGTGCTATCTCGTTATCGCATCGTGATAGTTTTTTTTTTTTTTTCCTCTCAATAAGTAATTTTTTTTTTTTTTGTTATCGCGCGTTATGAAGGACAGGGCAGAAATGAAAGTTGGTTTTACGTGTCGAACCAGCGGAGGGCATATCTGACACGCCCCAAGGGAGGACTGGAAGTTAATTTGGACCACCTGGGTGCCTTTTGATGCGCATCCGAACTCTCGGTGACACGGTTCCTCTTTCGCAATAAGCCTCCGTCAGGTTGCGCGCACCTCATGTTTAAAGGGGCGATGCGACGATTTTTGTACTTCGCGCAAATACCTCTTAGAAAGGATCCCTGACGTTAATGACCCGTGGAACACCCATTCGTTTTTCGCCACACGCATCCGAAGTCGCAGAAAAAAATTAAAGAAAAAAGAGCGGCGTTCACGCCCTCAACTCGCAGCCAGAACAAGCGGCCACGTGATCTGGAGCCGACTACATGCCGCCAATGTTGATCACAGCCACGCGCTGGGGTTGGCAAAGCACAGGGCACGCGCTCAGCTCCAGACATTGTTATGGTTCGGCTATTGTCGTCATTGCAGAGATTGGACACGGACCACTACCCGAATCCACCAGAATGCTTCCCGAGCCAGAATCGAGTCGAATGCGCGGGTCCAAACTATGAGCCGCATTAAAATACTGTCACTGTAAATACCATGCCGACAGTGCGACCCCCCCCCCCCCCCCCCGCTACGTCATCAAGTTTTGCGAAGGTGAGACGAAGAGAAAACTCTCGCTGTTGTCCTTGAAACCACACCGCAACCAAGGAGTTTCATGGCCAGTGGCGTTGCGTGCGAGTATCCTTGAGTCCCACTAGTGCCAGCGAGCTCGTGTAAAGTGAAAAAAAAAAAATTCTAACTGAATATGGTTGCTGCCCCCCTTTAAAGGCCAGATAATGGCTTCTCCCGAGCGCTTGCTCGTGCCATTTAATGGCGTTGCACACAGCTTGTGAGATGTATTAGTAACGTCGTTCAATCGATTCTACATCGAGTACTCAATGTACCCAGCGTGTAGATGAATCTAAAGTTCAAGGTCAATATAAGTGAATAAATAAATAAATTCACCTCCCACCGTTGCGCCGGCCGAAGGTGGTAACCTACACAGAGCTTCCTTTTAAGGACAGGCATTCTTCTTCGACACCTAACGTATCTCCGACACCTAACGGAAGCATCCTTATGTCTCAAACATTTCGTGACAGTTAGATGATTTAGCCGTGCGGTGTACCGAATATGTGGGTTCTGGAGTCTCACTTTGTAATGAGGGTGTAAGGGCAGGTGCTTACGTGGGGAGAAACTGGTCGGTTACCCGACCTGACCATCGTAGTAAGCTCAAGGAACTAATCCAGCAGACTCTTCCGGGTTCTACTGGCGCCCGGTCTGGCGTGTTAGACTCGATTAATCACTCCTTCAAATCGGCCTAATATAAGCCACTGTCTACGAACGAGTTAATAAATGTGCGAGCACTGAGCACGCAGGCGAGCTGCGCCGTGCTGAAGATCGGTCGTGTGTCCAGTGCTTTCTTTCATGTCACTTACGCGTGGCGCATGGGTATAATTTCTTTTTTAGAGTCGGCTTTATTTGTAACCGTTTTTTTTACAATACACAGTAATATGTCTTCGTGAAGCCAGTCACTTCACACACACACACACACACAAAAGAGCATGTCTTTCTTTGTGAAGTGTTGGTTGTTTGTCTCTCGAGTGCGAACGGGGATTCGTTTTCGGAATTCAATCTCGGTAAGCTATTCTTATCCACGACAACCGTATCAGCGAAACCACGACCGAGCGCGCCGGACGCCGACAGCGCGGCGAACGCTGAAATAGACGTCGACCTAGACGAGATGCCGAGAAAGCAAACACACAGACAGACAAAAACCGAACAAACAAACCGCGAGTCGTGAAAACAAGCGGGCGAGGCGATGCCACTTTCCCCTCTCGTTGAAAGGTGACGTCACCAAGGTCTGCAGCGCGCGAACGGAGTAGGAGAGCCACGTGCTCCTAGGTCACGTGATCCTTCCCCACGCGCATGCGTGAAAGAGCGCGCGCGGAACATCACTATACTTTGTTTCATACTTAGCGTGCAACGCTGTCAAAGCTACTGGCGCGAGCGTGGGGCTTGATCTCGTTTATGATTTGCACGCGTTCTCGCGCAAACAAAACAATATATGAAGCCACGCGCTCGCGCCAGTAGCTTTGACAGCGTTGCACGCTAAGTATGAAACAGAGTATACGGATGTTGCATACCCGCCGAGAATCTAGCTCGTTCAAGTTAGTATTTTTTTATGACTTTTAACGCAAGGTTTGGCGAAAGTTCGTTTGGAGTTCGACTTTTGAACGCATGAGCGAAAGCTGAAAACAAGCTGTCAACACTTGACGGGCAAAAAGTGTAGACTAAAATCGCATGTTGTGTAAACATTGCAAAACACTCTCCGCCAACTTTCTGGGAAATTCCGTAGAATAAAAAAATGAGTTTGAAGGAAATATCGAAATCCTAATTGATTTGCGTTCTATGATACCCAGGAAATTACAGGACTCGGTAGCACTACGATCTTTTGTCAAGAAAAGAAAAAATGAATAATGTTGTTAATGTAGCCTATAAAACTGATTGTGAAAAAAAAGAAAAAAAAAAGAGAAAATAAAGTGCCGGGAAATAAAAGTGATACTCTTTCAAAAAATTAATTTCTGCTTATTGATAGTTTATAACTGTCATCTAAAATATTCCCGGAAAACGTTGCGATGTTTGGTTGTTGTTCGGTCGAGATTCTCATTTTGAGTGCTTGCGCCCAGCCGTTGATGTCTCAAGGAAGTTAGGGACCGTTATATGCGAAATAAAACAAACCAATTTAAACATTATTTGTCTCCCAAATTCAAAACCTTTTTCTTTGCGTGCGTGCGTGCGTGCGTGCGTGCGTGCGTGCGTGCGTGTGCGTGTGTGCGTGTGTGTGTGGTGTGTGTGTGTGTGTGTGTGTGTGTGTGTGTGTGTGTGTGTGTGTGTGTGTGTGTGTGTGTGTGTGTGTGTGTGTGTGTGTGTGTGTGTGTGTGTGTGTGTTAAGAAGACTGGTTATCACTTTTCGCCAGTCGAACCTTGTCGAATTTTGTCGAAAGTTCGAAGGTACAGCAATCCAGTCAAACATCGGGTGGACGGAAGTTCGCGACATGCCTAAACTCAATAAGTCCGACCGTATAGCCAACGTATACGATCCGATCGGGCCAATCGAGTAGCGCCAAAAGTGGATCGTCACGAGGCTTGTCATCTTGCGCGTGCTATTCATGGCTAAACCAATCAGTGAATACCGCACGATAGAGCGCTTTATTTTTTTTTTAATAAATGTAAAAACATATTTTCGTAAGTAACTTTGCTAAGGTATTCCTTGTACCCTTGGACATTCCGAGGAAGTCAGAACTTAAATACTTCCTCAAAAAATTTAACGCGTAAATATTCCCACGGGCTTTCTCTCGCAATAATAATGCTAAGAGGGTGATAATTGTATACGGCGTACTCAATGTTATATAAAAAAGAAAGAGTGGGCGAGAGCTTTTCACAATTTTTTTGTTCTAAATGTTTATTTTTTTTTTTTTTTTTATAAATTGATGCGTGGTCCAAGTTACGTAATTTTTCAAACACAATTCTAAACAAAAATTTCGGGAAAGCTCCCGTCCACTTCTTCGTTACAACACCGAGTATGCGATGTAAGAAAATTACCTCCCTAACTTTGGGGTTAGAGGAGAAAATGACGAGCCCGTGGCCATATATACTCGTTAATGGTTTAATTGAATTATCAACTTCTGGCTACAATTGGCTTGCCACAGAGCCCCAAGAACGCATCGAGTATTTGTTAGCAAAGCTAATTTTGAGTACGTTACATAAGATTTCGTTGAATAAACTAAAACAAAACATTTTCTAACCACTGAATATGGCCACCGTGGATTAATAGGAGCGGACAAGCCAGGCGCTTCATAGGTCACGTGATATTTTCCACCGCGCATGCGCGAGGAAGATAACCACCGGCGCGACCAACAACGCAGAAAGGCGTCGCGGGGGCGGCTTCGTCGGGGTAAACAGCAGAGGCAGATAGGGTGTGCAACATTGCCGCCATTTACATCCACTTTCGGTTACGGCGGCTCCGATGACCTAAATTCGCTCGAAGAAAGGAGGCCCTCGCCAACCGTTATCTCTGGGTTTAGGACACCTCGGCGTCGACATCGATGATCGCTTTCGTTGTTGCGTTGCCGCTCCTGCTTTCGCTCGTCAGACTTAAATGAAGAAGAAAAAAAACATATATATATATATATATATATATATATATATATATATATATAGTGTGTGTGTGTTTGTATATGAGCACTTTGTACCGGAGGGCCTATCGTACTGTATCCGATGTGCAAAAAAGGTTCCCTAAAACTCTCTACTGTCGGCAGACTATACGATGTGTTAACAGTGTGACAGCGCCTTTAGGAGAGCTTTGGATGCTTCGATAAACCGCGCATCGGGTCCCCACTTTAGGGGCGTGGTGAGATCGCCATATATTTGCCGAAGAAACGGGACAAGGAGAAGGAAAAAAAAATGGGTCAGTGAGAAGGGAGTTTGATACACTGTTGACGGTCGCGATGCGTCTTCAAACGCACGTTATCTTTGTCGACGAGAGCGCCGCGCGATAGGTGCACGAGCACCCCAGCTCTATAGGCGCAAGCGCACAAAAAAGGGTGGGTGATATGAGCAAGTCGGGGTTTCCTCCACTATCCTTGGACGAAACAAAAAAAAAAAAAAAAGAAAGAAAAGAAGGTGTGAAAGAAGCACGCGAGCACCGTTCCAACTCATAGAAACTCACAGTCCAGCTCTCGCGCATTCGTCGATTTTAAAATTATTGTTTTCGGTTATACGAAGCTTTACGAAGAATACAGTTGGCGCGAACGACAAAGAACAAGTCGAAGATTGGACAGGATGAGCGTTTGCCCTATCCGGTCTTCCACGTGTTATTTGCCTTTCGCGCCAACTGTTTCGGTCGTGTTTAACTAAGTATAGGCCGTCTACTTATATTGTTACAAAATATCTGAAGCTTTGTCCAAAATCGCAAAATCATTTTTTTTTGTTTAGAAATGGTAAAAACATTCCGCGACAGAGCAAATTAACGATATATCCCCAAATGTCCTGACACGGAGGGGACCTTTATCCGCGTACCGCACCACCGCGCGGAGCCTTTGAAGCATGCTCGGTAACGGTTTGCCAAAAGTTCCTATAATCTAAAACAGGCACTAATCTGTTTCCTTTTAGATCGAGGATTGTTTTGTCTTACACACCGTGAGGACGCAAGTATTTTCTTATAATTCTGTTATAAAAAATGGCCAGAAAAGCAAAAGCTACCGTATGAAAATATTTTTTTTTTTCGACACATATTGAACTCGGGTCATTCCCGACTGAATTGAGCGATAGAGTAACGATTCTGTGCTTGGTTTCTAGTTTTACTAAAAATAAATCCAGCGCGTTGACGGGATGGCGGTATTTTAAACCTAGTAATCACACTAGTACGAACCCAAAGTAGTTGTATGAAGAAATCAAAGCTAAATACGGCACTAGCAAAACGACTATTTTGCAAAAAGCAAATAACACGAGATACCTTCTTTAGGAAATCTCTGGGTGTCGCTGAAAGTCTCGGCTGCTTTCCGTGAAACGCCATGGCTTTTTTTTTAACATATACATCAAAACACCCCTCCCTCTTCCTCTCTCTCTCCCCCCCCCCCCTCCCCCTTCCCTCCCTCACCCCATGTTGGTCCTCGACATTTCGGGGGTGGGCTATCTGTCCCTCACACTCAAATGAATTTGAGACCCCTGATCTAAAACGTCAGGAAGTAGTTTTTGGAATCGTAAGCGTCCACACTCCAAGAATCGACAAAATGTCGGCGCGTATAGCAAAATCATCATCATCATCATCACCATAAGCGGGAAATAACGCGCCGGTACCTTAAGCATAGCTTAATTCGTGACTCTGAGGTGAACCAGGCTGAAGTCATTCAAATGCTCAAAGTAAGGTGTAAAAAAGAAAATAAAAAAAAAGAAGAAGAGGGTTACAAAAATTCAAATAAGAGAATCACAAGCCCACTCAGTTACTCTCGATAGTCCACGATGTAGCGAGGAGATCTGATATGTTTTTTGTCCATCATAGCTGCCTACCAAACTCGGAAATATTCGCCACTAATCGTCCCACTTATCGTTCAAAAAGAAGAAAGAAAAAGAAGGCGATAGGTTATCATAGGTATACATCGCGCCATAATTGAGCGTACGCTTCCTTATCAATGAGGTGAAACAAAAAGTATCTCGCGAGAACCTTTTTTTTTTTAACTTAATCTGGGTTGTTTTACGTTTATTGTAATGAAGAACCACGGCGGGAATGTGCTTGTTTCCACCCTTCGAGTCACGCCTGCCGTCCTCCAAAAATAGAAGGACGGTAGAAAAGACTCGAACTACATACTTTATCAATAGATCGATTAATCAATCAAACGTTGTGACCCTGGTGGCCTAGACGAAAACCCCTTTTCTTTTTCGACAGCATTGGAAAACAACACGCAAAGGAATCGCACGCAAATTCTCGCTGACCAAGTCATGCAAAACGTATGCAAGAGCAAGCTGCAATCATTTGAGGTCAAGGCGTTCAAAAAAGAGCGACAACAACGCAAAAGCCTTGACGCGATTGCCTGCTGACCTAGGCCTACTATCGCGCGCGCGCGCGACCTTCTCGTGCACGCACTACTGGGGACGCCGCCGCTGAACGCGCGCGGAGCTACATCCTAAGTACCAGACAAATGAGGCGTTGCATAGGCTTTCTCTCAGTCGCGAGATCCCGCGGTGAAAACTACGAGAGATCGTTTAGGAGAGATAGTGGGGCGAGCGAGGCCAGCATGTAGAAGACTTGCAAAGCATCCATACGGAACCGGTAGGAACCGACGAGGCAGGTGGCTCCATCTAGTGGGAACGCGAGGAAGCCTCTTTCGAGCCGCGTTTGCTCAAGACTGACCTTCGGGTTGCTTTATTGCGCCCACCCGGAGTTATTTTCGTCTACCTTTCGCAACAGAGGACGCGACTCTAGAGGAGCGAGAGTTGGTAGGAAGGGTAGTTTTTCTTCGATTGTGTGGGCAGCGGGCTTTGGTGGCGGCATTGGCGGCATCTGGCGACGAGGCGGGTAAACGTAGCACTAGCAGACGACGCGGTCGAGAAGTACGCGGAGCTGAAGGAAGTATAGTCTGCTCTGCTCATTATGGGCGGGTCCTCGATGACTAACGTGTGTTTGTCTGGTAAAAAAAAGAAGTACGCCGGTCTGTAACGTGCATGCAGTATTTTATAGATCTGAACGTGGTACCGTCGTTCCATTTCGGAGATAGCCTGAAACAAATTTAAAAAAAAAATGTATACTTGACTGTGAAAGTTATTTCTGGGTTTCTTTCGAAGGACAAGGTGTTACAGTCCTTGCCACATTCCAAAAGCCAGTGTGACAATTTACATAAAAAAACGTTAACGTTGCATTTTGTGACACTACGTTGATTGTCTGGATGCAAAGTTTAAAATGGCCCTACTTCGTTTTATCAGCCCAATTGTCTGAAGCCGTACAGGGACTACACCAGACTTGGAGCCAGTAACCTTAGAAGAGAGCACTACAATATAATGTAAGAAATGTAAAGCTACTGTTGACGTCCAAGTTTGCCATTTCGGTTAGTATAGTCCGACCTGATTAATACTCAGAGAAAACCAGAGAAAGCCGGCGATGACTTGTTCGCGCTAACAGCGTCGCGGTGTGTGTACTACAGTGGAAGGCCGGAAACCAGCAGTGTCAAGACTCAGCATATCAGGTTCGAAGGGCAGGAACACGCAAGACCAGTCGTTACTGATACTGGTTCTATATAATCGGCCTCCTCCATCATCCGATACGATAGAACAGTAAAGAAGAGCCGTTACAGCAACAACGACGTCATCGACAAAAAAAGGTCTCTTACGAGCTGGTCCTCTAGAGACGCCTAATCTTCGATCCATCAGCCAATACTTCTTCGACAACAAGGCTCCCATTTCGTAAGCTTGCCACGCCTTACCCACTTATATATATATATATATATATCTCGGTGGACCGCGGATCGGGAGCCCGACGGTGACACCACTGGCGACCATTGCTTGACACCATGCAGCACATGCAAGTATTTAGGAGAAATGAATAAACATATGTGAAGTGTCTTGTAACATAATCTTTTATGCGGTTTCGAAGAAACAGTAAAACAGCATTTGCGATCGTCAGTAAACGTTGGGAAGGTTATTCAATTACAAGAAACAGCGTGCCAATCTCTGTTGTCAGCTGCCATCGACGGAATTGGTCTGCTCGGCTGTTCCGGATAGTTGTCGCCGTGCGTTGAAACGTCCGTTTTTGCTTAAAATAAGTCGCAACACGAGCACAGTTTCTTATTAGAATGATTTAAAAAGAGAGGTTGCATTAGCGAGCAAGAGTAGATTTGTCATCAGACATCGCGTTCGCATTTGATTTGGAGACATGTCATCGAAGCAAACCTTTCTGACTGCTTGCCTGACGGTGTGACTCTCACTGTGGGTCGTGAGGACCGTGGAGGAAGTCAACAGAGAATAAAAAAAAAACAATGAAAGCCGTTTACAACTCCCTGTAACGCCGAATTAGAGCGCAGCTCTTGAGGAGCAGGAGGGGAGGGTACGGAGAGGAGGTTATGCCCCTCCTCCTCTCCTGCTCGCCTCCCATTTAGGGGAAAACTTTCCGCTAAATTTAGCGGGGAAATTTTTCTGCTAAATTTAGCGGGGAAATTTTTCCGCTAAATTTAGCGGGGAATGTTTTACGCTAAATATAGCGGGGAAATTTTTCCGCTAAATTTAGCGGGGAATGTTTTCCGCTAAATTTAGCGGGAAAAATTCCCTCCTAAATTTAGCGCAAGACATTCCCCGCAAAATTATCGGGGAATTTTTTCAGCTAAATATAGCGTGGTAATTTTTCCGCTAAATTTAGCGGGGAAATTTACCCATAATGCACCGCGCGGTTACGCCGACACCGCTAGGCGACGGCGACTGCGACGGCGACGCCGCTCAATTGCCGGAAACGGACGCCTAAGAGCTGCGCTCTAAAAGGTATTTTATTTCCCCGAAAACTTCAGTGTAGGAAGAAGTATTGACATCACAGCACAAAAATTTCTCACTATTCTTAGAGAACTTCGTCGAAGTTTGGCCGTTAAAAATATAATGCGCTAGAAATATCACTTTTTTCACGTTTTTCCCATAGGGTTCAATGCGTTTGCTGGTGTCAAGCAATGCCTGCCGGCAATGCCACTCAACCCGAGGAAATAAAAAAAAAAGAAAAGATCGATCCGCGATCCAGCCTATTACGATAGACATTAGTGGTGGTGCCCCGCAGCATTAGCCGCGGTTGCGTAAATGGCTGCTTCCCCATCGTCGGAGCACTGCTTTCGCTTTCCCTTCTGCCACACTCTGACTGACGGCCAAAGTTGCGTAACCGAATATTTTACCACGTGCCTTTATGCGTAACAAAATAATACTAATAAATAAAAAGAATATATATATATATGTATATATTACTTTTTTTTTTGTGTGTGTGAGGGTGTGTGGATGATAGGTGCGGGGATGTTATATTGTATCTATAGGCATATGAATAAACCGCAAACCCCACGCTATATAGATCCGGCTTATGAGTGTTCTGCAAGACACATGTAGACTTCAAAAATAAAATATAGCAGGATTTCTAAACAAAGCGCATCAACATTCACGTTATAAAATGACGCCTTTGAAGACATTGAGATGAGATGCGAGGACATATGAGAGCTGAGCATAAAGGCTGGACTCCATGGGGCGAATATGGTGCGAAAAAATCGACGGATTTCGTCCGGCGGCTTTTGCTCTACGCGTGGCATCAGCACAGTGGCTGCTGCGTCGCGCGCAAAGCGAGCGTGCCATCGGGCGAAGTTCGTCTGAATTATTCGTCGCATAATTCGCTCCGAGGAATTCAGCCTTTAGGCTGCCTCTAAACGACTTGCATTCGTAACTATGAAGACGCGCTTGCATGAATAGGTGCGCGGTTTATTTCACGGCGGTAACAGTTTATAGCTCGTAACGACAGCCGATCGGCGGTGTGCGAACGTCGTCGTGACGATTTAGTTGTCTAGGCAACGGCGGCGTAGAAAGACGCGCGTCGCCGCGGACGGAAGGGATGCGTCTAGTGTGACTGCATCGCGCCGCGGAATGCGACGCGGCGCGCTGGTGGCGGCGCGCGCTTCACGCGATCGGAGAGGAATTTGACTGCGCAACCGGTGGCTTGAGAAGCTGAATTCTACGAGGTTATAGAAAGTAGATTAGATGTATATAAGGTGTGTGTGTGTGTGTTTTCTAAGGCTCCAGAGTTTTGTTTTAAGAGAGCCGTGAAAACTTCACTAATGCGGTCTGTGTAGGTGAGTCATACGGCCAGTGGGACATGATATAGGGGAGTAATCGTCACGATAAGCCGCTTAATTAACTAAACATTTTTCATGCACTTTTTAATTATCGAAGATAATTTTATGGTTTTTTCGTCTCTCATCGTTCGCGGTTTTGTAGCGCAAGCATTGCTCCCGTTGCGCGAGTTGTGACTTTAGAGCACGCTTCCCACGCGGCCCGGGTCTTTCTAAAATTTACTTAGTATTTTTTTTATGATGCTAAGCTAGTTTATTATTAAAAACCATATGTTTATTTTCACGAATAAAAAAAAAGAAATCTGATTCACAAGTTTTAGTTAATTACCGGACTTTTACCGACTATCAGCCCCTTGTATTATGTTCCCCCTGGCCATACATAAATCACACGTACAGACCGCATTCGGCGAAGCCCCAAAAGACACCCTGTATACACCTTTTCCACAAGGACGCAGCCATCTTGAATGACGTCACTTCCGGTATGAGTTAAAAGAACGTCGTTTTGATCTCTCCACGCCGCTGGAAGGTGTTCACGAAAAATGCGTGATTGTCAGACATTCTCTCGTTTTACCTCAGATATATTTTGTCGCACATTCCAGGTTAAAATCTTTCATTATTATTTTAGAGCGCAGCTCTTAGGCGCCGAGGTCGCCGTCGGCGTAACCGCGCGATGCATTATGGGACGTTTCCCATAATGACGTCACACGTGACGTCACGTGTGAATTCACGAGTGACGTCACGAGGGAGGAGGGAGGGAGGGGGAGGAGGAGGGGAGGAGGAGGAAGGAAGAAGGGAGCAGAATGAGAGGAGGAGGGACGAGGAGGATGGAGGAGGGGAAGAGGGAGGGGGAGGAGAAAGAGAGGAGGAGGGAGGAGGGGAGGAGGAGGAGGAGGGGCATGCCCTCCGCTCCGTACCCTTCCCTCCTTCTCCTCAAGAGCTGCGCTCTAATTCGGCATAACAGGGAGTTGTAAACGTCTTTATATATTTTTCGACCCGCATACCACGTAACTAAGAACGAAAGGAAACAAACACACACACACACAAAATAAACGTCTATATAAGGAGTGACATTCAGCGACGCACTTCATTACACAGCCAGGATGCCACCGAAGCAAGTCCACAATCCGGAAGCCCGTGAAACGAAGGCGAGCCCGAAGGAGCGGCGGCTTCGCCGAGTCGACCAGAGCGGTTCGTGTTTCCATATATTTCAATGGTAAAGGAGTCAGTCGTCCGGGTGGGAACGCAATACACAACGCGTCAGAAAACACCACGGCTGCTGCCGCTTAGTATTATTGCACGATACGACAATGAGAATTTGTCTTTTTTTCAGGTTCTGAGAGCTGACGCCTGGTCTCTCGTATGTATATACGTGAGACGTGTACGACTGGATCGTAGCCTAGTAGACACGTTAAATGGCGCCATCCGAATTAGAAACCGTTCTAGACACGGGAATAATTTCTCCGCTAAACTGCGCTACAATCTGCTTTTGGGATCACGTGATTTGTAGCAACGTCTAGTTTTCAACACCAGCATCGCCACCTTAGTTGAAATGTTGTAATATATTGAAATACTTCTTTTAACAAAGTTGAGTTATATATATATAAAAAAAAAAGGTTGCTTAGAGACATCTCCAACTAAATTGACGATAGGGTCCATATTATAAACGTTATAAACGTTTATCTTTTTTTTTTTTTTTGCTTTAACGATTTGACATGCACTTTCGTCCCTGAAATCAGCTGAGTTTTAGAAGGTCGGACGTTATTGCGCTTGACAGCTTTTTTTTTTTTTACCATCTTAATTTAAGTATAAGAAATGCTCCTTTCAGCGCTAAGGTGATGGAGTGGCGGGACCGGCTCACACACCGGACCAATAATTTGCGAGCTCTTTATCGACCGATCTTGCTCTCTGCGTGCGAGTACGTACAGGGATCATGATCACGTGGTGCCAGGCTCACGATTGACATGGTGCAACGAGCACGTAGCTTTCACCGTCCTGTCCCTTTAGTTGTGAACTCAAGACAGACAGAAAGCGTTAGAATAGAGATGTCCGATTTTGGCGAAGAAACAACAACATCAACAACAAAAAGAGCATACAATAAAAACAAAATGCAAAAATATACAAAAAAAAAATGCGTCAAGGATGAGGCACAGAGTGCAGGCCACAAATGTGGGATCCTAACCTTGCGATGAGATCGTCGAACAGGTTCGAAGACACTTCCGCCTCCCCGAGACTGCGACCGACCAGAAGGCGCGTGTGAACCGCGGTTCGAATCGACTCATGCCTCGTCATACATATAGCGTTCGCGAACGAAAGAAAAGGCCACAGCATAACTTCTTCGTCTAGAGTGTTGAAGCTATAACTCCGTTCACCCTTAAGCTGAGACTAGATGCTTCACCTTCAGCGCGAGCTCGCCGGCTTCCGCAGTGCTTTGGTTGCGCGTGCCTGTGCGTTCACACTTATGTTAGCAAGCCTAAGCGTTTGGCATTCGACCGCGAATGCCAAATGCCGGACCCCGAAGGTACGCGTTCTAAAGCCTGGTTCAGACAGTTGCGTTTGGCTGCGTTGCGGCGGCGACAAACCAAGACATCCCTGCTGCTTATATCGCGTGCTAAAATGATTCCTTGAATTGGATTCCACGCTTCATACGGAGCACAGATGTGCCGGTGACTCGCTTTCGGTTCTCGACGCAACGCAGTCAAACGCAAGTGTCTGAACCGGCCTTAACGCGTTCGACGAGTGCAGTGGAGACAAAGGCATCTAGCTTTGCCTCTATACCCACTAATCTTTCCAGCCTGAGCTTGGCGTTTCGGCGCCTCCTCCGCGCTTTCGTGTCCTCCTCTCCCTCAGTTTCTGCACGCATTGGCTAATCGTGCGATCATATCGGTGTTCCTATTGGCTAATGATGCTGCAGTCTCATTGGCTGTACAGCAAAGGAAGCCTTCAGTGACCATAGGCGTCAGCGTATGCGTCAGCACAGCTATAAGACGTCAACCATTTCGAAAGGCAGTACGGCCGAAAACCTTATTGCGGCTGAATAGTAAAGAAATAGGTTGGACCAACGTAGCGGTTGGGGTGACAGCCTCAGTGGGACTGAACCGCCCTTTTAGCCGACGTGAGGTTGCATCTGGACAATTTATAAGATTCGGTGCGTACGTTTTCCTTTCTAACTTTTTTTTTTTTTTTTTTTGGCCATAAGTCAAACTTGGTGCGTTCAGCGAAAATTAAACGGGTAAGCCGATTTGAAACTGTTCAACCAAAAAGCGATGCCGTCCAGCCGAGTGTATCTCGATCGGTTCGATTCGATCGATTGAAGGGATTGATTGATCCATTTCGGTCGATTAAAGGGGATTGACTGATCGGGTCGACTGACCGAGGGACTCGTTTGAGCAGAATGCATCGAAATTCTTAGCCAAAGTGCGGAATCCAAGCGCGATTTTCAGTCACCCTGCATACTACTTTTAGCCCGATCGAGGCGCCATTGGGATTAACCTTGAGGTTGCCGTCAATCAATCGCAGACAAAGGAGAGCGGGAGATTCTAGAACACAAGACGGCAACAACGACAAAACCAATATGTAATGAAACAGAATAATGGGCTGGCCGTCTTGCGTAACTCCTGCCCCCACGTAACATCCTCATAGCCGCTACGGTCCCTTCACACCACTAACAAACACTTTGTCTTCCGTTTTGTAAGAGCTGCAAAGCGCATCCCCTCCTTCCCACTCGGGGTGGATCCGACTAAATATAATCGTCGTAAGAGCTAAAAGCGGACGTTCCAACAGCTCTTCGAGTTCTACACGGCAGCGCCATCCTGATGTGTTCTCGCGATCATGTAACCAATAAGTCCATGTCTCGTAACGCTTTTTTTTTGTTTTTCTTAAAGGTACAAGTCCGCGTCGTTTGGGTGCGACTCACGTGTTTCGTGCCGGCTTGCGTAACCGAATGAGCTTTTCGCTTTCTGCCTAATCCGGAACAGGGTGCCCCGTGTCGAGTATCAATTTTGAAGAAAAAAGAAGATAAGAAAAGAGTTTCGTCGGCGTTACGTATATAAGATCGGGGCGTTTAGGCTGATGTAACTTGTCAGGAGCGGACCCCCTAGCCATGACGAGCAGCTGAGCGATCGAAATTTGACTGAGTTGCTGTAAGATACGAACTGCAGAAAGAAGCCTGTCGGGTCACCTCGCAATACCGTTCATTGTTCTAGGTGTTCTTGTCAACGTTGACAGTCTGAAGTTACACTCTTATTTCCGACGATGGAAGCAACATTAATCCCACTAACGATGCCACGGTGAGCGTCTGTGGCCAGTCGTGGAGCGGGTGGAATGCGGACGACATCGCACGTCGCTAAAACGCCACTGACATGATTAGGACGGTAGAGGGCGTCTCTTTCGAGTGTCTGCGGCCCTCCAAGCTCGCTTTCGCCACCTTCTGTCGTGCTTTCGATGCGTGCGCACTTTCGAACCTTCACGATACACCGAAATGTTAGCGAAGCCGGGAAGCTCACGCTGGAAAAGAGGGACATCCGAAGGCCCTCCTTGCTCGCGCATGCGTATAACGTTTCTCGGGAAAGGGTAATTGAAAGCGTGGCGCCACGATCTGCGTATCGTGCGTGTCGTGCGTGCGAGCACGTAGGACACGGTGAGTGGTTGACTGAGCGCTATCATTTTCTCTCGCGTTCAGAAATAGTAGGTCGTTGCCAAATTCGCATAATTGGGATTAAGAAAAGTTACATTAAAATCCACCTTTAACTCATCTCTAATCGAGATGAGAACGGACCGCTTTCCATAGTGCTGCAGTTATAAATGAGAAGACAGGAATATGGAACGCTATTAAAAGAAGGTATACTACTTCAAATTTTCAATAATTTTGGAAATCACATTATATATATATATATATTGGCAAATTCTGATGGCTGAACAACACAAAGAGAAAACAGAATTCGCCACTCCTGGGCCCGTTTGCTCGAAGCTGGTTAAACAGATTTCCCTACGAGGGGGAATTTTAGGTCATGTGACCGGCAGAGTAAGGACGGCGGGGAAACATGGCTGTGCCCCGGTGAGTGAGCGCCGCTCGCTTTGAAACTAATACGTCGTTGTAGCTGCAATATTGGGCGCGTTTGTCAGCAATGAATGGGGCAGGAGGCTTTCGATTTGCCTTACCTTACTTAAAACGCAAAGCATGAGCAATGACCTCGCCGCATTTTTTAGATAGTCTTTCGATTCTGGCAATTCCTAAGCCTAAATGAACGCGATAGTTGTCGGCATGGCAACGTCTTTGGAAAGCGGATTGCCTTGACTCAATCGGCCGGGTACTGATAGCACAGAAAAGCAGACAGCGTCCCAATAGACCTCTTGCTAAATTTCCCAAGCACCGAAGTGCATGCTACGAGTGTAGTTACACGCGCTGCGCATGCTGGCGTCTGCAGTAGTCAGTATTCTAAAGCAAAAAGCCTACAACAAATTTTGCCGTGCACGCGCGTTTGTCAGATTTATTATGATTATTTACTTCGAATATTTTATAAGTGGAAGGTCAGCGCGCACCGATCGTTGAATTACACTTCCAGTGTTCTTCTCGATGTTAGGGTAATTTACTAATAGGTCAATTTTCACTGGAGCCGAATTACAGGTTTTTCAATTTATGACGGTGTTATATACAGTTCTTACATGGTGGCCAACCATGCTGCCGGGGTAACGCCCGCCTTTTACTGCTCACTTCTTTCTCATCGTTTTTAGGACTGAACTTCGTCGTCCTCTTTCAAACTTGAAAAAAAAAAAAAATTCATCGAGGCTTGTCTTCACTTCAGACAGCCAAATATTTAGAAATTTTCAAAACAAGGGTTAATTTAGTTTTACCTTACCGATTATCTGTACCACGAGGAATAAAAATTGTTTCTTGAGCTCAAAGGTATGCCGCGCTGCGTCGCGAAAACACGGTAGCGCGCATTTTTGGGTCCCCTCATTTCGGGGACCTTTCCACGGAAGCCAATTATATTCGCTACAGCCAGGAGGTGACACCAGCTACCACCCCATAATAAAACACGGAGATATCGCTCATCCAGCCTTCGTCAAACTTGGCTAGGTTCTTTTAGGTACCTAGTAGGGAAGGGTGGTTAACTTTTAACCGCGGTTAATGTTAACCGGCTTCGAGCAAACGGGCCCTGATGATCTCTACGAATTTAACGTGATGCCATTTGGTCTCTCAAACGCGCCAGCTCGAGAGAATGATAGACTCTGTTCTACGGGGCATGAAATGGACCACTTGCTTATGCTACCTTGACGACATCGTAGTGCTTTCTACCACGTCTGAGCAACATTTATCCCGATTGTCCCAAGTACTTTTATGCATTGCTAACGCAGGCCTTCAGCTAAACACAAAAAACGCCACTTGATCGCTACAATATATATATATATATATATATTATAAGCTTGTAAAACCCCTGACAGAACCTGTCAGGAAAGTTAATTTCCGTAACGATGCCACTTGTTTTCCCAGTATACATTATTTTCGAAAGGCCGGACTGTCACAAGTGATACTTCAACACTTTAAAACGCGTTTATATCAGTTTAACGTTCTAGCATTCAATCTCAGTTCAGGGGATCCATTGTTTCATAATTAAATGATATGGGGAGACCGTTTTTCAGGCGTCAATATCAAAAGTTTGTAAGACACCTCACAGTGAACGTATTTTCTGTATTTTCACACTCTCTCCTATTGAAACGTTGCTAATACTTTAACCTAATGTACGCCAGAAAATATTCGTTCATATTTTCATCTTCTTGCGAATGGAAAGTTCCACGGTGTGCTTGAAAAGCAGGGTGCAAGCTTGGAGTTCTCGCATCCGGTGAAATGCTACGTCACCAGTGGCGGAATCAGGGAAGGGGGGGAGGGCAGATGTACTGACCCACCCCTCCCCCCCTAATTTCTGCATGTGAAATATTTTAGGGCGCGCCGAAAGGAATTGGGGGGAGCAGTGTTTCCTCAAACATCTGATAAGCTAGCTCGCGCGCGCACGCGCGCGCACACACACACACACACACACACACACACACACACACACACACACACACAGACACAGACACACACACACACACACACTTTAGGAAACCCCTGCATCCACCCCTGTACGCCATGTCCACGTGATTTCGCACTCTGTTTTTGAGTTGAGAAGGAGAGCTAAGTAGGAAGGAGTTGAACGCAATTTCATGGTCCCTTTAATTAAACATCTGCTATATGCGCCGAAAGGTACTCGGACTGCTTTGTGTGTGTTTTTCTTCTAAATATTTCAGCGAAGACACCGGTACCTACTGACTGAATACGTGGTTCTGAAATACAAGTAATATCCAAGCTTCCTTTTTCTAATCCTATTTCACCTGACTATGTGCCTTACTACGTTTTGTATTTCTGAATTCAAAGCCTCTCGAACAATCTTGAAACAAGAAATTTCGCGATGATTGGCAAGATTTGTAAGACGAGTCGCTTCAAGCCTTCGCTTCAGCTATATTACGTTCCGTCCGCCCTCGTACGCATTTTTTTATATGATCTTGAAAACAGGGTTGTATTAAAGTTCGCAGTTCCTTAATTAGAGGAACAACTAACAGCAGAACTGTCTGCCTACAAACAAAAAAGCAGAACCATAAAGAAAAAAAAAAGTTAAACCTGACACAACTTCATAGAATTCGCTACGTTATCGAGCATTGAATAGCTCGCCAATAAATTAGACACCAACTCAGACACTTATATGACGCAACCAATAGAGATGAGTAGTCTGCGTCAGGGGCAAATTGGATATCGACATTTTCTGTCTCTAGCATTTTCTTATGCGCACTGACATCAAAGTAGATGAGAAAAAAAGGCCAAAAAAAAAACCAAGTAAAATACCTCCCAAAAATACTTCGGAAAAAGTATTTCAAATATAAAAGAAAAATAGATAGGTTAGTAAAAATTCTATTACATATAATGGCGCGCATGAAAGCTGCATGCTTGCAAAATCTGACAGTGCAGTTTCCCGATATATTCAACGCATTGACTTGGTTATAGTAGTACACGTTTCCTGCCGATTTGTGGCATACCTAACGAGCAATAATGTGGTGAAATGTTGCCAGACCAAGTCGCACTATTGAGCGAGCGGTGTGGACTTCGAAAGTGGCGACACAAATTGCCATAGTCAGACGAGCTGCAAAACGAGGGCGCCAGCTGTCACCAAGATGGCGGACAAGTAACAGACGGCTGGCAATTGATTGGGTACACGGCTGCGAGCTGCTCATGACATATAGTTTGTAACTATGCGTGATCTCTTTTGGCGACGAGATGTTTCGGTGGCGTCCTCTAACGATTCCTACCGATGACGTCACGAGCAAGATTACCAGTTGCGAACGACGAGTTCGATGGCGTGTGATAAAAGCATGGTGAAAGCCTGGGGTCATCGCGCTCTCTTCAACCAACACCACCAAAGTTGACAGTCTGACATTACTCTTATTTCCGTCGGTGAAAGTATAATTATTACCGCAAAAGACATCATAATAAGCGCTTGGTCATTTGTAGAAAACCGACCACCGCGACATTTTTGGTCGCGCACGTCGTCAGTACTCACTAATATTCACTTTGCTCTGTAAACATTATAGTGCTAGCTATCAGCATCATAAAAGAATGGCACACGTCGCACATTCACGAATGCGTCTGAGAAAACGCGAGCGTTGCAAACCTGGTTTGAAGGGACGCTACGTGAACATGTCGAGCAGACAGTGTCTTTTCATGGGAAAAATTACGTTTATATTTAGACATTCGTTTAGATTGTCGTTTCGTCTGTCCAGCTTTTCTGCACCTTTACATTGATCGCATTAACAACGGAACCAATATTTTCTTTCCCTTTTCCTGAAGAATAAGAAACTTTCACTGAAACTATTACATTTTTCGTTTAGATGAGTTATTCGACTCCGAAGTTATTACAGTCCTAGGGAATAATACTGCTCTTCATTATGGTTAGCGGACAGTCAATACGTAGCAAGCCTTGTCCTTAAAACTCAATGCAAAAAAAAAAAAAGAGAGAGAGAGAAAACAATGTCGAGTCTGGGAATAAAAAGTATACTTTTTTGCGGTTCTAATTTGTACTATTTATGATTGTATTGTGGCCGTCTATAATTCTTCGGGGAAATATAGCGATGTCTAAAATTGTTTGGTAGAAATAAATTCTTACGTTTCGCTGAAGGACGAATGTCACAAAATCTTAGGGATGAACACATAAGGGGGAAAGGGGGAAGGGGGTGTAAATGTGTGTATTAAAAGAGTCTTGTGCATTTTAATATAAGACCAAAGTGGCAAATGCGACTTAGTGAAAAGCGACGACATCGTCAATCTCCAAGGTTCACTTGCAGAAGGGACTAAAGGTGCTACCTTGCCCCTGATTTAGCAAACCTGCTAGCTTTGAGATGAAAGACGACAGCTGGAGGAGAAGGACCATGAGCTATATTTTTGTCGTGTAAGAGAGTTAGTAAAGCGAGCAAGCACAGTGCAGCATGTATAGCTTGACAAATCAAGCGCAGCAAATTCGCTCCCAAGACAGGCTGAATGCGCCATGTTTTTTCGCGTTCAAAGTAGACAGACTATCACTGCCGGACACCCAACCACTTTTTTGTTACGCATATTTATATCAAGCGGGGAAACAATTCAAAAACCAAACCAAACAAAAAAAGAGACGGCAATGCGGTGCGCGGATAGAAAACGCAACAACTTTGGAAGATAAAAAAAAATAATTAAAAAAACAACAAAAACACTCACCGGATCGACCAAACGGAGAGAGACACGGCGAATGGTCGAGCTGTCCTCAGAGGGAACGTTCTGTCCTTCCAAACTGACGATTCCAGCAGCAATCATCAATACCTATATCAATAGCTGGCGTCTTGTTTATCCAAAAAGGTGGTGCAGAGACGCGCACTGTCCGACGGCTTCAATTGAACGAGCAGACGATCGGGGGAACCGCAGACGACCGGCGTCTTGTTTCGTGCCGCTGCCGCTGCCGGCTGGGACGGCGCTGCGGTCGCTAGCGTGCGCAGTCGATAGAAGTAAGCGTCGTCAACGTGACGGCGCTCTCACGTGTTGTGAGAGCGGAAAACGTGACTTGGAGAGTGACGCTCGATCGCCGCTCGCCGGCTGAGGCCCGTTGAATAACGCAGCCACGTTATATAAATGTTACGAGGGTCCTGTCCTGTTGACCGCTTAGCGGTGCCTTTGGCAGTGACGGTTCTTGAGGACTATGTCAAATTATAGTTTTTTTCGTTTTTCATAAGCGGAGATTAAGAACTCACACAGATGCGAAAATCCGTTACAGCGAGGTTTCTTTTATTTTTTTAAACTCCATTTGAGTAATCCTTTTGACGGCAAAGCATGTTTTTAAATAGAGTAAACGAATAACCGCCGTAACAGTTTCCCAAACGTCCTGTACACGTTTACTTCTCAAAAACAAACAAAAAAGGAACACGAAAGAAAAACATGTGAGATTCGTTTAAAATAATGCCTGCCATGTAAAGGAATCTCACCAGTTTAAAAATATTTACTGAAATTTTGTGATTTACGTGTTACCTTGAAAGATAACCTAATTTTTGCAAAGCAGTTTAGCTACTTTCAGAGATTGAGGTATTTTTTTTTAGATACTTACATCTGTTCCCTACCATTTTGCGATTTTTTTCTCTGCAACATCGCAAACATATACAGACACCCAATTTTCCCCGGGTTCGGATTATCGTGGAAAATTGAAATGACGTAAAACTGCCAAGTAGAAAATTTCTCCCAGTAGAATGTATATTTCCCATTTCTTTTCCAGGCACGTAGCTACGAAAGCAAGTTATCTGCGGGAATAATGTTAATCTTCGTTAAATAAAAAAATGATATCTTCTAAAAAGTAAAAAAAAAAAAATCATTCTGGAGAGAGCTGAAATAAGGTCTCCCAAAGAGCAAATGCATGTCCGCGCCAGCGATCCTGCCCCTCCGTAACCAAAGCGCGCAAAAAAAAAAAGGAAAAAAAAAGTGAGCCACCGCGCATTTTTAACATGGATGATGGAATACGTGAACCCGAGGATGAAAGATTATTATTGTAATGTGAATCGAACAGCACTGCATTTCATTTCTCGCGCTCGCGCCACACTTTCTACACGTCTACGAGGGAGGCAAGGAGTTGGTTGCGCGCTTTCGCCACGGGAATTGCAGGGCCGCTGGCGCGGAGATGCGCTTTGGCAGGAAACCGGAACTCAAAAACGCGTCTGCACGTAGTTTTTTTTTTGTATTTCTTAAAACGTTGCGCGTTCCTTATGTTTTCACAAAATGAGCTGAAGTGGTTTCCGACGATGCCCAGAAATTTGGAACTTGAAACCATACCTTTAGGTTTACTAGCTAAACAGTTAATTATCGGAAAGTAATCAAGAACCCAATTATACTGAACGGTATTAATATTTTAAAATAAACTCTTTGGCAGGGTAAAATATAACATCAACCTTTTTTTTTTTTTTTGCGACGCGTATTGTTTGCAGGAGCGAAAAGTAGACAGCGTTTTGCGAAGCAGCCTGTATTGCAAGGCATGGCGACATTTTATTTTACAATCGTTATTTAGAACCATTACAAGGAGCGAAACAAAAATGACCTAAACAGTAACAACGCTTCACTTAAAAAAAAAGAAACATTTTGATCGACATGAAAACAAAAAAAAAAGAGAAGGAATTTGTTCCTTTTCTTACACCCGACTACTTCAGAATTAAGATAGGAAAGAATCGCAACATACGACTACAATGAGCCGATGGCGAATGCACGAGAAAAACATAATTTGTTACAAATTTTCAACAACAAAAAAATAAAAAAATAAATAATGTTGCCGCATATGTTAGCACGTTCAGTGGGTATGACCACAAATCCAGCATGCTTTTTGTTGTTACAATCCTTTACTAAAAAGTCTATGGTTTAACCTTTAGTAGGCAGGTGCATCCAAAGTTTAACAATTCTTTTTGTTCCAAACGCATAACGACCGCACATTTTGTTCAAACTGTTGTTAAACTTTTAGTATGTTTATACTTTTTTCGTGCTTTGTTGTTTACTTCTTCTTTTGTTCCAAACCATTCCGAAACTATCGTATATTTTGTTCGTGCACTGTTAATTGTTGAGCTTATGTATATTTTGTTTCCAACGTTGAACGACTGTATATTTGAATATCTTGTTCCAAACATTGTTTTTAATATTTTATTTCCACTATTCAAATATACTATATTTTTACTGAGTAGCTATTGTAAATTCACTTCGCACGCTTGCTTAAATTTTGTAGTTTATTTCCACTGTTAGCTGTCCTATTTTTTTCTTTTCTTCTGATTAGCTACTGCAACTTCGGAGGCGACCTGCTCTCCAGCATTTACTTTGCCAAAATGGAAAGGGGTGGGAGGAGTTTTGTCCGAATTCTTCACCCGTCACCAGCTGTGTTGTGCGTACTTTGTTACCACATTTTAACCATCTCATATTTTGTTTCTAATCCGTAGCTACAGTACATTTAACTCCCACTTCTATTTCACTACTGCATACTCTGTTACGCACTGTGTAACCATAGTACAATTTATTTGTGTTTCTTTAGTTATTTTATATATTGTTTCCACGGTTAGTAAACACCACACCCCCGAAATGCTCCCGACCTTGAGGGCAATATGAATAAATACACTTAAGATGGGCAAGCTAAACAAAAATTACGCACACACACAAAAACAACAAGAAAACACACACACACACACAGTTGGAAGTCCAGCAATGTGAATGGTCTGTTATGTTTTTTTTTTTTTTGCGTGTGGTGTAATCTTTGTTTAGCTGGTCCATCGTAAGCTATGAACCAACTAGCTCAGCTTAAGCCCGTAATAAATACACCATGCAAGTATGTTTCTGCTCACTAATCCGAGCTTTGTCTCGTGAATGTAAACAAGTAGCATGTTGCCTAACTCTGTCGCGCAGTGAACCCAGAAATGTTCGAGTTAACGCAATCTCTTTCCCCCTCTCCAGTCTACTAGTAGTTGCCATCGTCTTTCTCCTCTCTCCATTTTCCGTACCGCCCCCCTTGTCCCCATTGTTCCCTAGCGCTCCCGACTCTTTCCCTAGCTCTCACCCTGCGCGTTTCCCTAAGGGATAAAGTGGGCTAGAAGGGAAGGCTTCGGTTCGAGCCTATCGTGCGCAGCATAACCCGCAAAGCAGCGCTACCTTGCACTCTTGGGCTAGAAGAGATGAAGATGCCAAAACATAAAAATAACAAACGAGCCGATTTTTTTTTTTTTTTTTTTGGGGGGGGGGGGGCTTTTATTAAACCTTTCTTTAACCGTTACCGTGTCTTTCGTATGCTGTGTGAGCATCGTGATTGCGACTTTTAAAGCTTTCTTTCATTAATACGGCCGGGCAAAAATACACAATGCGGATCAGATGTCTCACTGCTGCGGAGGCGCTGCTTTTAGCATGGGCTGACGCTTAACTTGGGGTGAATTTGGTTTCTGCGCAGGCGCACTGTCCACATGTGGTATGGACAAACGCTGACTTGTTTGTAAACCGCGCACGCAGTCACGCTTCAAAAAGCTGTCTGACCAGCGTGGATGGAAAAAGCCCCGTTGGTGCGTCAGCCTGGCAACAGTGGGCACGCCTTAGCAAAAAGGCTCGACTATCAGACGGTCTGCACCACTGATGTCAATAAGAGTGATCGGTGGCCGAGGCAAGAAAAAGATCGAGGTACACCTAAGCATTCCTTATGAGTTGTGAATGCGAAAGCATGAGAGCCGCCTGTCCGCTCCCTTTTTCGTCTGCTGCGTACTTTTCGTCGACGGTTAGCGCGTGTGCATCCCTGGACTTGGTGACCTTGGACGCTCCGTGTTAACGCCGCGCTGATGGACACGCAGCGCCATGGGGTGAGTGGTCGTGAAAACTGACGAGCGCAGCGGCCAATGGGAGCCCCGTCGACGCGCGCCAGCCAATGGAACCGAAGGAAACTAGGTGCCGTTTTCGCGCTTCAAAGTGATAACCTCAGCTCGCTCCATAAGGCAGTTAATGCTTTCGCACTAAAAAAATAATTATCGGTGGCCGAGTGGGCAAGCGCACACCAGCTCGGAGCACGCGTGGAGCGAAAGCTTGCCCTGCAGAGCCCGGGGACCCTGAGTTCAATCCCCCACCCCTGCCCATTTCGACCTAGATGAGCATCGTACCGGCGTGTGATCGTGTATCACTACTGAGTTGTGCACGTTAAAGACCCCCCAGGCAAGCGTTTGTACAGCACTGGCTAAATTGCTCATCTACAGCTGAGGCACCCGACGCCCACTGAGGCAGACCAACGTCCGGCTGCATAAACATAGAAACACCCATTTCTGTTTTTTTTTTTATGTGCACTGTAGAAGGTTGAATCGCGAATCGATGCTTGTTTCACTAGGGTCGCGTGGCACAACCGTCGACCATTGCTTTCTTGACACCAGCAAATGCATCGAACCCTAGGGGGGAAAATCTAATTTGTAATATATTGTTTTACTATTCCAGCAAAACCCCATAAGAAGCTTCTTTACAAGACACACAAGCTTAAAAAAAAATACTTTATTCGTTCCCCGCATAGACTCGCACGTATTGCCTGGTGTCAAGCAATGGCCGCCGGTGGTGCCACCGCCGGACTCCCGATTCGCCATCCGGCCTACTCCATAAGAGATCAGTGGTCTGCACACTCCAGCATCAAGATGGCGGCGCCCAGAGGACGTACTATACGCCAACGCGGTGTTTACAAGACAAGCTCGCGTTTGCCCACAACTGGTACGGGCATCGAGCGTGCGCAGAAACTAGAGATTTGCGTAATGGGAAGTGAGCAGTGGCGTGAGGTCAGAGAACTGAGTTGGTGTATAGCCGTACTTGCAGACGTCTGGTATATTCTCTTAACCTGCGCCATCGCAGACACCGACGAAAAATAAATTGCACACAAAGTAAGCCTTAAAAAAAAAAAATACGAAACGCCGGCGGTACACTTTCCGGTATAATAGTTTCAGACATTAGTGTTTCTGCTGTCAAATCATTCACTTTATTTTTTTATTCGCGGGGCAATGGCGATCGTAGAACGTACATGTTTATTATGCTGTTTCGATTTAATTGGCCTCTTCAATGAATACTTTTTTTTTCTATTGCGGGCTGACAGGTATCATTCCTTTTATATTTATTTTTCATTTATTGCGAGCACTTTTTAAAATTTATTTATCCACCTGTTTGTACCTAATTACTCCCCGAGTTTATATAGTCAAGGGTACACAAATCCTGTCTCTAATCAAAAACTGCAAAGGCCTTCAATAAAAACAAAAAAAAAACACACACACACACAAAAAAAACCCGAAAAAGCAGCAGTAAAGATATGGAATTTAATTCTAACGCACAATGGCACGCGCCCCGGACAGTGTTTATAGCGAAATGTAGAACTAGTTCCCCAATTATTTTTTTTAATAAAATAGATTCGCTTTGAAGCTTGATTAAACGAAACTAATCTCGTCTTCTTCGCAAAGTTTCAAATAACACTGTGGACGAGACACGAAAGCACGTAGACACTTACACAGACGCCCTAAACATGCGGGCTAGACAGAGACCGGTCCAGACAGAGACGTATACCCGTCTAACTGTTGCTCCTTCTTTCCCGAATAGGGAATCAAAACACCTCGCTCCCTCTTTTTCTCCCTACGCCTTGTCTTCCCCAAATCACCACCCTCGCCACCTGTTCCCTAGAGCCAACATATTCTTCCCTTCTCCCATTTTTTTCCTCCACCTTTACGCACATTCGCCAAACTCTACGCGTGCGTCTCGCACGCCGTTTTCCCATCGAGCCGAGCCTCAGACTCCCCAGATATCCCTAGAGTACCCTTTCTGGTTTTACCTGTTCAAATCCCGCACCTTTCTTTTAACTTGCCTTCCCTAACCCGAAAGGGAAGAACTCACGCAGACGCAAGGTGTTTCAAAGTTGGACGCCGCCGCTCTGATTTGCTTCCCCCTCTTCCCTTTCATGTTTCATTTTCTTTGGACACGGAATCGGGTGAAAGAGGGAAACATGGGGAATCAGGGGAAAGGGAAACGACGGTTGTCATGGGGACAGACACGCCGTCGGCGCTGCCTCGGGCGCGTTACGACGACGACGACGACCGTTGAATCAAAACAACTATCCCGTTTTCTCGCCTATCTCTTTCCCCATTTCCCTCTTTTTTTCTCCTTTCTCCCCGCCCCCTTCTTTCCCATTTTGTCTGTAAGTCTGCGTCTCGTGACCTCGAGGAGGGAAGGGGGGCGGGGGGGGTTGTTAGTTTCTTTGTTTCCATTCGTTTTTGGGGAAGCGTCGTTTTTTTTTTTTATTTATGCACCTTTTCGTCCGTCTGTTTACCAGTCTCGGCGTCTCTTGCTCAATGTCAGAGATGCTTGTGTATCGTCGTCTGGTGTCCTCGGCGCGAGCGTTCGGTGACACTGTATCCATCAGCCGCGCGTGCTTAAGTAATGGTACGCGTTGCTCAGGACAGCGCGCCTGTTTAGGGCTGTATCTTTCTTAATATTAAATTATTATTATTATTATTATTATTATTATTATTATTATTATTATTATTATTATTATTATACACGTAATTATGTGCGAGCTTTTGCGGCACGCGACGAGTGCACTGGGACTGGTTGCTGATTGCCGTGTGTCGCACAACAAAATTGATTGCGAATGCGCAGACGATTTTACCGGGCTGCGCGCTGCTCGTGGCTAATAACATATTTACGAGCAATGCGCAGTGCAGCAGTGTTACTACTATTAAAAGGCTCGACTTTAATGCGCTGTATAGTAGGTGCAGGTGAACTGTTGATATATGAATAATTAAAAAAAAAAAAAACTGAATAGATGGCGCAAGCGAACGCCCAATTGAAAGGGTTCGGCCGTATGCATGCATGCACCCATCCATCCGTCAATAGCGTCGCGTGTATACATGATGCTAACAGCCGTTGCTACAGCGTAGCGGGCGGAGATCAATACGTGATAGAAAACGGTACACTTTATTCATTCTTTATTCATTTGGCTCGTGCAGCAGCGTCGGTGCAGCATTATCGCAGGGGGGCGAACTAAGGAACTTCTCATAATTTTCGGCACAAAGCGCAACTTCATCAAGCACATTCTGATCGTAGGGTATTTTAACAAAACAGAAAATTCTGAAGAGCTTGGTTTTGGTCCTGATTCACTGATTTAGTGCATGCGATTTTTGCGATGAGAAAAGTAATTCGGTGTTAAAAAGTAAGATTAACTGCTAGTACCTGTGGCCTTATAAGAAATACTATAAAAATTAAAACGAAAGTTCTTGCGCCGAAACTTTAACGCACAAGCCTAGTAATTCTTTTTTCTTTTATATTAGGGGCGTTTGAAAGTCGGTCGTATTGGTCATAGGACAAAGCGAGCGGCTTGGTTCTGTACTTCTTAAAAAAAACACAAAAAAAACATCAATTTGATTTTCTTTTATGAGTGTCACACACAGTGCAGGGATAATCTAGGATAGTCCGTACGGAGACAAGGTACGCGAGTTATTTTAATATTTTGCTGTGGAGCATTTTTCAGGTTATACTGAACAAAGCCAAGTGCTTTGCTCCCCCTCCCCTCCCCGTGAAGTGAGAAGATAAAATAATACCAATATAATTTATTGAAGTATCGTTCGATACTATCTTATTGTTCAAATATTACTGAGCCCAAAGTTTTTTTTTTCTTCTTTAACGGGTGAAATTGACACGAACACACTTATGTGCGTTAAGCTGCATCGCAAGTGTAGGTGACAGAGATGCTCGTTACAGACGGTACCGAACAGAAGAACGACTGAGGTTGTTTGGCCGGCCGTGCACAACGACCATAGCCCCCTCTATACTCACAAAACCTGGCAGTTCGACGACGGAGCCATAAAGTGCCCGGTTGCAGATTTGGGTCGCGAGGATCTGGTAGCACAGAGCATCAAAGAGCCGTTTCTCGGGGAACCTGGACGTCAGCGCACAGCTTTTGCAGCGGCGGGGACCCGAAACACACTTGTTCGCTTGGGATAAGTGTGTTTCGGCGTCTCGCCGCATCGGGGCGCCAGTCACGTGGCTCTCCTATCATCCGTTGTCTGCCGCTCCGCCTTTTTCATGTCGGCGGACGCTTCTCGTGGCAATCTGCCAGGCTTTGTCAGCATATAGGAAGCTAAGCAACGACACAAAAAGTGCACGCGGATGCGATTTTAACTTACAGGTGAGGGAAAACAAGAAACTTGCACACGGAAGACCCGGAGAGATGTGAAAGCGCGGGTGAGAGCGGTCGCGCGATTCGTGCCCATAAAGCGCAGCATAATCGAAATGATGCATTAAATTGGGCACGGCTGAACCCTTTGAATTGGGCGGAGGCTCGCGCCACCTATAGTCAAGGCTTCTAACCTCGATAACACTAAAATCTCTGGACGCTGGAAGCAGCTACACCTTACGCTCCAGGGCTAGAAGAGACGAAAATGTTGCAAAAATAGACAGAGTGATAATTTTTGCACAATATGCAGAATATATTACAGAACCCTTTATTTTCGTGGCTCCCGAGATTTTTCACGAGTGGGGCAGCGGGGTCATATTCACGACCATTAAGTTTCGCGAATTCTGAATGCTGAAATTCGCCTCTCTAGACAATACAAAAATATTCGCGCCCCCAAAGTTCGCCGATTTTCCGAGTCTCGAAATTTGCGAACGTTAGGGGCTCGCGAACATTAGGGATTTTTCGGCATGTAGTTCAGCCGTAAACGGGAACACGACCTTATGCCTTTTTCATACGCGCGATTGGATCGGAGTCGTCGTTGAACGCTGATTCGTCGATCGTTTTGGTGCGAAGTGAGCAGAATTGACGTAGCGCGCGTGACCAGTACATGCTCACAATGCACTCCCAAACAAAGGCGAACTCGAATAATTAGCGCAGCGGCTACTAGATTGTGTGCGCTTTTAGAAAAGGGTCTTTTAGCTGGTCTTTCGTGGCTGCGGCATTGCTGCCAGCTTACAGATGGTACCGCGGTGATATCGACACGTGGCGCGTGAGGCGCGTAACCAAACTCGGTCGCTGGGAGAAGCAAGCAATCTCCAGACCTCCCCACCATGTTCGGGTTAGCGAGAAGAGAATATCTTGCGTGTGTTGCTGTTTCAACGACGTTATCAAAACATCAAATCGGCTTTGGAATTAAAAAAAAACAAAAAAAACGTCTGCCTTGGACTCCATGGGTAAGGAAATTAAAAGAAAAAGATGCATAACAATATCTTGCGAATTAACACATATGACACACGTGTAAATTGAATCTACCAATGAACTTTTTTAGGCAGTCCCCAGTGTGGTTCCGTAACTTCGCAACTCTATCGAAATTATTTCTTACATGACATATAAGGAGTTCCGGGGGAAAAAAAGGGGGGGGGGGGTAAGAGACACAAGAAAGCGTGACGTATTTGGAGACTTTTTGACGTCATGTAAAGAAAAATAGGTGACGAAACAAAACTGTGGTTTTAGCAGAACTCTTTATTTCAAGAATTATAATGCTAAAAAAAAAATTGTTTTTTTTTTTTAGCTGGGGGGGGGGGGGGGGGGGGAGTTAGCGGTTCCCTGATTGAAATCCCGCAAACCTCAAAAGAAAAAGACAACCCTTCGTTTTGTTTTTGTTTCAATACGGAAAAACCCTGAACTAAAAAAAAAATAAAAAAAGATTTTGAACGAGAATTATAAGGAATAGAGCACATTCAGTAGTGGCAGTCTTTCGTAATTTTTTCTTCTAAAAAAATTGTCATAAAAACAAATGCTGTGTGTGTGCGCGAGCCCGTTTTTTTTGGGGGGGGGGGTTGGGGGGGGGGGGGGTGAATTTATGAAATCATCATTATCTCTCATTTTTATAATCATACGAATAAAATTGACTACGGTTACAATAGTAAATAGTAATTCCGATTGTTCTGAGAAGGACTTGAGTGTTTAGTTTGATAAGCAAAGCGAAGTCTTCGTAGACATGCTTCTACAATTACGTTAAGATCAAACCTAACAATCGCCAAGAAAACAAGTAAAAAAAAAATTACTGTCTCTTTCACATTTGAGGGTGATTCGCTCGCGACGAGTGTAGTCATCGTAACAATTCTGCAATGCGTAAATAGGCGGCGCATCCATTATACACAGTCAAATCCCCCCGAAACAAAAACAACAACAAACAAACAAAAACACTCGAAACATTTTTACCTCGAAGTCTCGAACGAGAATTACCGAATATCAGTAATAATAGTAATAGTAAACCAGAAGGAATTCCGGGATTCTACAGAAGCGCAGCAAGCAAGACTCCGTCGGAAGAAACCACCTGTTGCATTTCTGCTCAGATCCCGCCAATTCTGTAGTTGCAATAACCTTCGGATTTCGAAAGAAAAAAAAAAAGTGTGTTTGTGCGTGTTGGTGGGTGGGTTTGGGGGGGGGGGGGGGGCGGGAGTATAAAGACCCGGCATGCCGGTGCGTTAACCGAAAGGGTAGTACGATAACACCAGCCGCAGACGGTCTGGCTGGTTGCGTATCATCTCGCCGTCCCCTCCAAAATACGGGTTCAATCGATGCGTCGAGCTAGTGCTCGTACCGAGGTTTCAATATATATTTGGTAGAAAAACCAGCACGCAGAGTTTCGCGAATAGATTTTCTTCTGATTCCTAAACGTCTAGTTCATGTCTGCAACATCCCCCCCCCCCCCTTTTTCCTTTTTTTTTTTCCTTTTCTTTTTCCCAGGACGCGGGTACGCGCGCTGTTATGGTTTTTGCGAAAGGCGCGCGGAAAAGCAAGTTTGGCCTCGCGTGTCCATCCCCCTCTCCCGATTGCGTGTGGCGAGCCAATCGGGATACGCCGGTTGGTGACGTCAAGAGCTGGTGATCCAATAGGAAGCGAGTCTCTTACTCTATGCCCTCCGCATCCGTCTGCGTCTGATCTCCCTCTCCCTTTTTCGCTCTGCCGGGAACAGGTATGCACGGCCGAGGTAAGAGAAGCCGCGGCGTGTTAGGGAAAAAAAAGAGGCGCGGGAGACGGAAAGTGCGGGAAACAGAGAAGCGCGCGAAGGAGGGGGAGAAAGGTGGGAAAGGGGGGGGGGGGGAGGGGAGGCAGACGAATACATTGCGTGGGGCGAGTCTTGCAACACTGTGTCGGCGAGGTTCAGACTGCCGGCCGATCGAACTTTGCGGCTGGGTGTGACGCAATACTTGCACAAACAACTCCGGCGTGCCGATAGCTTGGCCGAGGTGTGGGGGAGGGGGATTTTTTTTCGCCGTTCTCGCAAATAGGGTTTTGCGGAAGTTCGGAGGAGTGTGCTCTTTATAGGGTGGATGAAACAAGTGGGGTGGGAAGGGAAGGGGGGGGGGGAGGGGGAACGAGGGGATTCATTTGCGGCGAACTGCGACAACGAGTGACCGACCCAATTTATTTTTATAATAAAAGAAAAAAAAAATGTTGATGTCCTCGTTTTCCCTCTTTTTTTCTGTATACCGTTTTTTCTAGGAAGTGAACTTTCTCGTTGTTGTTTTTCGTTTTTTCATCATTTTTTATTTGTCGCGTTGTAATAAAACCTACTTTGCAAATTTCTATTTTTTTTTTTTCAAAAAGAAAGCTCGATTCTAGCTATAGATACGTTCGATGTTCGTGACGCACTGGACACCATGCTCGGTAGCACACTAAGTGCGAACAAATTGCCATTTCGTGATAAGAAAGAAAAAAAAAACAGCCTGATCAGATATTTGGTGATTGAGTAACGTTCATACAACACCAATCAGTTTTTGCCCCGCGCTATGGAACACACCAACAAACTTCTGGAAACTCGTGCTAATTTCCTTTCCATATGTAACTAAAAACGTAGTGACGCCTAAAGATTAAAACCTTAGTTTTTGAGACCGATGTCAGCGCGACCGCGACGAAAAGGAAGAGGAAGCCAGCTGAACGTAAGACGTGTCTTTTCCATCGTCAGAGAGCCAGCCGGACCAGTGGCACACACCGTGTCTTCGACGGACAGTGTGCTCAAGCTGCTCGGTTACAAGCTCGACGGCAAACTGGGAGACTTCAAGGCCCGCTTTCGTGAAGAGTGCCACCCGGCCAACACCGGCGCCAACCCCTGGAACCCCACCACGGGGGTTCTGGACTCCCTAAGTCGCCGGCAATTCGGCTGGCTCGTTTGCGAGCCGGGCACGCGGGGAGCCCTCTCCAGGAGCTCGAGACCTGCCTGTTAAAAGTCAGCAGCGCATGACAGCCCCGCGAGAACCACAGTCGTAAAGACCGCTGCTAGGCCTAACGCACTTGTACATACCATATCATGATCAACATCGCTTACATCTTGTATATTACATCATCACATAATCATAATCACCAGACGAGGCACCGCGGGCCTTCAGGTACGGGCTGTTGTTGCCTTTCTGCGGTGCAGCAGCTCGCCTGAACTAATAAAGATTATTATTACTATTGTTATTAATATTATTATTATTATTATTATTATTACTTCTAAATCCTGGTTTTTCTAGCCAAATGACATCGAATAAAAATTATCTTTACGGACAACTTAAGAAGCTGAGATTCTAAGATTTGAACTGTTTCGTGACGTCATCAAAATTGCAGGATTGGGTAGCCTGGAACCAAAAGCACCATCGAACCGCGTCCTTAAGCCGAGCCGAGCACATTTCGTAGAAACGAAAGCCCCTGAGAAGCGTGCTCTGCCTCCTCAAGTTCCGTTATGCGGCGGAGCCAAACCTCCGTTGTTCGCCCGCTGGCGTCCGCACGCGATACGACGGATCAGTTACGGCGAAGCGGTTATAAGGCTTCTTCGTCACGTCCGCGTCCCCTCTGCTTACGCGACTAACCCACGACGTTTGAGCAACAATTCGTAACAGCTTAAATTATATATACGTATATATTTATATAAATAAAGAACGCCGGACACAAGCCAATTTCGGAGGTGGTGTGGCTTACAGCACGACAATCGTGACGCAAACAAGGATAATTTTATTTTATTTGTGTACATGTTTTGGTTTTCCATTAACGCCGCGTGTACACATACGATGTTGTATAATGGTATATTACAGCCGCAGGAAAGACCTGGTTACTTTGATAACATTATTACAAGGGTCAGGTTACACGCAGCATTGCAAACAAGCTGCGTTGACAAATAGTTGAAAAAGAAAAAGGGACAGGAGACGAAATCTTTCCCCTTTTAGTAAAATGTAAGTAGAAACCGGTTTAATAAGTGTAATGAATCGAGGTCAACTGTTATACAGCCTGCGGACCCCGACATTTCGGGAATGTTCACTGGGAAAATAGCGGCCGAAGGAACCCTTAAATACATGGAGCTGAGTGGCGCCAATTACAGAAAACGACCAAAAAAAAAGGCTCCATTTTCCCATTAAATATTTCAAAAAATCATTTATATATTTTTTTTTTAATGTACACACATGACAGGGAAAAGCAGACGGCTTTCCCTGTCATGTGGACAAAACTGTGGAAAGGGAAGCGCGCCGCGTAGAGAGGAGGAGAGTAATAAAGGACAAAGGCGAGAGGAAGGTGACGTCACGGGGCGGAAGCCAATGAGCGCGCGGATGCTGGGGCGAGTCTGAACTTGCGGGAGTGAGGAACGCGTTTGTCCTTGGTTAGTGCTACAAAACGGAGTGTGAACCAAGTACTAGTGCTGGTCCGAGTAGGCGGCAAAAAAATAAAATAAAGGACGATCCATTGGTGGATCCTTAGGGAGTACGTTAGGAAAACTTGGGAAACGCCACACACATCCCCCTTTGAGAAACACTGACACTGACTCCATAATCAAGCCCCAAAGAGGTAGCAAAAAAAAATTAATAGAAGAAGCAAAAACGAAGGCAAAGAAAGAAGGCCAAAACAGAAAAGTGAAGGGGTCAACGTTATGGAGATAACGGTTAGACCTAACACTTCGGCAGCTGGTACGCGCGCTCTACATTTCGTCAAAAAATCAGCTTTCGGTGGTGTGAAGTTTATTTTTGCAATAGAGAAAGAAGAAAAAAGGAGCAGTAATTTGAAGCGGGGGGGGGGGGGGGGGGGGAGACACGCTGTACATGGTTTGCATCGTAACGCCATCGCATCGTGCTGGTGGTCATTCCTACTTCCTCTTGTCGATGAAAAAAAACAAAACAAATTAGGTGATGCTAGATGTATGCCGTAAGAGGTACAGTCTCCCTCAATATGAAAGACCCATTTGCCGAGCCCAACCTATGAGGCGATGGTGGGCATATGTTGGTCAGAGGCACTTTATTTTTAGAGAGAGAGAGAGAGAGAGAGAGAGAGAGGCAGTAGTAAAAATGTTAATGATATTGGCCTGATCAAAGCGAATCCTGCAGAGTCACCCGGAACTGCCATGCCAAATGTGTGCATTATATTGATGGAGACTGTACGCACTTAGCAGAATGGCCACCGCAATGGCCGCTGACGTCACGTGACGTCAGCGCTAGTGATGTATTTGGCTTGGATAAACTGTTGCGCTTAATGTAGATTAGTTGCAAGGAAGACGACGACGACGTTTAATTCGAGTCGGATTTGCCGTGTGGAGGTTTATACGGAGGGAAAGTGGTCTTCTTCGAAAGAGCGTCTGGTTTCTCCGCTGCAGACGAAGAATTTGGCCAGTGTCGGAGGACACTGGCCAAATTCCTGGAGCCTTTAACGTATATCCCTCAGTATAGTGAATACACGAGAGTAACACTGCATGAATGTTGCTTCAGGTCCGAGCCCGCACCATCGGTGCGACTGCGACTGCTAGAAATCCTAGTAATCTTGCGCGTTCACGCGACGGAGTTTAATATTCATAGATCCCGTGCGCTTCTCACACGGAACTGGTTAGAAAGTGCGAACAAGAAACGTGACGTCAGAAAAAAAGAGGCAGATTACTTATTGACTGCGAAACAATTATAATGAAGTTGTATCGACCTACCGAATCGATAGGTCTGTGCACATGACACGTCACACGCACGGTTACAAAATGGCCGCCATACACCGATGGCTGCATCCGATTGGCCAGATCTTTGACGCTCGGTTCGACATTTCCGTCTTTAAGTGTCTAGTTTTTTTTGTTTGCAATGACGTTGCGCTTTGTAGACAATATGCCGATTTAAGAATTACGTTAACAAGCCGATGTATTTGCTAAGCCTAAAGTTTACGTTGTTAAGTAAAGGGGGCACATTCAGCCAAGGGTTTTTTACACTTATAGTGAAAGTATCAAGTTTAGTGCCGATTGACGAACGCTGCCTCGAAATCTCTTATCTCCCCTTTTTATCAATATCAAATCTGTGGAGATTAACACCTTACATAACGTATTGAAGTAAAACAAAAACGATAAACTATAAATAAAAAAAATGATTGAGGGAGACAAGAAGAAACTTGCTAAACAGGAATGAACTTGAACCCACCTGTGGCGAACTGCCGGATGGAACGCCGAAGCAGACGACAGGATTGGGCCGCGAGCAGACGACGGTTTCGGAAGTGGCGGTCGAGATGTTCGAATGTCGTCTGCTTTCCCGATCGTCCCTGCTCGGTTCAAGAACGTTGGGAATATCGTGGGACTTTGAGTACAGGAACAGGAATGACGGGGCAGAGGCAGACAACAGGCTGGGATGCGAGCAGACGACGGCTTCGGAGGCGGTTGAGATTTTCAAATGTCGTCTGCTTTCCCGATCGTCCGCGCCTGACTCAAAAACGAACGGGGGATCGTCGGAGTTTGAACGCAGCACTGCGAATTACCCCGCACTGTTTTGTCGCTAGCGTATGGCTTCGAATTTGCAGCGAGCTCACTGCGCGACTCACAAACAACCCGGAAACGGCGGCACTGGGAGTTCTTTAAAGCGCGTTATCAATCGAAGCAAAAAATACAAACAAGACAGAAGCGTCTCCTCCGCCGCCGCTTCGTTTTCGGCGCGACCTGTTCCAATAGATGGCGCTAGCTTTCAGTTGGAGCGAGCGTCGGCCGCCTTGGCGAAGGGGAGCGTGAGAGCTCGAACGGCGTTCAGAAACTTGGCGTGGTGTACACGCCCGGTGACTTGGGAATTGATTGATTGATTTAACGAAAGAATGATTGAAACAAATATTAAACATACGAAGGAAGACATAAGAGAAAGCTTACAAGTGTTAATGGGAAAACGTACGAACTGCAGTAATTGATTATTAAAATTGTATCTGTAACTATTGGTTGACACAATACTAATCAACCACTGATTACTAGTAATAAGAAGCGTGTCCCTGAATATTGAGTTTGTATCACAGATGAATGACATTATTTACTAAAAGTTAGCAAAATCACTGCTAATTATCTTTGCATAACCGATAATTTGCATGGTATCGATGATAATATGCATTGCATAAAATTATTTTCTTGCAAAGAATTGTATTACAAACAATTAGCATTGTATTACTGATAATTATCCTTGCATCGCCAACATTTAGCACTGCGTCATTGATAATCACCACTGAGTTGCTGAGAATTGGCGTTGTATTTATTATTGTTGTACATATTTGAGGTCATGCACGCACCACATACAGCCGCTCCCGAGAGAACGTTTCTCCGCTAGACTCGAACGGCTCATGAAAGCTTCGAATAACGATACCCGATTAAGGTGCTGCCGTGTATTATGTTCGTATTCGCCACGTATAGCGAACACGATTTATTGAGCAGAGGCAACGGCGGGCGGATGCAACCGGAGACGCCGGCGGGGGAGAGCGAGCCACGGAGAAGCATGGGACGCCTGGAAAAGAATAGACTGGGTGCGGTCGCAGACCAAACAAGACGCTTCTCAACCGATTGTAACCTAACAGTTAAAAATATCTCCTGCATTATCCCAAATAAAGCTGTACATCACAGGTGCCGCGTCGTTGGCGGAGCTTGCCGCACGCTTGCATCAGTTCCGCGAAATGTCCAGGTTGCATAACATTAGATAATGTCCTGGAAAGCTCACCATCGCACCGCAGATACTGATTTCTCGTCTAGGTGCGGTATTGCCTCGCGATTTCACCAGTTCACGCCATCGCGAGGCAACTCTACGGACGAGGGTATAATAGAATACGGCGCAAGATCGCCAGAGAGACAGCCAAGGGAGACGACACGCGGAGACTGGGCGGGTAGTCGACATAACAAACCGGCACCACGCTGCAGTGGTGACCCGGTTTCCCCCACGCAACCTAGGCTCAGTCATACCGAACAAGTGGTGACCCGGAGAACACTCCTTCTCAAGCAAGCCCATTATCGCGCCATCCCCGCAGCAAACGGAAACTACCGGCCCCGCTCATCCCCCTCGTCTACCGGAGGCCACTTTCACCACCTGGCCCGCCGACTCCCGGACAAAGACTCAAGGGCCGAATAGCATCACCGACACGGTTCATGTTCTCCATGACCCACGACAAGGCAGTGGTGGTACCGCTCGACTAGTGTGAAGCTCGGCGAGCGCTTCGCAACGCCGGTATCTGCCACCGCCATTGTCCCCGCAATCCCAGCCGCCATCTTGTCCGTGGGGCGCGTCAACCATTTCCGCCCCAACTTTCGGCGCCATGGCTCGCGACTCCATCATCGCACCTACCGCCTTCGTCACCATCACCGCCGGTGAGCCCCATCTTTCTTTCACTACGCAAGACAAAGCGACT
The DNA here is from genome assembly GCA_013358835.2 of Ixodes persulcatus. Taxonomy (NCBI): domain Eukaryota; kingdom Metazoa; phylum Arthropoda; class Arachnida; order Ixodida; family Ixodidae; genus Ixodes; species Ixodes persulcatus. Next base: position 1,111,571 of record JABSTQ010010036.1, read on the forward strand.
AACCACCGGCCATTCACCGTAATCGTTACGCTGCCTACTCAATGCGAGTACATCTAAAGGCCCGTTCACACTCTTGCGACCTCTTAAAACTGGGTTCCTTGAAACCTCTTACAACGAGAGGATACACTGGCTCCATCTATTGGGTAGCAGTGTAAACTTGGCGGTCAGGCATATTTTCTATTTCTCTTGAGCTTTATCCTGTTTTTCTTGGCTCGAAAAACTTTTGTCAGTGTTATAAACAAGCCTTTCTAATACCACAAAACCTTCCCGCTTGTGAAATACAGTTCCAGGGTCACCGCATAGATGGTGCCACCGCCGCGCCAGCATGTCAGTGTGTGCTCTCGTCCTAAGAAATTTTAAGAGGTGTCTCAGGTCTCTCTCGGTCGTACTCGGTTGCAAGAGTGTGAACGGGCCTTAAGCAGTCGACTACACTACGCGGAGCCTCTAAGCGGACTCACTACTGCGGACAATGCATTGCGGCATTTCTCACGCTACTGCCTCACGCGCGCGGCTCGCGCAGGGAACCCGCAGCACGCAACGCAATACGTGCCAGTTTCTCAGCCAAAAGAACTCTGTCCACGTAACTCACCGAGTGCCACTCCACCAAGCAAATCACCACGTGCAACCCAACGCAACTCAATACTTGCAACCCAACGCGGCAACACCACGCAACTCACCGCGTGACACTCAACCAAAAAAATCACCGCGTGCAACCCAACGCAGCTCAATGCGTGCAACCCAACGCGACAACACCATGCAACTCACCGCGTGCCACTCAACCCAAGCAAATCAGCGCGTGTAACCTAACGCAGATCAATGCGTGCAACCCAACGTGGCAACACCATGCAACTCACCGCGTGCCACTCAACCAAGAAACTCACCGCATGCAACCCAACGCAACTCCTTCCTGCAACGCAACACGGCAACACCATGCAGCTCACTGTGTGCCACTCAACCAAGCAAATCAGCGCGTGTAACCCAACGCAGCTCTATACGTGCAACCCAACGCGACAACACCATGCAACTCACCGCGTGCCACTCAACCCAAGCAAATCAGCGCGTGTAACCTAACGCAGCTCAATGCGTGCAACCCAACGCGGCAACACCATGCAACTCACCGCGTGCCACTCAACCAAGAAACTCACCGCATGCAACCCAAAGCAACTCCTTCGTGCAACCCAACACGGCAACACCATGCAACTCACCGTGTGCCACTCAACCAAGCAAATCAGCGCGTGTAACCCAACGCAGCTCTATACGTGCAACCCAACGCGACAACACCATGCAACTCACCGCGTGCCACGCAACCCAAGCAAATCAGCGCGTGTAACCTAACGCAGATCAATGCGTGCAACCCAACGCGGCAACACCATGCAACTCACCGCGTGCCACTCAACCAAGAAACTCACCGCATGCAACCCAACGCAACTCCTTCGTGCAACGCAACACGCAACACCATGCAGCTCACCGTGTGCCACTCAACCAAGCAAATCAGCGCGTGTAACCCAACGCAGCTCTATACGTGCAACCCAACGCGACAACACCATGCAACTCACCGCGTGCCACTCAACCCAAGCAAATCAGCACGTGTAACCTAACGCAGATCAATGCGTGCAACCCAACGCGGCAACACCATGCAACTCACCGCGTGCCACTCAACCAAGAAACTCACCGCATGCAACCCAACGCAACTCCTTCGTGCAACGCAACACGGCAACACCATGCAGCTCACCGTGTGCCACTCAACCAAGCAAATCAGCGCGCGTAACCCAACGCAGCTCTATACGTGCAACCCAACGCGACAACACCATGCAAATCACCGCGTGCCACTCAACCCAAGCAAATCAGCGCGTGTAACCTAACGCAGCTCAATGCGTGCAACCCAACACGGCAACACCATGCAACTCACCGTGTGCCACTCAACCCAAGCAAATCAGCGCGTGTAACCTAACGCAGCTCAATGCGTGCAAACCAACGCGGCAACACCATGCAACTCACCGCGTGCCACTCAACCAAGAAACTCACCGCATGCAACCCAACGCAACTCCTTCGTGCAACCCAACACCACCATGCAACTCACCGTGTGCCACTAAAGCAAGCAAATCAGCGCGTGTAACCCAACGCAGCTCTATACGTGCAACCCAACGCGACAACACCATGCAGCTCACCGCGTGCCACTCAACACAAGCAAATCATCGCGTGTAAACCCAACGCAGCTAAATACGTGCAACCCAACGCGACAACACCATGCAACTCACCGCGTGCCACTCAACCCAAGCAAATCACCGCGTGCAACCCAACGCGACAACACCATGCAACTCACCGCGTGCCACTCAACCCAAGCAAATCAGCGCGTGTAACCGAACGCAGCTCAATGCGTGCAGCCCAACGCGGCAACACCATGCAACTCACCGCGTGCCACTCAACCAAGAAACTCAGCACGTGTAACCCAACGCAGCTCAATGCGTGCAACCCGACGCGGCAACACCATACAACTCACCGCGTGCCACTCAACCAAGAAACTCACCACATGCAACCCAACGCAACTCCTTCGTGCAACCCAATACGGCAACACCACGCAACTCACCACGTGCCACTCAACTAAGCAAATCACCACGTACAACCCAACGCAACTCAATCGTGCAACGCAACGCGGAAACACAATGCAACTCACCGCGTGCCACTCAACCAAGAAACTCACCGCATGCGACCCAACGCAATTCCTTCGTGCAACCCAACACGACAATACCACGCAACTCACCGCGTGCCACTCAACTAAGCAAATCACCACGTACAGCCCAACGCAACTCAATACGTGCAACCCAACGCGGGAACTACACTCAACTCACCGCGTGCCACTCAACTAAGCAAATCACCACGTACAGCCCAACGCAACTCAATACGTGCAACCCAACGCGGGAACTACACTCAACTCACCGCGTGCTACTCAACCAAGAAACTCACCGCATGCCACCCAACGCAGCTCAATGCGTGCAACCCAACGTGGCAACACTGTGCAACTCACCGTGTGCCACTCAATCAAGCAAATCACCACGTACAACCCAACGCAACTCAATACGTGCAACCCAACGCGGGAACTACACGCAACTCACCACGTGCCACTCAACCAAGAAACTCAGCGCATGCAACCCAAAACAACTCAATGCGTGCAACCCAACGTGGCAACACTGTGCAACTCACCGCGTGCCACTCAACTAAGCAAATCACCACGTACAACCCAACGCAACTCAATACGTGCAACCCAACGCGGGAACTACACGCAACTCACCGCGTGCCACTCAACCAAGAAACTCACCGCATGCAACCCAACGCAGCTCAATGCGTGCAACCCAACGTGGCAACACTGTGCAACTCACCGCGTGCCACTCAACTAAGCAAATCACCACGTACAACCCAACGCAACTCAATACTGCAACCCAACGCGGAAACTACACGCAACTCACGGCGTGCCACTCAACCAAGAAACTCACCGCATGCAACCCAACGCAGCTCAGTGCGTGCAACCCAACGCGGCAACACCATGCAACTCACCGCGTGCCACTCAACCAAGAAACTCACCGCATGCAAGCCAACGCAATTCCTTCGTGCAACCCAACACGAGAACACCACGTAACTCACCGCGTGCCACTCAACTAAGCAAATCACCACGTAAAACCCAACGCAACTCAATACGAGCAACCCAACTCGGCAACACCACGCAAGTCACCGCGTGCCACTCAGCCAAGAAACTGACCGCATGAAACCCAACGCTACTCCTTCGTGCAATCCAACACGGCAACACCACGCAACTCACCGCGTGCCACTCAACTAAGCAAATCACCACCTAAACCCCACGCAACTCAATACGAGCAACCCAACTCGGCAACACCACGCAAGTCACCGCGTGCAACTCAATCAAGAAACTCACCGCATGCAACCCTACGCTACTCCTTTGTGCAATCCAACACGGCAACACCACGCAACTCACCGCGTGCCACTAAACTAAGCAAATCACCACGTACAACCCAACGCAACTCAATACGAGCAACCCAACTCGGCAACACCACGCAAGTCACCGCGTGCCACTCAACCAAGAAACTCACCGCATGCAACCCAACGCTACTCCTTCGTGCAATCCAACACGGCAACACCACGCAACTCACCGCGTGCCACTAAACTAAGCAAATCACCACGTACAACCCAACGCTACTCAATACGAGCAACCCAACACGGCAACACAATGCAACTCACCGCGTGCCACTCAACCAAGAAACTCACCGCATGCAACCCAACGCTACTCCTTCGTGCAATCCAACACGGCAACACCACGCAACTCACCGCGTGCCACTCAACTAAGCAAATCACCACGTACAACCCAACGCAACTCAATACGTGCAACCCAACGCGGGAACTACTCGCAACTCACCGCGTGCCACTCAACCAAGAAACTCACCGCATGCAACCCAACGCAGCTCAATGCGTGCAACCCAACGTGGCAACACTGTGCAACTCACCGTGTACCACTCAATCAAGCAAATCAGCGCGTGTAACCCAACGCAGCTCAGTGCGTGCAACCCAACGCGGCAACACCATGCAACTCACCGCGTGGCACTCAACCAAAAAACTCACCGGATGCAACCCAACGCAACTCCTTCGAGCAACCCGACACGGCAACACCACGCAAGTCACCACGTGCCACTCAACAAGCAAATCACCGCGTGCAACCCAACGCAACTCAATACGTGCAACCCAACGCAACTCAACACGTGCAACCCAACGCGGCAACACCACGCAACTCACCGAGCGCCACTCAACCAAGAAACTCCCCGGATGCAACCTAACGCAGCTCCTTCGTGCAACCCAACGCGGCAACACCATGCAACTCACCGCGTGCCACTCAACCCAAGCAACTCAGCGCGTGTAACCCAACGCAGCTCAATCCTGCAACCCAACGCGGCAACACCATGCAACTCACCGCGTGCCACTCAACCCAAGCAACTCAGAGCGTGTAACCCAACGCAGCTCAATCCGTGCAACCCAACGCGGCAACACCATGCAACAAACCGCGTGCCACTCAACCAAGAAACTCGCCGCATAAAACCCAACGCAACTGCTTCGTGCAACCCACCGCGGCAACACCACTCAACCAAGAAACTCCCCGGATGCAACCTAACGCAGCTCCTTCGTGCAACCCAACACGACAACACCACGCAACTCACCGCGTGCCACTCAACCAAACAAATCACCACGTACAACCCAACGCAACTCAATACGTTCAACCCAACGCGACAACACCATGCAAGTCACCGCGTGCCACTCAACCCAAGCAACTCAGCGCGTGTAACCCAACGCAGCTCAATCCTGCAGCCCAACGCGGCAACACCATGCAACTCACCGCGTGCCACTCAACCCAAGCAACTCAGAGCGTGTAACCCAACGCAGCTCAACCCTGCAACCCAACGTGGCAACACCATGCAACTCACCGCGTGCCACTCAACCCAAGCAACTCAGAGCGTGTAACCCAACGCAACTCAATACGTGCAACCCAACGCGGCAACACCACGCAAGTCACCGCGCGCCACTCAACCAAGCAAATCACCGCGTGCAACCCAACGCGGGAACACCACACAACTCACCCCGTGCAACCAAACGCAGCCCAATGCGTGCAACCCAACTCACCGCGAGCCACTCTCTGCACTCAGCTCACCGCGGACACCTCAACTCAAGTACGTCCACGCGGCCTTCTCACCGCACGTCAAATCACCGCAAGCGCCTCACCGCCGGCCACTCACCGCCACGTCCCACCGCCTGCTGCTCTACGCGAATACTACCATGCGGCCGACTCAACGCGGGGCCTCGGCACGCTACTGAGGGGCGACTCTCTGCGGCCTTTCTGGTACTCCTGGCTCACGCAGGAAAATCACGCACGCGCCCCACAGAGACTGAAACACGTGATGCACGGGCTACACCTCCAAAGTTTTACGACGGCCCACACAAGGTTCCGTAGCACCGACCGGCACCACTCACGGTCGGTGCTCACGGAAAGAACTAAGTGATCGCCACTCCTCATCGAAATCTTTATCGTTACGCATCCACTTTTCTCGTCATCCTTCCCATACCACCATCAACTCGAATGTCCAGCAACCGGAGATCCAGACACGCTCCAGCCGCCACGTGCATTGGCCACAGCGCCTGGGCATCGCATCTCCTCCGACACCTGCTACACGCCTCGCTCACTCCCATCGAAAACATCGAGCACACCTTCATCGAAATCTTGGCGGTCAAGAAGAAGAGCCATCGCAGCACGTTCATCCTCAATGTATACAGTCCTCCGAAGACACGACACTCGTTTCACCAGCTCCTGCGCGGCGCCATAGACATGGCAAAGGGAAAGGCTCTGCTCATTGTTGGTGACTTTAACGCACCACACATGTCATGGGGCTATCCGCAAGATAGCGCCAAGGGTCGGCAGCTTTGGCAGGACATTGCCACCCTGGGACTGGACCTACTCACAGATCCGACGCAGCCAACTCGGAAAGCCACGGGCGGATGCAAAGACACATCACCAGACCTCACACTCGGTCACTGCTTGGACGCAGAATGGCACAACACCCTGGAAACTCTGGGCAGTGAGCACTACATCCTCAACATTCTCCTGGGACGCGGCCCCACGAAGCCCAAGGGAAGGCCTCTGCGAGTAGTCAAGTGAGACACTTTCAGGCAGAAGCTGGACGAAGTGGACCGTGACGAAGAGATCAAGGACCTGGATCAATGGACTGCAGGCATCAGAGAAGTTGAAGCCTCAGCCACAAGAAACATTCCCGAGGAAGCAAATCTGACTGCGGCGGACAGTCGGCTCCTACACCTATGGGAAATGAAGACGAACCTTGAAGCACGCTTAAGGCGACAGAAAGGAAATCGTCGGCTACGCAAACGAATCGCAACATTGTACAAGACCATCGAGAGTCACGCTACCTATCTCACAACTCAGCAATGGGAAGACACCTTCAACAAGTTCGAAGGAGCTCCCAACAGTCCAAAGACGTGGAATATCCTTCGACATCTCATCGACCCCGGACAAGGCCGAACCACAGTCCGAAATCAGATGGAGTGTATCCTGAACTCCTTCAAGGGAGATGGAAAAGAGCTTGTCCAAGCAGTACAGAACACGTATATCGGACGAGCTCCGCCAACACCCCCGATGGAATACACGGGCCAGCCAAACCCTACACTAGACGAAGAGTTCCGACCCTTCGAAGTCATGGCTGCGATCCGAGAGCTCAAGACCCGCTCCGCTCCAGGACCCGATGAAGTCTCCAACAAGCTACTGCGCCACTTGGACGACAGAGAGATTGACCGGCTAACATCATACTTCAACGTCTGCTGGCAAAAAGGAGAAATCCCAGAATCCTGGAAGACTGCGAAGATGGTGTTTATACCCAAGCCTGGGAAAAAACTACAACTGGACGCCCTGCGCCCCATTTCGCTCACATCCTGTCTCGGGAAGGTCTTGGAGCATGTCGTACTCAATCGCCTTAACAGGTCCGCAGAAGCCAACAAAGTCTTCGCGGACGCCATGGTCGGGTTCAGACCCAAGCTCTCGACGCAAGACGTGATGCTACGACTGTATCATCAACTTGTGGCACGGGAATACGCACCCGAAAGAGACACCAGAGCCATACTCGGGCTGGACATCTCGAAAGCGTTCGACAATGTCAGACACGCAGCCATCCTCCGTGGACTAAACTCCATTGATGTGGGCGAGCGAATCTTCAAATACATACAGAACTTCCTATCAAGTAGGCAGGTGCAAGTCTCGATCGGCGGGTTCCAATCTGACCTGCAAACTCTGGGCGGAGTTGGCACACCGCAAGGAGCAGTGCTCTCTCCGTTTCTCTTCAATATCGTCATGAAGGATTTACCGACGAAACTACAAGGTATCCCCAACCTTCACCACAGCATCTACGCAGACGATGTCACTCTGTGGATGGCAGGAGGAAGCGATGTCGCCATCCAAGACTCGCTGCAAGAAGCTATACGCATCGTGGAAGCCTACGCTAAGGAGCGCGGACTAGCCTGCTCTCAGGAAAAGTCGGAGTTGCTACTCATGGCCGGCACCACGGTGAAAACTCTCTCAAGCATCATAATGCAGGTCGGAGGCAAAGACGTCCCTCGGGTCCGGCGACTTCGGATGCTCGGTCTGTGGTTGCGAGAAGATGGCAAGAACACATACAGCATCGGAGTCCTCCGTAACCACGCACAGCAAGTAGGAAGACTCATAGCAAGAGTCGCCGGAAAGCGGTACGGGATGAAAGAGCAGAACGTCATTCGCCTTATCAAAGCCTTCGTGATTAGCAGGATTGCCTACATCGCACCCTTCCTGGATTTGACACTCACGGAGAAGGATGCCATCGATCGCATCATCCGCTGCGTATACAAGAAAGCGCTTCATCTACCACCTTCAACAGAGACCAAGCGACTCGCGAAGCTTGGGCTTCACAACACCCTCTCAGAGATCATTGAGGCACAGAGGATAGCCCACTACGAAAGGCTATCTCTGACCACAGCGGGGAGCACGATCCTCACATCTTTGGCCATCAACTACCACCTAACAGGGCACAGGACGGGAGGCTGGCTTCCAAAGGAGCTACGCGAGAAGCTACGGATTTCGCCTCTACCTCGTCACATGCATCCAGTGCACGACGCAGGCAGACGCATGGCCAGAGTCAAGGCTCTGAAGAACACTCTATAGCAAGGCTATGACGACTCCGAGGTGACCTATGTCGACGCAGCCTCAGCTGACAGGGGTCGAATGATCCTTGCAGTTACGAATCGCTCCGGCCAAATCCTCACGGCAGGCAGCATGTATACCAGCAACAGTGCAGAGGCAGAGGAAGCAGCCACCGCCTTGGCCCTCACCCTCAGCACCACGAAAGTCATCGTCAGTGACTCCCAGATGGCCATCCGCCAGTACATGCGTGGTCACATCTCTGACAAAGCCCTCAAGATCGCCACTGGTCATCGTCTGATCGACCACCCAGTCCGCATCCTGTGGTCTCCAGCCCATGCGTCACTCCCAGGCAACGAGAATGTTCACAGTGCAGCCCGCGCTCTTACACACCGGGCTAGCACACCAAGTGAGCAGTCGACCTTCGCCTCGTGGAACCATGACAACCTCTACACCTTTAAGGGGGTGCTGGACCACTACTGAGCAGAACGCCGAGCCTACAAAGAGGCTCACAGCACTCTCAGCAAGGAAGAATCCACCATCCTCCGTCAAGTCCAGACGGAGACCTTCCTCAACCCGGCGCAGTTGCACTCGTGGTACCCAGATACCTATGACCCGTCTTGCAGGAACTGTGGCGAGATCGCCACACTCCACCATATACTCTGGGAGTGCCCGGAGCTGCTTCTTCATTCGAAGAATAATGAGTTCATTAAAGGGGCGGTGCAACGATATTCCATTGGAATGTTTTTCACTTTACACAAGCTTACTGGCCCTAGTGGGACTCAAGGATACTCGCACGCAACGCCACTGACCAAGAAACTCCTTTGTTGCGCTGTAATTTCGAGGACAAAACCGAGTGTTTTCATTCAATCTCTCCTTCGCAAAACCTGATGACGTAGCTGGGCGGTAGCAGTACCGCCCAGTGACGATATTTGAATGCGGCTCATAGATTGGACCCGAGCATGGCGTGGGCACTCGATTTGGGCTCGTGATAATCGATAGCTCGAGAAGCATTCGGGTAGTGTCCTGTGTCCAATCGCTGCAATGGCGACAACAGCCGAACCATAACAATGTCTAAAACTCAGCGCGTGTCCTGTGGCTTGCCGACCCCAGCGCATGGCTATGATCAACATTGGCGGCATATAATCGGCTCCAGATCACGTGGCCGCTTGTTCTGGCTGCGAGTTGAGGGGGTGAACTCTGCTCGTTTTTCTTTATTTTTTTTCGTCTTCGATTGCGTGTGGTGAAAAACGAACGGGTAATTTACAGGTCAATAACGTCAGGGATTCGTTACAAGCGGTATTTGCGCAAAATACAAAAATCGTTGCGTCGCCCCTTTAAGCAAGCCAGGCAACCAGGCGCCTGGGAATCCTTCCTGCGGGATCCTGACCCCAAGACTCAAAAAATTCTAGTCCAGCTGGCCTCGGACGCCGCCGGGAACATCGCGTCTCGTTTGTCGACCGAGGGGATCGCTTCGTCAAGAGTCTCTCCCTAAGAGAGACTCGCTTGACGCGGGGATCTAACAGCCTTGGACCCAATAAAGTCTACCTCACTCACTCACTCACTCCCCCGCGGCGAGACGAAAGCCTAGGCTGGAATAACAGCATTCTACAAACGTTCGACTACTCTCTGGAGAGGGAGTACTGTGATCACGCACGCACCACATACAGTGGCTCCCGAGCGAACATTTCTCCGCTCAACTCGAAGGGCTCCTGAGAGCTACGGATTACGATACCCGACTCAGGTGCCGCGTCGTCGGCGGAGCTCGCCGCAGGCTTGCATCAGTTCCGCGCAATGTCCGGGTTGTATAACATTGGATAATATCCTGGCAAGCTCACGATCGCATTTCAGATACTGCTCTCTCGTCTAGTTGCCGTATTGCCTCGCGATTTCACCGGTTCACACCACCGCGAGGCAACCCTACGCACGAGGGTGTAAGAGAATACAGCACAAGATCGCCAGAGACAGCAAGAGAGACGGCACGCGGAGACAGCGCAGGCAGACTTCACAACATAATGGCACCAGACTACGAAGACTGCTCCTCGTCCTCGGCCATATCTTAACTAAATGAAAAGCCATTGTTCTTACCAATCGTACCAGATTATTTTTAACTTCGAGTCTGGAGACACCCAGGACGCTACATATTACTAATAATTAGCATTGTGATTATCATTGTTTTACATACTGTTTAAGAAGTGTATCAACGATAATTATCACTGTATCAGCAACCAGGTACTCATGTAATTCTGATGGACTTCTTCCAAAACCGACGCGCCCCATCGCGGCGAAATACCACGCAGTGCACTCTGGGAACTAGTTGGCCACTCAGTTTCGGTTTTGACTGAGCAGCTTCATCTCATGCTATCACGGCGCGACCGAACGCGCTGCTTGCGCTTTAGACTATCTGACTTTTCACGAATATACAATACACTCATTCTCAAGCGATACAAAAACGAAGACCGGGGCGTTTTCCTTGGTTCCCGAAACACCGGATATTGTGCGTGCCTATGCAAACGTAGTAAGACGTGGCTTAGTTACCTCACCCCACGAGTGCATCTTTGAGCTCGTGTCAGTAATCCCGTCTAGTACCAGTGAACTACAACTAAAATTTGGTCACCTTGAGCCCTACACGTATTTTGTTTGCCAAACGTCCGCTTCTTGTTGCTTCATTGGGCGAAAAGCAAGCCGCATCCTCACAGGAGTATCAAAGTTGAGCCCAGCGTTGGCGCATTAACTTTTAAGGAAACGCAATAAATTCGACCTCACTACTGAGCAAACGTTACTATGATGTCTTCCTCGTGTCATCACATATCTCACACTCAAATTTTATGCTGATAGAAGATTAAGTTTCATACCTTTCGGCTAGCTACGACGGAGGCCCTAACGAGCGTCCCCTACTCCTCGCTAAGCCTTTTTGGACGACCTTTTACTGACGTCCAAGATCTGTGCCTGGACGGTGTGTCTGAAATTATCTCGGCATACTCAGTGAGGAAGAAAGCAAACACATAACAAATATTATGGCCATTAGCAACCGTCAAATGCGCTTTGAATCATTTCGTTCGTTTGGCGCACCGGGGTTCATGCCCGTCCGGCGCACTCTTACCGAATGGTGCGACATTCTTCACACAAGTGCTCGACGTTTGCTCTCTTAAAACGGTGTGTATGTGCGAATGTGCCTATATGATTGCAGGATAACTTTACGCGTATACGCGATGTTGAATATTAGAGAAATGCAAGCGGTTTTGGACTTCACGAATTCGTGCAGTGCTGCGGGGCAGTACAGATAAGCGATGAGAAGTGTGTTCAAATGGGGCTTTTCAATGGCGCCTCCGAGTTTTACCTCGTGTACTCAGGCGTATTAAGAAAAACAGTACTTGCAAAAAGTTATATTTCGTCTATGGACGCACGAAAAAACAAACTTCCTGATCAACCAAACTAATGTAAAGGCGCGAGCTCGATGTATGCATACTTAGTGGTGTCTAAAGCTTGTTGATTTGTACACAAGCAAGATCCCCGAGCTTCGCAGCGTCGAGATTCCCAGCACTGGCTCGTCCACATACCTCGAAACGCTAACAGAAAGGCTCAAGTACAAAAATACAACAAGCATGCGTTAAGACAAGCTATACGTCTTGGGCTTGTGCTAAAGTTTGAGGTCTGGCCATTTAGGCTAGTTTAGAGACCACAAATGACGCTCTCGGGACCAGAAAACATAAAATAACGGCCGTTTACAGTTCACACTCTGTGTACAATCTCTTGTCGACGTGTCGATCGAAACCGAAACCATGGCACTCTCCTCCCTGGCCAACTAGTTCCCAGAGTGCAACGCGCGCCGTGTTGCATGCAGGGCTTTATGGAAGTAGTCTATTAGCCACATGGCAGAATATTTCTATCTTATCGGGAACTAGCCCCACTTTTAGACCATTTAAAAAATGTTTGGTACATTACATTTTCTTTTTAGCTTTCAAGCTTGAAACGAAGACGGGCCGCAGTATGCATAAAACTGAGTTTCTACCGCAGCAAATGTTTCTTATTTTGCCTAAATATAGTAACCAACCAAACTAAAACAACGCTCAATTCGTTTCCTTTTAATGTTTACGCAACCCAAATTAACGCAGCATTACACTTGATTACATTCAATTACCCATTGCCCATACGAGGGGCCTTCAATAATTTATCTGCCTCTGTAGGTAAAAAAAAAATGTATTGACAGATTTTTTGATTTATGTTTTTAATATTTGATTACTCTACGCACTTCTTCAACTGTTTCTGCAATGACTTTCATCTTGCACGAACCTTTGACATGTCCACGTTTCACCAGATATTTTATTAAAGTGAACCTGCTAAGATGACCATTTTTTCAGATATTTTGGAAACCTTAATTCTTCTGTTGGACAAAATTAAATCTTTGACTTTCTAGCACATTACTGTGGAAGTTCATTCCTAGGGCCGTGTAATGTAAGAGTAATTTTCAATTGATTCTCTACCCCCTTAAAGTTTCTTGCTCTAATTTTTTTTTTTTACTTTGTAGGATGACGGGGCAGACTTCCCATAAATTTTTTTTCCTCCCTTCTTTTTTTGAGAAATTTTATTACTGAGCATTACTTCAAATATAGCACTTTCTTACGTAATTCCAACGACGATTCTCCTGACATCCTGTTTCTTGGTATGTTAGACGCGCACTAAGCCGAAACTGCGAGTGAGTGACCTTGAGACATATCGCGACATGTCCAGACTTGTTTTAAGACGCTGGCTACTTTCTCTTACACTCAGTAGATATATTATTAAACAGCCTTCGACTCTGAGCTCAGACCACAAGCAGTGCCACTTACAACCCCCCCCCTCCCCCCCCCCCCCACACACACACACACGTGCGCGCGCGCACACAAACACACACACAAATAGGCACACGCACACGTACACGCGCTTGAACAAACATAAAACCATGCCTTAGTTACGATGCCACGGAAAATAGCCGTAATTGTTTGAAGACTTCTAAATTAATGACAGCGACTATTTCGACGTCCACGTTCAAAATTATTTTCCATCTTTTTTTGATGTCCGTGACGCCACTTCCTGAAAATGTGAAAATATTTTCAAAATCATTTTGACGACCCGCGTCAAAATATTTGGTCCCCCTTATTTTGATATCTCAAACGTAGAACTTTGGAGCTTCGGAGTTCGGACTGGATAGTGATCGAAAGTGGTGGTCAAACAAATATCATCTTGCCAGCAGACGGCGTCGCGGTTCAACACGCATTTCCCGAAAACAAATGTGCAACGAACTGCAGTTTGTATGACCTTTAAAGTAATCTAAAAAGCAAAAGAAAGAAAAGAATTATTCTTAAAGTACACCATCAGTTATCAGGCCGTACGTAACGTTTGCTTGGTTGTGCCCAACATGACAAAATGCGGCACCTTTGCTTTTCATGATTTATTTCACGCGTTGTATATAGGCCTTTCCAATGTTTACAAAATCACAGTCCAGCGTGCGATCTTCACAGTCCAGCACGTGCGTGTTCGTCGATTTTGTAAACGAGCAAAGCACGCGCCATACGCACGAACACTCAACATGGCACCGGCCACACGTTCTTTTTTGGAAAGGTCTATAGACAAAGGACCTGAATGTCGTGCCAGTGCCGCACACACGGTGAATAAGACATTTACACCGCAGAATAGGACCGAAACATCTTAGGCGTGACACCGTCAACGCGTCAATACAACACAGACAACGCCACCAAAAGCTGAACAGAACGGAACCACGAAAGGAATACCACTGCGATGACTGATTTGACGGGGGACGTCGAAAAAATAAAGCCACTATTTCGACGTTTTACGGAAGTGACGTCAAACACGTCGAAATAATTTTATATATCTTGAGGGTGGACGTGGGAATAGTCGCTGCCTTAATTAGTATTATTTTCGTTACAGCGACGGGTGGATACAGATGAAGAATATTCCTCATCCTGTCACGTGTACTGTAGTGAAACCGAGGATTCTCGGAAATTCGACATGCAATCCCGCAGGTTAAAATTAAACTCCAATCAAAGAGCGTCTGGGACAATGATAACATCAGAACAAAACATGGTGGCCCGTATGAAATGTAATGTCGACACGCTCCGAAGAGACGGGATCGTACAGCGACTTTCTGCAAAGAAGGATTGAACGTTTTATAGTCGCTATTTTTTCGATTTAAAGGGCCACCGAAAACCACAAAACTATTCCTTCCTTTTTTTTTACTTTTTTATGCTCTTTGAAGTGCTGTTACATAACAACAACAATACCAACAAAGTTGAAACGCGGTAAAACAGGTTTTAGCGCGCCAACGCGCATTTCAACATACGCTTCAACCAGGCGGTTTCTTTTCTTCCGCATTTGCGATGACGTTTACGGCGAACAAATTTAGAGCTTTCGCAAGTCACATTTCTGCATCCTTTATTCGTGCAATTTACGACACATACATTTTTACGGCTTTTTTCGACCTCACTACGTCGCTCCTTTCGAAATCCGTATGGCAAAAAAATAAAAATAAACAGAACCCGGAAATGGAAGAGAGCAGTACTCCGTACTCGCCTTGCCTCTCAGTTTTTAAATTTTAAAGGGTGATGTCTAGGGATTGCTTGCCAATGTTAAAAAGAAAAAAAAAAACACTTTTCTTTTTTTTTGGGGGGGGGGGGGATTGCAGTGGCCATTTAGGTAACATATTTTCTGGACGTTTAGACAACGGGAGTTTGGACTGCCGACAGAGGCTGTCGATGAAAAATTTAACCGGTACAGTAGCTATACTATACTCGACTCACTAAAGCGACACACAGCATACCAAATACATGCTGCTAAGTTTTAACAACTTCTCGATTTGAATGTCAGTCTACGGAGTGTTACACAAAGAGTTTCCGGCGCGTCCGAAAGTATAGAAAGGGGCACGCCAATCGAGCAGCAACATAGAGAACGCCCAGGGAATACGCAATGGCGGGGCAGGCAAGCACCCGCGCCGTCGTTGGTCGATGTCGGGAAAAACAAAACAAAAGCACGTCCGTGCATCTGGAGGATAAACGAATGCAAAGAGCAGACGATGTTGCACGTCGTATGGTTGACCAGGAAGCGAACGGTATAGCAGAAGATGAGTCTGGACGCCAAAAAGAGTACATTGTTTGTTTGTTTTTTCTCGTTTTTTTTCGGTTCGTGAAAAACCAGTGTTTCTCGTTCCAGCGGAACTATACTTGTTGCCTTTGCAAGACAAAAAAAAAAAAAAAAAACATTTAAGCACTTACGCTACCCGTAAGGTGAAACACAGTGACAGCCAAGGTGTGACTTCGGAGCCGCTAAGGTGTGATTTCGGAGCAGATGGACGAAATGAATGGTAAAGGTGTGAACACGTACACATCGCGACTGTTAGCGCGAACACGACATCGGCGTATTTTCGCATTTTACTTCTAAATAGTATAAGCGAGCACGAAATTTTATCGCTTACATTATAGAACTAAATGAGCTCTTTCCGTAGCAATGATAACTTGGATGACATCCCTTGGTTTCAAAGAGAATAACTGGAACAACCGGCGATCGCTTGTTCGCGCTAACAGTGTCGCGCTCTGTACCTTAGAGTCCGCATAGGCGTTTCGTATTAAACAGAGTAAGACACCGGACGGAAATTTCATAGCGTTTTGGAACCAATGAGGGTGTATTATGTAGAGGGCATTTCAGTTGTCTGCGTAAGAGGGGAGAGTGTTTTCGTACGTTACTTCGGTACAAATAGTCACGCGTGCTAAACGAAGAGCGTCGAATAAACAGGGACAAGGAAGTAGACAAGAAAAAGTGCGCACTCAAACGAATGTTTATTGAAACAAATACACACTATTGCTACCATCTTTCTGGCTATTCGTTTAGAAAATAAAACTCTATACCTATCAGGTGCATTGACGGGGCACTAACGCACTTGCTTTCATTTTGCTTTCTGATACAGAATGCATCGTAAAATTCTAAGGAGGTTTCATCGGCGTATCTCCCGAGAATTGTTGTTTGTGATAATTCTGGGTCACATGGACACCTATCCCAGCCCACTACCAGATTGTCCGGCGGGGACTGTTTTACTGACCACGCATTCTATCTTGCTAGCATTCATGACTATGCATGTTATCTTGCTTGCCTGTTATCTCGTTATCAGCGGTTTGTGGAACGTTTCAGCGGAGTGGCGAAGATGACCCGGGTCGATATGGAGTGCGGTGGACGGCGCCAAACTGCGAAGTGTCCCACTAACCGCTATCGCTGAAATATCGCTGCAAAGGCAAGTTTTGCGCATTGTTCATGCGCCGTCCGAAGATGTTTTTACGAGGTTTGGCTATCGGAGGACGAAGCGATGCTCTTGGCGTTCGAAATGTGTACGTTTTAATAAAAAAAAAAAACTAATTTAAAATTCACCTACACACATCTTAATTCTCTACACAAAGGAGGGAATTAGTAATGCTCCTTATGGAGTCGGAAGTTTTTTATACAACTCTTCTCGAGGGGAATAGGGGTTTAGACAATAGCGCGTCATGTCTATCTGTGACAATATGAGCTCGCTCCGACTTACACTTGGCGAAAAAGGCGTAGTGCCGCATGCTCAACGAAGAAACCGACTGCCACATTTGCGACAATAGGAAATGCGGCAGTTTATTTCAACCGCTTTTTTAAGCAGCTTAACGTACCCGAAGCTCTCCGCAAAGCATTTATGCCGCCCTGGGCCGGTTCACCGTTACTAGATCAACTCAGTTATGGAACTTACCATAGACGCTGTACATTGGAGGGGGTCCGAAACCGTGTCCGATTTTGTTGCAGCTAGGTGGCGCTGCCGGCGCATTAATCCACGCATTTTCGTCTTCTACTGCTCTGCGGCTGCTTTTGAGTCCCGACTCCTCTCGAGGTTCAGCATGGTTTTGGGTTAGTTTTTGCCCTTTCGCCAGTAAAAAGTAAAAATGTGACTACCAACAGCAGCAGAAACAATTTGAAAGTTGTCTGCTGCTGTTATCCGTAAGAAAGGCCAGAACCGCGCCGTCAATGATGATGATAGCGAGTATTAATGCGGAGCGCGCGCCCTCTAACAGGCGCCACGCAAAGGGACCCCCCTCCGGAGCGGAGTTCCAGAACTGAGTTGTTCTAATAACGTTGGGCCGGTTTGCTCACCTTGCGGCCGCGGCTGCGGCTGCGGCCAAGAGGGATTTTTATGTCACGTGACCAGCTCCATGGGGACAAGGAAGTACCTAGCGTCCATGCCCTAATGGCAGAGAAGTCCGTGCCGCTTCGAGTACAAAAGTCTGATTTCGCTCGCAGAAACTGACTGCAGAGGCTTTCAACTGAAGTCCAATTAACCGCCCCACCATACTTTAGGAGCGGCAGGTAAAGTTACGGCCAGGGAAGGGAAATATAAGCGAAAATAAAGGAAAACTCACGCGAAACGAAAGCGGTGGTTGTGTATTTATATATCTGTGCCAGCGCCGGCTCCGAACAGCGTCTGCTGCAGTCGAGCGGTTTCAGCGCCGGGACTTGCCGTCGCGGCGTGAAAGTTCCGGGTTCAAATCTCGGCAAAAACCTTTTTTTTTTATTCTGGGCGTGTGTTTTGTTTTTTAAGTGTGATCTTTTTTACTAATCATCCACTAGGACTACTGCGCCTTACACGATTTTTACTGTTTGCCCCACCTGTTGGGTTGACGAACCGGAAAAAAAAAAAAGATTACGGTAAGCCAAGTTAACGCGGTTCTACAATCGTTTCATAATGTTCATTAAAAGGAAACCGAGATCAAGCCAAGTTAACGCGCAAATACGAACGTTTCATAATGTTCATTAAAAGGACACCAAGATTACAGCATCATTATGACTTTCACACAAACGGGGCCGAAACAAGCATCCTTTCCCAGCAACTACAATTTTATGTGTTTTTAAATATACAACGCTCTTGCTACGACTCTTTTCAATAACAGGAGGCGCCTATTAAGTACTAATACACACTGCAGTCGTGTCAATTAAAAAAAAAAAGATTCCACGAAATAAACACACACAAAAAAAAGTAGCAGCCGTGGATGCATTGATTGAGCGAAATCCTACAGGAAAGGCAACAAGTCAAACGTCTGAGAAAGTCGTAAAACCGAAATAAAAGGGATTATACTTTTACTTGCATGGAATGTGATAAAAGTTATATTTTTACTCTTTACATCTCGCTGTGGCAATCGTTTTGTAATATTAACACATTACGTGTTGAATTTTAGTATGGATAGCAGACGATCACAACCGAATGCAAAAATGAGTCAGGCGTCGACATCGCAAACACCTAAAATGACTTTGGATCAACAAATGGAATTAATTAGAGCAATTGGAGAACGAAAACAACAAATTCTAGAGAAATTCAGCAGCACAGTTACCTGGCGAACGAAGAGACAGGCATGGGAAGATATTGTCAACGCCATAAGCTTTCCGCGGAGTGCACGGCAGCTGCAGGAGGCATGGCGGAAGTTGGTAAAGAAAGCCAGAGACATGTATGCGCTCTTCCGTGCGCATGAACAACGAACTGGTGAGTCAGAACTACCCACCCAATAATGTTATAGAGCTCATAGGGCCTTGTCTACATTCATAGTGGGAGTACAGTCAAAGTATAGAACTTGAACCTGTGATAAAACAAATTTCACTAAAAAAAAAAAGAAAAAAACAAGGCTCGCTAATACCAACAACTGTAGGACATAAAATCAAACACCCAGCGGAGTGAGTAACAAGCCCATGCAAATTTAATTTGCTTATTACGCTTCACCATAGGCACTCTAATATAGTGAAATATGTGGAGGGCTAGTACTAGGAAAAGACGTGTTGTGTCTACTGGGAGAAAACTATAGTTGATGACAGGTCCAGAATGAAGGGAGAGAGAAAGGAAGGGTGGGGAAAGGAATCAGGAGGGCTCTAGAGAGGAGAGGAGGTTTCCTCCCGGGGGCCCTCTCTAGCTTGCTTCTTCCTCCCCACCTTTCATTTTCCTCTCCTTTCGCTCTTGACCTGTCATCGACTGTTGTCTTTACACTTAGAACACTCCTATGCCTTAACTCAACAGGTGCTGGCCCCAACCCGCATGTAGTGACGCCCATCTTCCAGGCTGTGCTGGACGTCATTGGACAGGACTCGCCGAATTTGGGTGGCCTGGATGACGTCATTGTCGGCGACACCGAGACGTATGCAACTAGCGTTGATTCAATCTTCAGCAAAATCAAGCTGCTCACTGAGGCTCAGTTGCCAATATCTCTGTATTTTCAGTAATCTTTTTTGGATAAGTCCTGAATTTCTGGATGCACAGTGGAGCTTATCACCTGCAAAAGTGTTTAATTGGTATTTTCTATGTAATCTTCCGTGCTTTTTTTTTTTGTTGTTAACTCGAAAGGTATTTGGAAAACAGCGGAAACAGAATGTCATAAAATATTTATTTATCAGTTTGGGAAGATGGTGGACATAAACTTTTTAATTCAACGGATGAGAAGCGTTTTTTTTTTTTTTTTTTATCGCTGCACAGTCGACGTGGCAAACCAGGAGAATTCGAATTGAAGTTGTGGAAAGCTTGCGAAAGGGCTGTTTGCACTTTTATGGTGTGTGAATGCACATATATTGTGAAAAAGCAGAAAGAAGGACAGGCGATACACTCGTGAGTTATTTGAACAAAAATATCTTATTTCTTACTTATACATGTTGTTAAAAAAAAATTACCTACAGCCATACATCACCTAGTGAGGATATGAGTATAGTTAAATAAAGTTCAGTAATCTCTTCACACCGACCAAAATGTATTCGAGGTGAAGGTAGAGTGAAGGAACTGATTATTGACAGATGTTTCTCAAATGACACTGGCTTCACTATAAACAGGCGGCACAAGACTGCAACCGAGATAAGTCCTTACTACTTTTACCTATACTGCGTAAACGTACCTAACACAAAGATGGGCTGCTGGAAACTGTGAATTGTTTTAACAACGCAAAATGTGTGCCTTTTTAGCACTCGGCTAAAATCAGCATCAACATGGTTCTGTACAGTATTGGCTCTGCTGAAGTTCTGCTGCCACCGGACGAACGGGCTGCAAGGCAGGAAGGTGGCCAGCCCGGAAACCTTGGCCTTGGGACAGACGAGCCTCTCCCTCCTCCAGGCATCCGACCAAGTCGCTGGTGCAGGACGGCTGCGCGTCGTTTCCAGCGGCGAAGTGAGGAACTACAAGAGTGTGAAGCAGACAACATTGAGCTTGACAAAGCTGCCGCCAAGAGGGCACTGGATGCCGCTGAAGCAGTAATCTCAGCCGCCGCGGCGGCAAAAAAATATTACGAGGAGGCCGCGATTGCGCAGCGGATGGCTCGGGCAGAAAAGAAAGAGTTGTTAAAATTAAAAAAAGCTCAAACTCGAGCTGGAAATTAAGAAACTAGAAGATGACAACTAACAAAAAGCGTTTTTTTTTTTCGTAGTGGCAGCAGTCAGGGCCGGCTCTACACCCACAAGAGCTCTGGGCAAACTCCGGCCATGCCCCCCCCCCCCCCTACCTTTTTATATACGCCCCTATTTCAAGTTTACTTGCTGAATGGCGCAGAATTAAAAATTCTGTTGCAAATCAGCGCTGTGTCTGTGTGTTTCCTTTTACTGGTCCTTCGTCTTTTAGCGCTGTTTTAACCCATTCAATCATTTCCTATCTACTAGGTACGACATCACGTTGTTAGTAAACATGCCAGTAGTGGCCGGTAGTGGCCCAACACGAGGGTTTTGTCAGGCGAGAACCACATTCCAAACACGAACGGCGATTGAGCATATGTGCCGAGAAAGTGAGGGAGAGAAGAAGACGAGAGTGGTCGTCAGAACGCCAAGCTCTGATACGAATGATTATTGGGTAGACTCAAAGCTAACTGCCTTTGTCTCCATTGCGCTCGTCGAACGCGTTCGAATGCATAAGCCACACGCCTGTCGCCGGCGTTCCGCGTTTTTAACGCGTTCGATGAACGCAATGGAGACAAAGGCAGCCAGCTTTGAGTCTACCCACTAATCATTCGTATCAGAGCTTGGCGTTCTGACGACCCCTCTCGTCTCCTTCTCTCCCTCACTTTATCGGCGCATAGCGTCGTGTCGAGCACCGTGCTCAAATAAATCAAAAAGCAAAAAAAAAAAGTTCGAAGGAGGGGCGCGGCGGCGCCCCCCTTTTGATGGCGCCCTGGCCGCCCAGGTGGCCCACCCCTAGGGCCGGCCCTGGCAGCAGTTATTATATGTATGGCAATGCTACGCGACTTGCTGCCAGGCATAATTGTTAAATAAAAAAAACACTGTGATATGATTTTAGAACTTGTATGGCAATATGACATTGGTGTTATGTTTGATGCAGTATCTTGTAGTCTTTCAGTATGCAAATAAAAATACTGCTGTTTTTATTTATCCTCTTGTCACATTCCTACTGTTCTCTTTGAGACAACGTTAAAATAAATTATGCGAAAGAGGTACAGTTAACAAGTTTAAATAACAAAGATGAATCATTTACTTTAGAACATAATGTCTGCGAGTACCTGTTACGCAATATGGAATAATTCTACTTACATTCACGAAAAAAACCGGGCCACAATAGCAGCTCGGGCTGCCACGCTGTCTGGCCGTATCGCTTCTATGGGGTCGGTGGGAACCTCACTTGGCAGGGAAGTGCTGGGAAGGCTGCACGGAAACCATTTGGCGAGGTTGTGGAGGATGCAGCAGGCCACTACGATGTCGCAGCATCTCTTGGGTAGCATCCGGAGCTCAGCGTACAGGCAGTGAAATCTTCTTTTCAGTTGGCTAATGGTCCTGCAAAAGTGGCCGGATGCAGCAGTATGTATAATGAACTACAGGGGCCAACATTTTAATTTGAGGGCACTCCTTATTGCTCATCGCATCGTTGTACCAAAACAACGGTGAATTTCGAAGAATGCACAAATGGCACCCCCTGCACTTTTGCACAAAGATAGTGATTTTTTTTAATCTATGCATAATTTGTTAGATATAAACTTGTTAGGCTGATTAGATTATCTTCAATATATGTGAAAAGAGTGTAAAAACGTATAATAATTGGACGCTAAAGACTGGTTTCTCTCAATAGCATTCTGCACTATAAATAAACAAAAATAACATTCCAGCTCAAAGCTACGTTGTAATAGAAGTGGAAATGTATGTAACGTGCACTTTTTAGTTGATATAGTTTACTTTTAGCCAATTTTAAGCGGGGAGCAAGGCAAAAGAAGAAGACTAAATTATTTGAAGGTTTCATTTTTATTTAATTAGCGCCGTCATCACTTTTTTATGTATTTTTCACATTCATATTAGATACACTTAGCTGCCTTTCTGTCAGCATTTATTCTACCAATGTCTGACAGATGATTGAGGGTGACTGTGTGACTAAGATATAAATAGTTTGAACCACTTAGATGGCGATAATGGCCAAATCATGTTAATGTATGTGCTTACCTTTCCACGATACACCTGGTTGTGATGTGAGCTTTGTTGTACTCCTCCTCTGGCGATGACGAGGGCACCAGGAAGGGTGTCATGAGCCATGGCTCGCACGCATATCCGCTGTCGCCCAGAAGAAAGCCGTCGTAGGTTCCATTGGATAACTTTACGGAAAGGGCGCTCTTCTTGAAGATCTTCGAGTCGTTTGCACTGCCAGGCCACCTTGCTACCACATGGCGAATTTGGTATGCAGCGTCCACCACCAGCTGCACGTTGATGGAGTGGTAGCCATGGCGGTTGACGTACGCTTCTTCGTGGTCAGACGGTCCTTGAATCCGAATGTGCGTACCATCCACAGCACCCACAACGGAAGGGAAGCCCGCCACCTCAAAGAACTGCTGCTGCACTTCAGCCGCCTCAGCTTCATTTGGCCACCTGCATTGAAGCATTTGTCGTCTGCTCTGAAATCTGTGCACTGAAATCCTTGTCACATACACCCACTTTGTGAAGAGTTCCAAGAAGCACTTTTTTTAATACGACCAATTACTGTTTGGAAATACCAAAGTATATCCATTGTGTGGACCCCTTTTAAAAATAATCATTGTTGTGGTAGATCACAAAATGCTTCATTCGTCATTGTTCAAACTATCGAGAGGTACGAACTCGTAACACCGCGAGTACTTGTAAAGGAATGCATTTTCTAACATTGTAGAGAGGGAAGTACAACTTAGAAACTGTATATTGGCCAAAAGTTGTTCTTTTTGTTTAATGGAAATTAAGACACATTCATATTGGTGCTTGAGAGGAGAAAAAAAAACATTTTGTTTCTAGGGCTCTGCGATCGCCAATTTGTTTTATTATTTCCTCCAGGTATTAGGACTGAATGCGAAAATATTGAGGGTTCACAATTATGAATGCTCCAACGCTTTCCACTTCGGTTAGTATTGCTCTCGTCACTCATACACTAAAGGCTCGTTCACACACTTGCAACCCAGTAGGACCTTCTGAGGCAAGACCGCGTTTTGAGCCCCTTGAGACGGCTTTGGACCTGCTCCGCAGCAGCCCATCTGGTCCTATCGCCATTGCAAGAGGCTTAAAAATCGGTTTGTCTCACTTGGTCGTA
>JABSTQ010010037.1:0-293924 GCA_013358835.2 Ixodes persulcatus
ACGTATGTTTAGACCAAAAAACGCAGTCTGAGTTGTGACATTAAGCACACTAAATACACTCTAAAAAACGCCCGTGCGTCTACTTTCCCTTACAACACTCGGAGATCCAATCACCGCAATTTACGGAGGCAGCTCAGCGAATGACGATGCCGAAACGTATGTTTAGACCAAAAAACGCAGTCTGAGTTGTGACATTAAGCACACTAAATACACTCTAAAAAACGCCCGTGCGTCTACTTTCCCTTACAACACTCGGAGATCCAATCACCGCAATTTACGGAGGCAGCTCAGCGAATGACGATGCCGAAACGTATGTTTAGACCAAAAAACGCAGTCTGAGTTGTGACATTAAGCACACTAAATACACTCTAAAAAACGCCCGTGCGTCTACTTTCCCTTACAACACTCGGAGATCCAATCACCGCAATTTACGGAGGCAGCTCAGCGAATGACGATGCCGAAACGTATGTTTAGACCAAAAAACGCAGTCTGAGTTGTGACATTAAGCACACTAAATACACTCTAAAAAACGCCCCCACGGGGCGTTTTTTAGAGTGTATTTAGTGTGCTTAATGTCACAACTCAGACTGCGTTTTTTTGGTCCTAAACATACGTTTCGGCATCGTCATTCGCTGAGCTGCCTCCGTAATTGCGGTGATTGGATCTCCGAGTGTTGTAAGGGAAAGTAGACGCACGGGCGTTTTTTAGAGTGTATTTAGTGTGCTTAATGTCACAACTCAGACTGCGTTCTTTTGGTCTAAACATACGTTCGGCATCGTCATTTCGCGAGCTGCCTCCGTAAATTGCGGTGATTGGATCTCCGCGTGTGTAAGGGAAGTAGACGCCGGGCGTTTTTTAGAGTGTATTTAGTGTGCTCTAATGTCACAACTCAGACTGCGTTTTTTGGTCTAAACATTACGTTTCGCATGTCATTCGCTGAGCTGCCTCCGTAAATTGCGGGTGATTGGATCTCCGAGTGTTGTAAGGGAAAAGTAGCCGCACGGGCGTTTTTTAGAGTGTATTAGTGTGACTTAATGTCACAACTCAGACTGCGTTTTTTTGGTCTAAACATACGTTTCGGCATCGTCATTCGCTGAGCTGCCTCCGTAAATTGCGGTGATTGGATCTCCGAGTGTTGTAAGGGAAAGTAGACGCACGGGCGTTTTTTAGAGTGTATTTAGTGTGCTTCAGTCCACAACTCAGACTGCGTTTTCTGGTCTAAACATCCGTTTCGGCATCGTCATTCGCTGAGTGCCTCCGTAAATTGCGGTGATTGGATCTCCGAGTGTGTAAGGGAAAGTAGACGCACGGGGCGTTTTTTAGAGTGTATTTAGTGTGCTTAATGTCACAACTCAGACTGCGTTTTTTGGTCTAAACATACGTTTCGGCATCGTCATTCGCTGAGCTGCCTCCGTAAATTGCGGTGATTGGATCTCCGAGTGTTGTAAGGGAAAGTAGACGCACGGGCGTTTTTTAGAGTGTATTTAGTGTGCTTAATGTCACAACTCAGACTGCGTTTTTTGGTCTAAACATACGTTTCGGCATCGTCATTCGCTGAGCTGCCTCCGTAAATTGCGGTGATTGGATCTCCGAGTGTTGTAAGGGAAAGTAGACGCACGGGCGTTTTTTAGAGTGTATTTAGTGTGCTTAATGTCACAACTCAGACTGCGTTTTTTGGTCTAAACATACGTTTCGGCATCGTCATTCGCTGAGCTGCCTCCGTAAATTGCGGTGATTGGATCTCCGAGTGTTGTAAGGGAAAGTAGACGCACGGGCGTTTTTTAGAGTGTATTTAGTGTGCTTAATGTCACAACTCAGACTGCGTTTTTTGGTCTAAACATACGTTTCGGCATCGTCATTCGCTGAGCTGCCTCCGTAAATTGCGGTGATTGGATCTCCGAGTGTTGTAAGGGAAAGTAGACGCACGGGCGTTTTTTAGAGTGTATTTAGTGTGCTTAATGTCACAACTCAGACTGCGTTTTTTGGTCTAAACATACGTTTCGGCATCGTCATTCGCTGAGCTGCCTCCGTAAATTGCGGTGATTGGATCTCCGAGTGTTGTAAGGGAAAGTAGACGCACGGGCGTTTTTTAGAGTGTATTTAGTGTGCTTAATGTCACAACTCAGACTGCGTTTTTTGGTCTAAACATACGTTTCGGCATCGTCATTCGCTGAGCTGCCTCCGTAAATTGCGGTGATTGGATCTCCGAGTGTTGTAAGGGAAAGTAGACGCACGGGCGTTTTTTAGAGTGTATTTAGTGTGCTTAATGTCACAACTCAGACTGCGTTTTTTGGTCTAAACATACGTTTCGGCATCGTCATTCGCTGAGCTGCCTCCGTAAATTGCGGTGATTGGATCTCCGAGTGTTGTAAGGGAAAGTAGACGCACGGGCGTTTTTTAGAGTGTATTTAGTGTGCTTAATGTCACAACTCAGACTGCGTTTTTTGGTCTAAACATACGTTCGGCATCGTCATTCGCTGAGCTGCCTCCGTAAATTGCGGTGATTGGATCTCCGAGTGTTGTAAGGGAAAGTAGACGCACGGGCGTTTTTTAGAGTGTATTTAGTGTGCTTAATGTCACAACTCAGACTGCGTTTTTTGGTCTAAACATACGTTTCGGCATCGTCATTCGCTGAGCTGCCTCCGTAAATTGCGGTGATTGGATCTCCGAGTGTTGTAAGGGAAAGTAGACGCACGGGCGTTTTTTAGAGTGTATTTAGTGTGCTTAATGTCACAACTCAGACTGCGTTTTTTGGTCTAAACATACGTTTCGGCATCGTCATTCGCTGAGCTGCCTCCGTAAATTGCGGTGATTGGATCTCCGAGTGTTGTAAGGGAAAGTAGACGCACGGGCGTTTTTTAGAGTGTATTTAGTGTGCTTAATGTCACAACTCAGACTGCGTTTTTTGGTCTAAACATACGTTTCGGCATCGTCATTCGCTGAGCTGCCTCCGTAAATTGCGGTGATTGGATCTCCGAGTGTTGTAAGGGAAAGTAGACGCACGGGCGTTTTTTAGAGTGTATTTAGTGTGCTTAATGTCACAACTCAGACTGCGTTTTTTGGTCTAAACATACGTTTCGGCATCGTCATTCGCTGAGCTGCCTCCGTAAATTGCGGTGATTGGATCTCCGAGTGTTGTAAGGGAAAGTAGACGCACGGGCGTTTTTTAGAGTGTGAGAACCAGAAACTATAGATAATCCGTGTGTTTAATTCTCTCATTATGTCGATGAGTAACTTCTCACCACAGATACAAACAGACGGACGCACACACACACACACACACACATGCAAACACGCGCATGCACTCACGTCATGCCCCCCACGCCAATTTCAACGTCACACACATACGAGTACACAACATTTGATGGACGAAACTGGCGTTCCTTACAAATAACGACGATTCCTAAATTTTTTTAAAATAATAATAATTATTTAAAAAAAATGACGCTATATTTGTACGGCATTTTTATTCTTATCGGTTTTTATTGTTATACTCCGGCTCCCAGTTTTCCGAACTGTATCAGATGAAATGATTTTGCCCGTCTGTACTCACAGACAACTTGAGGCGCGCAAGGACGTGGCTTATTATGTTAATGCTTATCTCGCTTCGTGATTGGTTCGTCGGCGTTCTTATCGGCTAATGTAGCAATCTGATTGGTCGACTAGCGATAATGAGATGCTATAGTAATCGCCAACCCCACCCTTTCGTAACCTTTCATTGACCATTATCTCTCGTTTGGGTGTTTAGAGATTGCTTGCCAAGACGCATTCGCATTTAAACTCTTAACTGAGAGTCGTAAAACATTGTGGAGGTGCTCATCTGTCGTTGGCAAGACCCAGGCCTAACTTCACGGACCTCATCATGAAAAAAAAAAGTTTTGTTGATATACGTCTATACATATCTTGGTGTTCATATAACTAACAATCTCTCTTGGAACATCCGTGTCGAATAAATCACTAACAACGCTAATCGCTTATTAGGATATCTCAGAAGGAATTTTTCCTTGCCCCTGTTTCACTTAAGCTTCTCCTATATAAAACTTTAGTGCGCACCAAACTTGAATATGCAGGCTCTATCTGGAACCCTGGCGTCACCCCTAGCATCATTCATTGAATCCATTCAAACTCGCTCCGCACGTTTCATACTTTCTAACTATCACCGTACAGCCAGCGGTCACCTCCATGAAGGCATCTCTATATTTACCGAACCTCTCTTTTCGTAGAAGAATATCTCGGCTCTGCTTATTTCACAAGATTTATCACTCTAACCCAGCACTTCGAACCTCATTATTTTCAGAGCCATCATACATATCGCCGCGTACCGATCATCCCCTAAAAGTAGTAATCCTGTACTGTATCACTTCAATTTTTTTATGCCTCCTTCCTACCCCTGACCTCCGTCGACTGGAATCGCCTTCCCGCATCCGTAGTCTTACTTACTGACGCTGCTGATTTTAAAACTGCCATCACTAATGCTCTGAATAATGTTCCATAGCGATTGTGTACCTTGCGTTTTAGTTTTTTGTTCGTTTTGTTTTTTTTGTTCAATTTGTACTGATGTATAATTATCCCACTCCTCTCTGTAATGCCTCCGGGCCCTGAGAGTATAATAAATGAAATGAAATGAAATGAAATGAAAGGAAATGTGCTGTGTCGGGAACAATTGTATCAAAGACTGCTATAAAATTTCGTAGATTTGACGACTTCAGTTAAGGGTGGCCGGCGTAAAACTTGACTAGTTACTTCACTGCAAATTCATTCTCGAGTTTAGTGTGCTTAATGTCACAACTCAGACTGCGTTTTTTGGTCTAAACATACGTTTCGGCATCGTCATTCGCTGAGCTGCCTCCGTAAATTGCGGTGATTGGATCTCCGAGTGTGTAAGGGAAAGTAGACGCACGGGCGTTTTTTTAGAGTGTGAGAACCAGAAACTATAGATAATCCGTGTGTTTAATTCTCTCATTATGTCGATGAGTAACTTCTCACCACAGATACAAACAGACGGACGCACACACACACACACACACACATGCAAACACGCGCATGCACTCACGCATGCACGCAATTTCAAAGTTCACACATACGAGTACACAACATTTGATGGACGAAACTGGCGTTCCTTACAAATAACGACGATTCCTAAATTTTTTTAAAATAATAATAATTATTTAAAAAAAATGACGCTATATTTGTACGGCATTTTTATTCTTATCGGTTTTTATTGTTATACTCCGGCTCCCAGTTTTCCGAACTGTATCAGATGAAATGATTTTGCCCGTCTGTACTCACAGACAACTTGAGGCGGGCAAGGACGTGGCTTATTATGTTAATGCTTATCTCGCTTCGTGATTGGTTCGTCGGCGTTCTTATCGGCTAATGTAGCAATCTGATTGGTCGACTAGCGATAATGAGATGCTATAGTAATCGCCAACCCCACCCTTTCGTAACCTTTCATTGACCATTATCTCTCGTTTGGGTGTTAGAGATTGCTTGCCAAGACGCATTCGCATTTAAACTCTTAACTGAGAGTCGTAAAACATTGTGGAGGTGCTCATCTGTCGTTGGCAAGACCCAGGCCTAACTTCACGGACCTCATCATGAAAAAAAAAAGTTTTGTTGATATACGTCTATACATATCTTGGTGTTCATATAACTAACAATCTCTCTTGGAACATCCGTGTCGAATAAATCACTAACAACGCTAATCGCTTATTAGGATATCTCAGAAGGAATTTTTCCTTGCCCCTGTTTCACTTAAGCTTCTCCTATATAAAACTTTAGTGCGCACCAAACTTGAATATGCAGGCTCTATCTGGAACCCTGGCGTCACCCCTAGCATCATTCATTGAATCCATTCAAACTCGCTCCGCACGTTTCATACTTTCTAACTATCACCGTACAGCCAGCGTCACCTCCATGAAGGCATCTCTATATTTACCGAACCTCTCTTTTCGTAGAAGAATATCTCGGCTCTGCTTATTTCACAAGATTTATCACTCTAACCCAGCACTTCGAACCTCATTATTTTCAGAGCCATCATACATATCGCCGCGTACCGATCATCCCCTAAAAGTAGTAATCCTGTACTGTATCACTTCAATTTTTTTATGCCTCCTTCCTACCCCTGACCTCCGTCGACTGGAATCGCCTTCCCGCATCCGTAGTCTTACTTACTGACGCTGCTGATTTTAAAACTGCCATCACTAATGCTCTGAATAATGTTCCATAGCGATTGTGTACCTTGCGTTTTAGTTTTTTGTTCGTTTTGTTTTTTTTGTTCAATTTGTACTGATGTATAATTATCCCACTCCTCTCTGTAATGCCTCCGGGCCCTGAGAGTATAATAAATGAAATGAAATGAAATGAAAGGAAATGTGCTGTGTCGGGAACAATTGTATCAAAGACTGCTATAAAATTTCGTAGATTTGACGACTTCAGTTAAGGGTGGCCGGCGTAAAACTTGACTAGTTACTTCACTGCAAATTCATTCTCGAGTTTAGTGTCTGTTTGGGGATTAGCGGAATAACTCTCTCCCTCTCTGTCTTAACGTGGCGTACCTTCTCACAAATACCTCCGTGGTGAAATCAGTGAGCTTGTCTTTTAATCGAAAATTGTCCAAAAAAGAAAATGATCAAGATTCCTTGTTTATAGAGCTTCCTGGTGTTGAAAAAGTTTAGGTTTAAAGGAGTGGTGCAACGATATTCAATTGGAACGTTTTTCACTTTACACGAGCTTACTGGCACTAGTGGGACTCAAGGTTACTCGCACGCAACGCCACTGGCCAAGAAACTCCTTTGTTGCGGTGTAATTTCAGAGACAAAAGCGATAATTTTCATTCAATCTCTCCTTTGCAAAAATTTGATGATGTAAAGTGGGGATCGCAGTACACCCATATGACGATATTTGAATACTGTTCATAGATTGGACCCGAGCATTGCGTGGGCACTCGATTTGGGCTCGTGATAATTACTAGCTCGAGAAGCATTCGGGTAGTGGCCCGTGTCCAATCGCTGCAACGACGACAATAGCCGAGCCATGACAATGTCTGGAACTCAGCGCGTGTCCTGTGCTTTGCCAACCCCAGCGCGTGGCTATGATCAACATTGGCGGCATATAATCGGCTCCAGATCCCGTGGCCGCTTGTTCTGGCTGTTTTGGGTTCGTGATAATTACTAGCTCGAGAAGCATTCGGGTAGTGGCCCGTGTCCAATCGCTGCAACGACGACAATAGCCGAGCCATAACAATGTCTGGAACTCAGCGCGTGTCCTGTGCTTTGCCAACCCCAGCCCGTGGCTATGATCAACATTGGCGGCATATAATCGGCTCCAGATCCCGTGGCCGCTTGTTCTGGCTGCGAGTAGGGGGTGTGAACGCTACTCGTTTTTCTTTAATTTTTTACTGGGACTTCTATTGCGTGGGGTGAAAAACGAACGCGTGTTTCATAGGTCATTAACGTCAGGGATTCGTTTTAAGCGGTATTTGCGCAAAGTACAAAACTTGTTGCATCGCCCCTTTAAGTTCACAAAATTTCGGTTCTTAAAACAACCCCGCCAAAAGCTTTTTTTTTACGTTTAGGTTATTAAGACGATATAAAATATTAGCCACTAATGCAAAGTCGCATACCTAATCTTCACCAGAGAAATCCTGCAAAAGCGTTCATCCACAAAGAGAAAAAACAAAGAGAAAGAGAGAGAGAGATAGAGACTGCGATTCCTCTGTGAAGTTTAAAAAACTGCAATACTCTTGTTTTGCTTATCCATTGAAGCTCTGTGTGGTAATAGTCATCCCCATGGTACGCATTTGGGTGTGACAAAAACTGTGGACATTGACAACGGTACACGCCGTGACTTTCAAACGATGTTTATGCTAGGTACGGCGACCTTAATTATTGATTCCGGATGCGTCACTTTGGTGCACAACAATTGCTGATTGACAATACAGTGGATGCAACTAGAAGACCCAAAAATTTAATACAATTTAAGTAATGAATACGGGAAAGAGGGAGGATAATCTCTCCTTCCCCTACAACAACCACAGTCACCCACCTCCAAAATATTTCCGACGCCTCTGACTCGACTCTGAGCGTATGCGTCTGTATTTGGAGGGGGGGTCTTTTCTGGTGGCGTGCCGGGGGCCGTATGACATCGTCCCCCGTGCCGTATCCGGCAAGCGGGCCGCAGGTTGCCGACCCCTGCCTTATAGTATACTGTCGGTAGTTTTTTTTTTCCCTGTCATCTACGGTGCATTGATGCAGTAAGCTCAATTCATGATTTTCACTGCAGTCTTTCACGACGATGAGCGCGAATAAGAATCTCAGGGTCCTTACGAACTGACTCGTGAGATCGTACGTTTCCAGTGAGGAGATCTATACCCGCGATCGCCCAGCGAAGAGAAAGCGCGCTGCGGTTCTTTGAAGCTTTCCCGAAAAGAAGTTGAGCGACGCTGGCAAGCTCATCGTGACGTCGCGGCGTACGGCGAAGGGCACCCACCGCGGCAGCGGCGGCGGCGGCGGTACACGCCATGCCGCGATAAGTCGCTCTGCGTGTAATAAGGAAGTGAAGCGCCCGAGACAAGCTGTGGGCACAAAGAGTCGTGGTTCGCCCGACTTCTAAAAAAAGGCGTCGACCTTCAGTGGCCCTAGTTGCTGCTCGGCTCGCTTTCTGGGTTATGTAAAGTATCGTGGTCGTCCTCTGGCATCTTCATGCGCGTGTATATTCACTGTCTCCTGTTGCAGGAATCGCCTTGTAGCTCGCGCGGCTTCTCTATTTTAAGCTCGCTCTGCGTTATCTTTTTCGCGTGTGTACGCTCCTTTTGAGAATGATACTTCTGGGCTCGAATGTTTTGACTTGTCTTTTAGTTACTGTATGCGTAAGTACAGTCTCCACCGATATTAAGTTATCTGAAGCGCTGCTCGCGCTTTAGGCAATTCCACGTCGCTGCGAAAAAAGAAAGGCGCTTCGTCAGTGCGCGCCGATTTGGTTCGGTCGCGTCATGAGTAGGGCGTAGTTTTTTCGGTGCTCATAATTCAGACGGAAGCTAAAAACGGTGATTATTTAATAAAAAAATAATAAAAGCCTGAGAGTTTGTCTAAAAGGTGAGGGTTTCGACGAGAAAACAGTCCTAACTGGAAAAAAGAGTTCCAGATTTTTGTTTGTTTCATTTGAACAGCTGATTTTGCATAAATCCAGTAGATATTTATCGGTGTTTTCCAGTTTTAAACGATTTGGAGTGGTGTTAGAGAGTGGGCGAAGGGGAAGGTTCATAAGATGTGATGGCATTTGGGCTGTCGCCGCAGTGGATGCGGTGGTCTGCAACAGAGGGATACCTTCCCTAACGAGAAGCCCGCGGAGCGCAAGTTCCTCTGCTTCTTTTGCAGGTGTTGCGGTGACGTCAGAAAGACGCCGAGCTCTGATTGGCTCTGATTGGAGGATAGTGGGTAAACCTCAAAGCCAGCTGCGTTGAGGCCTACCCACCATTCTTCAATCACAGCCAATCAGCACTCGGCGTCTTTCTGATGTCACCACACCCCCTTCAAAAGAAGCAGACGAACTTGCGCTCCGCATAAAGCCGCGATCACGCCGCTAATACATGACAAAAAAGACAGTCTGCGGACACTGTCTAAAGGCCGATTTACGCGGTGCCTATATGTCTGCGATCTCGCAGTTGTGACGTTGAGCACTTCAGCTTCCACCACCTTCTCTTTTCCACACGAGGGACGTTGACATTGCGAAAACGATAGTAAAATAATCGCACCATGTGAATCAGACATGAGGCGTGTTTCTGCCTCGTTTTTTGAGCTTGTCACATTGATCATACAAAGAACTGTCTGCACACATGTTCAAAGCATGTACGAAGCAAACATGTTTTGAACCCCGTGTCGTTTTGTGTTACGTGAGCAGTTTGACTGCCGCTTTACTATACTCCGGACGGCCACATTTGCCCGGGGCACTTGCTCTACAAACGCGCCACGGGGCGATTGTTCAAAACGTCCGAGGCACGTGAATACGTGGCAGGCCTTTGCTTTTAATCGGTCGAGTGCTCAGTCTGACATCCATAACGACGTAATGAAATTGATTGGAGCGGCACATAGTTGCGGCCTACAATTTGCATCGATCGGAGTCGTTTTTCTCATGTACCATTTGGCTGAGGCGATTATGTAGCGTGGGACGTGGACGATGTATGTTTGTTCTTCTTGACGACCTGCTTTACTGTTGCTTTTTTTTTCTTTTTTTAAGTACACCGTGTCGGGAGGTTTACGGAAGTCACAGCTAAGAACTTGGTCGCGACTGTGGCGCCGACCTAAATAAAGCTAGCTAGGACAAAGGGGAGAAAGTATAATGAACCCGATGCGCATTTACGCGAGGTAGTAGCTTACAATGACCTTATAGACGTCGAATCAGTTGCCAAAATCCATCTATACTTCGTTAAGCGTGATTTCTATCAGATTTCTTTTAACTTTATGGCTCGGAAGAAGCTTAGAAAGGCGGTCGTAAGGCGAGTCTCGAGCGTCTAATTTTCGCTCCGCAGCCAATCACGTTGCGGTATTAGCCAATCAGAACACCCAAGAACCAATCACGAAGCTAGAAGCCCTCTACCGGTTTCAGCTACGCACATTCGTGATTTTTTTTTTTTTATTGTCAAAGTTTTATAATGATGTCGCTTTTCTTTTTTGTAGGTTTGTGTGTACTGAAGATGCACACATGTCCCCGTTTACTGAAGTCCGTTTCGTCCAATTAAATATTCTATTTGGTCCAACGTTACTGGATTAGCTCAGTTACGTAACTGCCAGTGGAAGCTATACTTCCACGAGCATCCCCCACGGCCCGTCTCCCGTCGTTCGACGTGCTACCATTTTGGGGACGTCTGCGATGGTAACTGTAGTGTGTTCTTTAGGAAACGAACGTTTTCAAGCGCAGCGTATAGAAGGCGTTTCACCGTATACTCCTTGGAAGACAGTTTTGAAACAATAATCTAGATGGTGCTTCAAACGAGGGGAGGAGGGGTGAATGGGGTGAGGGTGGAGTACTTCCCTTCCGCGGGATTTCCACAATTCGGCTAATCTATACTTCGTTTCGTCCTGATCCCGAACGCAGCCGACGCTACAAGCTGATAGGATCAATCAGACAGCGTCAAAAGCACACCATCGAGGCTAACTCGCATGTATGCGATTTAGCGAGCGACGAGACGAGCGACGAGCGACAGAGATTTCTCACTGTCACTCGTCGGATCGCTAGGTTTTTGGATTTCTAGAAAACGCCGCTCATCGCCTCGCTCGCTTGCTCCCGCCGCTTTCATCCGGTTTGCCTCGCGGCGCGACTGACCGAGCGACAGCGAAACGGGTCGCCGTTACTTGTCTCGTCACTCGCCAAATCGCTTACGTGTGGTTTATGCTTCGTGGTTTTTATGACAGACTAGGCTTATGAACCTTCCCCATTCCCTTATACATCTACATCGCTAACATCATACCAATCATGAACAAAAAAGGCCGAGCGATTTGCGTTTTTAGTGCAATTTGGTCGCTCCCATTAGCTCGTAGTGCAATTTGGTCGCTCCCATTAGCTCGTAGCATCGGCTGCGTCTGAACCTAATCTGAAACAAAGTATACAGTAACGTTGGTTTCTCCTTACGACGAATTTCAGCGGCCGCTATGAGTCGTCTCAACCAATCCAATGACGCGTGAGTGTCACACTGTCACGCGACCGTCGGTCCCTGCACCACGCAGGGAAGCGCGGGTCCCGTATTAGCTGATAGATTCACGGCGCTTTACTGGCCGGGATGGCTCGTGGCGCCCGTTGCTGTCCATCGGAACGTGAAAAGTTAGGTGGAAACGTATTATGCAATAGACCGATCTCACCAAGCGTTCGACGAATACGTGACGGTGAAGCCGCCATTACTAAAGCTCATAAGAGGCAGGCGGTAGTGGCCGCAAGAAGTCTCGTGCCGACTCGTGCTCTGCCCGCGCAGAGCTCCAGCGAGGTTGGGGCGCGTGCAGAAAGACTAAAGTTCCCAGATGCATTGCGGCAGTGGTGGTGCAGCCGAACTGGCTATTTTTGTTCTTGTGTGTTTTACCATTACAAGCAATTCCTTGAAACTTCTTACTATCCAGTGCAATCGTATAAGTAAGTATAGTTCAGGCAGCAAAGGGGTCTCAAACACTTGTATATTCGTTTAGTCTGGCGATAACTTGCCAGTGTGCGACAAGATCGCATAATGCCTGGCAGACAAATCATGCGATTTTTTAAAATATTTTTCGTCTATCATGTGGTAACCCACGTAATCCGTAATATGAAATAAAAAAGTGAAAGCCGTTTACAACTCCCTGTAACGCCGAATTGGAGCGCAGCTCTTGAGGAGGAGGAGGGAAGGGTACTTAGGGGAGGGTATACCCCTCCTCCTCCTCCTCCTCCTCCTGCTCCCCTCATTCTTCCATCTCCTCCGGGGGGGGGGGGGGTTCACGTGACCTCGGGGGGAGGGGGGCCACGTGAGCTGGTGGGTCACGTGATCTCGGGGGGAGGGGGGGGTCACGTGCCCCCCCCTCCCCCCTCCCCCCGAGATCACGTGACCCCCCTCCCCCCGGTCACGTGACCGCGCGGTGCATTATGGGACATTTCCCATAATGCACCGCGCGGTTACGCCGACGCCGACGGCGACGCCGCTCAAGCCGGAAACGGGCGCCTAAGAGCTGCGCTCTAAAAGAAAATTATGAGAGATGCAAGAAAAGGGCCTCAGAGACTACGATTGCAGCAAAACTACACATTGCGCAACAAAACAAAGAACAAAAATTTTTTGTGAAGGCATATTGGTGAGCGGCAAAGCTCATAGTGCTTGTGCTTTCAAATACTCATTCTTTCCGCGAGTAGTGTCTGAATGGAATAGCTTACCTGATACCATTGTTCACTCCACATCCATGGAATCATTCTCAACTGCTCTGGGCAATCACCTCATATGATATATGTATTCTACTTGCTCCCTTCAATTCATCCTTTTCTACTGGTCTAATGTTATTTTTGCATTTACAAGTGTATTACATTGTGTTAGGATCCTCCTGTGTCTCCACTGTGTAGCCCCATTCTCCTCACTGCCTTTTTACAACCATGCACTACAAACTATGTAACTTGTATTTTACCTTGTAATCACCCCACTGAAGTTTCCAATTGAAACTGGTAGTATTTCTAAATAAATAAATAAATAAATAAATAAATAAATAAATACGTACTTGAATATTTCTATATATATATATATATAGCATCTTACTTAATACAGATAAGCTACTCACTGCAAACGGCTTGATTTCTGCGAGGATCTAATTTGCGCGAATTTCGCGACTGGAAGAATATCGCGAATAATGTATCCCGAGTATATATCACTCCGTGGTAAGGAATACATAGCGTATCATTCCAAATTGCGAAATGATGTACCTGCAGGATATTCCCGAAACCCTGTGCAGACTTGACAAGATTTGCGAAACACCTGGGAATAAAGTCGTTTACTGTAACTCTCGGAATGACTTAAGATAAGTGCAGCTTTCCAACGCCTCGCTCCAGGAAGCTCCAAGTTTAAACGCGTCGCCGGGTGTCCTACCGTTTTTTGTCAGAAAGACGCAGCCATCAGAGTGCGCTTCCGAGTTTCCCACTCGCTGTTGTACCTAAGATGCAGCAACAGGAAACCGGGAAATCAGTGGCAGAGTGTGTTAATGCACCGCAGCTCGGAGCACATGGAGCGATAGTTTCGCCGCAAAGTCCATTAGATCCCTCGCTCAATCCCTCCTTCGGCTTGTGTTCGTGTAGTCACTATTGGTACTGCACCGCCTAATTACAGAGAAACACCAGACGCCTCTTAGCGCTGACTAACTTTCCGCCGGGTAAACAAACTCACAGAACCATTAGCTTACATTGTGTATAGAATAACCACTCGCGACTGTGCACGATCTACGTAATTTTGTTACTTCATCTCGCACGCGCGCTTAATGACTCGGCAGCGGCAGGTCAGCAATCACCAATCGCGCAATTCGAGCTCGCTTTCCGAGCGCGTTCGAATGGCGTGCTCTTGTCGTTTGAGAAACGGCAAGCAGACGTGCAAACTGTCGTTTGAAACCCATCAGTGACCACAGTGTCGAGAGGTTGTATCGGCGAAAGCTATGACCATGCTTAGTTAAACGCGTCGCCTGTGCAGCGTGCTCGTGCTTTTTTGGGGCTCGGGGATTTCCGAGCTCAAGTCGTGACTTGCGTGCCTTTCCGAAATGTTTATTCGCTAACCTCCCGCCGAGCGAGTGTTTCGAAATGCGTCTTTGACGCATCGAGGCGCGAGGACGGGCACACCAGACAAAGCGCAGCATAGTGAGCGTGCGGGGAAGGCGCGATGACGAGGCAGCCATGTGCGCGACGATATTGGTTGAGGGGGGGGGGGGGGAAGGGGGGAAATAAAATCACGCGGGCTCGTTTGGAAAGGGGGGGGGGGGGGGGGGTTAAACAAGCGCACGAGATGCGCAAGGTAGGGAAAAGCTTGCACGGCGTATAGCTTTATGCGGGGACCCTTCACGGACCTCACGATAGAGCTGGTCCCACCGTGGCAAGTCCATGGAGCGATGCTGTTGGTTTCACGTCACAGCCCCTGTCACGAGAAGGCGCGTGTCACGTGACGTCATTCTGTCACATGGAGTCAGGTGACATCATAGTGTCACATGACGTGTCATATAACATCGCGGTGGCACATGAAGTCACAGTGTCACGTGACGTCAGTGCCATACGAAGTCACGGTGTCAAGTGACGTCATGATGTCATGTGACATCATTGTGTCAGTGGCTTAAGTGCCATGTAACGTCACGGTGTCACATGACGTCACAGCGTTCCGTGACGTCAGTGTCGTATGAAGCCACGGTGTCATGTGACGTAAGTGTCATATGTTGAACTGTCACATGACGTCACAGTGTTAGGTGACGTCATAACGTCACGTGACGTCAGTGTCATAGGAAGTCATTGTGTCGCATGACGTCACAGTCATGTATCGTCATGGTGTCATGCGCAGTCACGGTGACACGTGAGGTCATGATGTCACGTGATCTTACAGTGCCTCGTGACATCGTGTTCTCACACGACGTCACGGTGACACGGAACGTGACGTAGCGATTTCTCCGCTAAATGCAGCGGGGAATAATATACCTTAAATTCGTTCTCCTCGTCCATCGTTATATTTAAAGAAATGCATGTCTATCGGCCCGGCGTTTTTTTTTGTTTGTTTTTTGCTTTCGACGTTTCTTACGTTCGCCGCAGCTGAAAATCGTTCGCGCGACGACG
Organism: Ixodes persulcatus; assembly: GCA_013358835.2. Lineage (NCBI taxonomy): Eukaryota > Metazoa > Arthropoda > Arachnida > Ixodida > Ixodidae > Ixodes > Ixodes persulcatus. The sequence continues at coordinate 15,295 of JABSTQ010010037.1, forward strand.
ATTCCGACCAACGTTCCGTAACCCGACCTCCTTAAACGCAATCGAACAACTCGTTGCTTCCAAAAATAACCTTCGCGCTCCTGGGGTATACTGATCCGGGATATCCTATAGACACGGCAAAAGCCCTCGCACGATAACGTGGACACCGTTTTCCCGCGTCCAGACAAAGATCGTTAGCGAGGTCGTCGGTCGGACCAACAGCAAAAACGAAGTAGGGAAAAAAAAAGGAATCCGCTCACGCGTTCATAAAGACCGAGAAAGTTTCCACTTTCACGCTCACGGGCCCATGCTGCACTCACACGCATCTGAGGAGTGGACAACAACAGTGCTGGGAAGGGGCAGTAATCTCGAAACCCAACCTTGGTTCTCTACTGTTTTTGGTTTCGTTTTCGAGCGGATTCGCGCTAGATTCGCTGGGCAGCCATTCAGGCAAACCTGCGGCGAGGATACTGCGTATGCGCCGCGAGCGATCTTGATGCGACGAGCCGGTGAAAGTAGGACGACGCAACGGCTGCTCTCTTCGAGTCTCGCGCTAACGCCGTCGCCGCCTCAACCGACTTCTTCCTCAGTCGGCGTTCCTCCCGTCTCTTTTACCGACTTTATATTTTGCTTCGGGACGTCGCCGTAACTCTTTTTTTTTTGTGTGTGTGTGCGTGTGTGTGTGTATGTGTTTTAGTCGGCTTAGCTGGGTCTCGAGTTCGTGGAAGGAAAACGTTTCAGGGTCAGCCGCCTCGGAGGTGTTAGAGGCGATTGCTCGGAGTGTGTTATGCCTAAGTGGTTGAAAAGGGTTTACCGCGGTTTCTCGAACGCCGTTTTCTTGAACGCCATTTTCTCGAACGCCATTTCATCGAAGGATGTTTGTATGTCGGTCGATTTTGTACACCGAACTTGACAGACGAGCCGGAAAGTATACAAAATGCACGCCTTCTGCGCGTTGCCATATCTTTGTTTTCTGGGCTGTGGTGTAGGTTTTTGGGAGCATGGTCTCTCCTCTGTGGAATATCAGATTCTGCGCATGCGTACATAACCCAATAGTTCGGGTTTTTTTTTTTTTTCATACATCATAAACGCTGGCAAGGTTTGTGACAGTGCAGAGGAAGAGCAGAAAAGTGCAATAAGGAACGAACCGACCGAACGGGTGACTTAGAACTGAAATGAAAATTTACATAGAAACCACGGAACCACAAGAAAGGATGCCTCGTTCGTTGTCAAGCAGACGCGTCAAACAACATTCGGAACGCCATATCACACATAAAGCACAATCGAAGATCTGTCTGTCTATACTGTAAAAAGCGGTGGAGAAACTGCATCGTGACGTCGCCGGTGGGAGGAGCCTAATCTCCATCGCCAACAAACTACATCGGAAGAGAACTGCACCTTGACGTGTCCAGTGACGTCGCCGAACAGTGGCGATTGAGTTGAAACTACATCGTTTTTTTTTTTTTCTCCCTACAGGGAATTTCGGAGAATCGCCGAGTGCGCTAGCGCACACCGGCTCGGAGCACGTGGAGCAAAAGCTCGCGCTGCAGAACCCAGGGATCCTGGGCTCGATCCCCACCCCTGCCCGTTTTGATCTGGATGAGCATCGTACCGGCGTGCGGTCGTGTATCACTACCGCGTGGTGCACGTTAAAAGGACCCCAGGCTAGCAGTCATACCGCACTGGCTAAATTGCTTATCTACACTGAGTAACAATGTCGCCATGTTCAGGCAGACTAACCTCCTGCTGTATAAACTAATGACAAATTTGACTTTTTGACTTTGTTTGACTGCTTTAGTGCAACTTCTCTCGTGCTGCACGAGAAAGAAAAAATGTTCCTTCGGGGGTTAAATTTTCGGTGAAGTAGGAAGCAAAAAAAGAAGAAAAGAGAATATTTTTCTTAAGTTGGGTTCGTAGTAGAAGAGGAGGAAAAAGAAAATCAGTTGTTAATCCCACGGTGTGTATGGTCTTTTCTTTATGTGTATGTTTATTCTAGTTAAGCTGACCTTACCTGAGGTAGTTGCTTTTAAATGAAGTATATATATATATCTTTCTCTACCTGAAGTATGAACGAACTAGCTCAACTTACGCCTGTTACCGTTGCTTGCTTGGCTTTTCGCTCAGCCAAATCACTTATGTGGGGTGCACTGAAATGAAAACACCATCGTGTTGAATCGTGTAAAAGTATTTAGAATATTTATAGATCACGCCGCTGAACTTGCATGGCTCGAAGAATTTCCTTTTTGTGAGCGCCTTCTCTGCTTGACTTTGCTGGAAACACAGCCACTTCGATCAGAGGCAATCGATGATAGCGTTGGTGACATCAACAAGTACGCGACTCACAGAGCACTGGTGAACATCAATGTTTTCGTCGCTCCCGACGGTTCCCTGGAAGCCGCCAGCGGCGTAAAAGCGTAGAGTTGCGAGGACTTGTTGTTCGACCGTCAGCACATGGGGCCCTTTGCTACGCCGCTGGAGCTTTCCGCGAAGCTGGTCGCACAGCCAGCGAGTCGCCCCTTGGGTCAGCCGGTATTCGCCCACAAACCTCGCATCGCTCGTCTCGAAAGCATCCCGGTTATCCATAAAAACTCGATCTGCTGGCGAACCCAACAGTAGAGGTGCATATGTTAGGGTCGCCATCTTTTACGATGCAGATTGATCACCGGCTTCGTCTCGACCACTCAGTTAACTGCATCGTCAAATTGCACCGTGACGACATTTTGACGTCACCGCCAACTGTATCATTTTACGAGCATAGCTCGAACTGCATAGGGAAAAACTACATTTCAACGTCACGTCACGTGACCCGAGAGGATAGCCAATCAGTGCCCGATGCAGTTTTCTACATCATTTAGTTTGCGTTCCATCATAGATAGACTGGAAACCTAGAGCTAGTCATGTCTCTTCGACCTGCTGTCTAGGAATAAACAAGTAGTAACCCCCTAGACTGCGACTACTACAGAGGGGATGCCATTGACACACACGCCCTTCTCGTAGGTCGACATGAAAATCGGTTCGAAGAATGATATGTTCTTTCCTGTGGTCTCGCAGCTGTTCGAGGCGGGGCTTAGGCCGCACGTCCGGGAGCTTCCTGGCTCGTGACGACGACCATTCCCCGAAGTGAAGAACCCAGGGGTCCGGTGGAGGTGGGAGAATTGGTAACGTAACGAACGGTTTAATTACATGGTAGCGATACAGTCGTCAAATCCAAGAGAACAAATGGAGCTCTCACGCCCCGCCTTATATAGGGGTCCGTTTTCTCCCTCTCTCTCCGCCAGGGCAGCAGGTGCGACAGCCACGTGCTTTGCAGCTGGGTCCGTCGCGACGTAGTCAGAAATGAGTCATAGCCAAGGTTCTCCGCAGTTAGGCCAGGCCTCTCTCCCCTTCCGGAGCGCACGAACCCACACGCACACACACACACGTCCCGTTGACGTCACGGACGCGTTGAGACACGTTTTGGGCAGCCTTCGACAGGTGGGCGTCAGTCCTGAACACTTCGGGACTCGTTTTGGGACTCGTTTCCGCAGCGTTGAAACTCGGAAGAAGGTTGCCGAAGGTTCCATTCTTAACAGCCACTCCGGGGCCAGGGAAACCTCGAATGGCCGGTGGTACAATCGCTGGCCTGAAGAGTACGTGTGGGATCTTGCAATTAACCCCTTTTTGGGTTCCGGTGGGCGAGAGACAACACCAACACAGTGAGTCCGTTTTCGACGTGTTTATTGACTCAGATGCCAACACGCTTCGCTCTTAGACAAGAAAAGTCTGGGCGCTGGCTCGGTTGCCAGTATCACCCGGTCGGTTTCCCGCGCTGCCGCATTAGACAGATTCACGGGAAGTCGGAAGCCCACAAAGAAAAACCGAGCTCCGTAGAGCCGGGGCTTCCGCCGACGAGAGCCCCTGGCCCTCCTTCGGGGCCAGCTTATGTAGCCTCGGAGTATGGACGCGCCCGGGGAGGCCGCTAGCAGTCGCGTCCATTATAACTCTCAAGGGTGTGCCGAAGGCGCATTCACCCAAAATGGGCAAGGGAGAGCCGGCCCCTTCGGGGAATTCGGCCTCGTGGTTCCTTGTATCCGGGAGGCCGACGCCATTGATGACGACGACACCCACGGCCTGCTTGAAGCTAGGCCTAGATAGGGATAGAGGGAACCCCAGGGTTCCCACACTCCCCCCTTCTCAAGGCTAAGGTAGGCCTAAAAAAATAAAATGGCCTACCGGCTCTCAAAAACAAAATAAAAAAACAAAACGCTGGAGCGAAAAGAGCATGCCGCAAAGAAAAGCACAAAGAAATAAAAAAAAAAAAACGATCAGCGCGGTACATGCTGAAAACTCTAGCTCGCTGCTTGCAAGGGAAGGCCGGTTGCAGTCGAACTCTGCAGCCCACGCTACTTGGCAGGCTTACCGGGAGCAGCGTTGAAACGGTCCGCGTAGTGGCCGGGCTTGGGCAGGAAGGACGGCTTGGGCACTCCGCGACGAAATGTTCGAAGAACCACAGAAAGTACGGCGGCTGGGCGTCTCTCGGGGACGCACCATGTGGCGCGGACACTGTCACCGAGTCCATGACGGGATGCGAACTGCTTGTCGGCACGGGTCCGCAGCTTGGGTCCGCGACTGGATGCCACGTGTTGCTGGCTTGGAGACGAGTCCAGGCAGCGGGAGGGTGGCTGCCGCCATCTTGGCCAGCAGCCGAGGAGCCGGATTTTTTGGGGATTGGAAGGGGGACTGGCAGGCCGGCGACGCTGCGGCGACGGCGACGATGACGCTCCCTGGCGTCGATGCCACCTCGATGTGGCCCCATGACTCAGGGAATGCCGGGCACTGGAATGCAGCCTGCGCTTGCCCCCTCTCCCGTTTCGTTCCCAAAGAAGGAAGCTTCGGACAATCCGAGCAAGGTGGAGCCGCCCAACTGAGGACACTCGACCAATCTCTGGGTGCACAAGGCCCCAGAGATAAAAAGAGGCAGAGACAAAGGTGTCTTTTCTGCCGTGAGTCACGTGCATCGCACTGGCTCGGCTCGCGAAGTTATTGTGAAAATAGTTCCACGACTCCGCTAATGTGAACACGGATGTCCACATACCAAGCTGACTCGCGTCACCCCGGACAATAAATTTGTTGGTGACTGTTCGACGAGGCAAAGTTCTTTGTAGCTGCTTTTGCTAACGATGCCTAATCGCTTCGATTTGCGGGCGTAATGAAATCTCAAATGCGCCACCCTGTCCTTTCTTGTGATATTGAAACGATGCAGGGCTGCAATCGGGCAGGCTCGCCAACATTGTTATTTTTCAAACATGTTAGCTTTTACCTTAGGCTAAAACACAAATGCCTGTGACCAGGTGTAGCACAGCGACCTAACTTCGAAAAATCTTGGAGCCGCGTGCTGCCCTGGCCAACGCGAACAAAGGAGAGCACCGAATGCACCTCCCAGCCGCGCAGGACAGCCACCTTGAACTGCAATGTTCGTAGAGGCCAAGCGCCGTAGCACGAGTTTATCCGCATCAGCAAGAACAGAAACCGATCCCAAACAAAAAAGAACCCCCGTGCCAATAGCAATACAAGACTATTTACGGCACCGATCGGCAACAACACGAGTTGCTCGACCCGGCAAGTACGCTGCCCGGCTGCCAAAGCCCGTCTGCAACAATACGAGTTGCTTAGCGACGTTAGTGGCGAGCGTACCGCCCGGCGGACGCACCGCCCGACTCCGCAGAGTCCGCGAAAGTATTTACAACTATTCACATATTTACACCCCGGATCGTTCTGCTGAGCGTCAAAAACTCATCGGTGCTACGGTCGATTCCCAACGGACACCTCGAGCGCCGTGGTTCACGATATCGTCCAGTGACCGCATGGCGGTCACCTTAATCGGACACGCAATCACCTCGAGACGCTGTTCAACCTGTTGCACTGTCCGGTAGCACGATTGAACTGCTCCCGGACCCCGCGGCATTTTCACAAGTAACGTCGCTTTTACGGGGTCGCAACTCGTTAGGTGGCCCTCAAAGGTTCCTAACGTTATTGTTGCATGCGACGCTCCCTGACTTTTGGCCGGAGTCGATCGCGGGTAAACGGAACATACTAAATAGTTGCCGAAAATCATGCTCACGCCAGTCCTCTGTCCCTTGATAGCGGGAAGGAAAGACGGAGTAAAAAGGAAATCATTTTGACTCACTCAGTTTTCCTGCAGGGCCTTTGTTCCGGGGGTCGCTTGGTCAACCTGATGGCTACTGGTCCGTCGACGCGGCGACGAAGGGCACCATCGGCGGTCTCCGCACCCTCGCTAGGCTGGGACCGGTGTTGTTCGCAATCACCCGCGCTGCGTAATCTAGCAGTGGGCGATGCAGGCACAGCGCATTTTCTTGCTCCGAGATACGCTTTTAGTTTGTGCGCTGACGGGGTGTCCACTCTGGGTGGGCCCCGCGAGCCGTCTCGAACGCAAAAAGCTGCACTTGCCTCTTTGTTCGAAAACGGGGTTGACCTCAAAAAGCGCAGGTGCGCTCTTCCCAGCAAAGTAGGCTGGTGTCGTCCCGAAAGGGAATGCCTCGGACGTATTCCGGGAGTTAAGTCACCTCTGTTTGGAAGCGAGCTCGGCTGAAAAGACACTGCATTGTGTCCGTGCGTGGCTGACGTGGCCACTAAGCCGTTGAGTGGCAGCGGGTGTCGGGCGTTCGCCTCTCCCTTTGTCCACCTGTTTGATCCTTGGCCGGAAATTGACCTGGTTCGCTATCTTAGCGAAAGGAGATGGATGCTGCTGTCTTTGCAGTCCATGGAAAGCCGCACGTTGGGACGCCAAATGTGGGATTTTAGAATTAACCCCTTTTTGGGTTCCGGTGGGCGAGAGACAACACCAACACAGTGAGTCCGTTTTCGACGTGTTTATTGACTCAGATGCCAACACGCTTCGCTCTTAGACAAGAAAAGTCTGGGCGCTGGCTCGGTTGCCAGTATCACCCGGTCGGTTTCCCGCGCTGCCGCATTAGACAGATTCACGGGAAGTCGGAAGCCCACAAAGAAAAACCGAGCTCCGTAGAGCCGGGGCTTCCGCCGACGAGAGCCCCTGGCCCTCCTTCGGGGCCAGCTTATGTAGCCTCGGAGTATGGACGCGCCCGGGGAGGCCGCTAGCAGTCGCGTCCATTATAACTCTCAAGGGTGTGCCGAAGGCGCATTCACCCAAAATGGGCAAGGGAGAGCCGGCCCCTTCGGGGAATTCGGCCTCGTGGTTCCTTGTATCCGGGAGGCCGACGCCATTGATGACGACGACACCCACGGCCTGCTTGAAGCTAGGCCTAGATAGGGATAGAGGGAACCCCAGGGTTCCCACAAGAGGTGGGCTTGGAGTAGGCCTTGAGAAGACGCTGCAAGCACCAAACAAACTCCCAAACCTCTCACAACGGAGGCATCAGCGGAAACGTCCCCCACAACACCACGCCACACCGCAGTCAAACGCTCGGAATTCGCCAAAGACCCGCCAGACTGGATTACGGATTACCAAAATTTGGTACAATTCCGGGTATCGAGACCCCCTGTCGCCAAAAAAACTCACTTTTCCAACGAGGTCACTAAGAACAAAATACAAAAGACAAAAACTCTTCGCAATTTGTGAGGTCAATTTGGGGTTTCAACGAAGTGCCCCCACTTAGATCCTCATTCCCGTGGATGACGAAAACCTCTGAGATCAACCCTACTGTTTTGGTGATATCAGAAAAATCTGCTCAACCCATCGGCATTGCCGTTAAATTTGCCTTTCCTTTTTCTTACGCTGAAGTCATAGTGATCGATTTTCACGTGATTTCTAGACGTGAAAATACGGTCCTTATAGCGCCGATAAAACAATCCGCCTTTTTCATGCCCCGTCACATTGGTCCTAGCAATCTCCTGAGCTGTATCGCGAAACCCTGACACACTAGGGTCGCTCTTCTGCTCGACTCTGTCTACTCGTAGCAGAGGACCAAAGTTACGCGACGCCGGAGCTACGAGAGATCTTTCACTGATCCCCTCTTCCTCCGCCTTTTCCGCCGGCGCGTTGGGACGGCGTACGCTTCCTAGTGCTACGAGATCAGGCTGTTCTACAACCTGGTTCCTCTCATCCCGGTTTTCTGCCTCCAACTCTGGGAGTGCTTGCTCCCCGTCAGCTGCCTCTGGCTCTGGATCCCTCGTCAACAAAGGGGCGACCTGACGTGATTTGGACCTCGTACACGACTGTACTAGCCCTTTTCCCAGTTGTTGACCCCTTTCGCGCAGCAGGAAATCTGACCGGTTAGAAAACAAATAAGGATATTCCAACGGGACTGTCTGCGAGACAGCCGCCTCTGTCACTAGCTCTCCGAACGGGCCAGTTATCCTTACTCTCGCCATAGGCAGACAGACACTGTGCTTTTCGAGCAGCTGCTTGATCCAAACTACCTTTCCAGTAAAATCGGATGGCGTTACATACGACGGATGAACAACGTCCATCGTCGCTGCACTGTCACGAAGCACCCTGCACGGCTTTCCGTTTACATGGAGCTCGTGAAGATAGGGACGAAGAAGCTTCAGGTCCTTGTAACTATACCGTTCACGTAAGAGAACACAACCCGCGGTTTCTTACATCTGGCCGCTGTGTGTCCCGGCTCCTGACAGTTGTAGCACAGGAACGGCTTCCTTGCCTCGAACTGCCCTGTTGGGCTTTTCCGCGCCTCGTCTCCGTTCGAGTGTTCTGCGCTCTTTTCTGGGACCTTTTGTCCTGCTTCGGGCTTCTCGGGCCCGTTTTCTCGCGAGCCGTTACCCTGTCGGAAGGTCTTGCGCTGATCGCTTCGGCCGGATTCGCTTTCCTCTCCGCTCAGCTTTCTACGCGTTGCGTACTCTTCGGCTAGCTCAGCGGCCCTTTCGACAGAGTCGACTCCCACCCTGTCCTGCACCCAGAGCTTGACTGACTGCGGAATGCTACGAAAGAACTGTTCGAGGCACACACACTCGACTACCTTGTCTCGGCTTTCGTACACTTCCTCGCTCTTCAACCATTCTATCAGGTTGGTTTTAAGCCCATACGCGAATTCCGAGTAGCCCTCGCTGCTCTTTTTGGATGCGTTTCTAAACCTTTGACGGAACGCCTCGGCAGAAAGGCGGTACCGCTTCAAAAGGCTGGACTTCACCTTGTCGTAGTCGTCCGCGTCTCCAGCACTAAGGCGCGCGACAACCTCTGCAGCCTCACAGGGCAACAGAGTCAAAAGCCGTTGCGGCCACGTTTCTGGGGCGAAGCTCAACTTCTCACATGTCCTCTCAAAGTTAACTAAGAATAGGCCCACGTCTTCCCCAACTTTAAACGGCTGCATGAGCTTCTTCATTTGATACGACTCGGTCTCACTTGCTCGTACCGGAGCCCCAACTCTACTGTTCTGCGAGTTTAATCGCTGTTGTTCAATTTCGAGCTCTAGCCTTTTCAGCGCTCGCTCCTGGTCTCGTTCCTCTTTCGCTGCAGTCTGTGCTCGTTCCTCTCTAGCTGCAGCTTGCTCTCGTTCCTCTTTCACTGCAGCCTGTTCTCGTTCCTCTTTCGCTGCAGTCTGTGCTCGTTCCTCTCTAGCTGCAGCTTCACTCTTAGCGTTCTGAAGCAGTTCCCACGTATTTTTAATTTCCTCTGCTTCCGCGCTCTCTGAAATCGCTTTACTGATCTCAGATTTCTTCATCTTTTGCTCCACCTCCACACCCAATTCTTCACATAAACAGAGTAAATCTGTTCTCAGTAACCTCATCAGATCCATGATCGCTGCTCTTTAGCTTTGGCTTTGCAATAAAACTTGTCGCGAGGTTGTACACAAACCTAGCGCACGAGTCAAACACTAAGGATTCCCAGCAGTTCAAAATTAATTACCCATAATCTGAAGCCTGGCGAATCCCAAAGCAAAGTCCAAACGCTCACCCGCAGATGTAGCACGATGTCGCATGGTCCGATCCCAACCGCTGCCAACCAGTTGTTCGAGGCGGGGCTTAGGCCGCACGTCCGGGAGCTTCCTGGCTCGTGACGACGACCATTCCCCGAAGTGAAGAACCCAGGGGTCCGGTTGAGGTGGGAGAATTGGTAACGTAACGAACGGTTTAATTACATGGTAGCGATACAGTCGTCAAATCCAAGAGAACAAATGGAGCTCTCACGCCCCGCCTTATATAGGGGTCCGTTTTCTCCCTCTCTCTCCGCCAGGGCAGCAGGTGCGACAGCCACGTGCTTTGCAGCTGGGTCCGTCGCGACGTAGTCAGAAATGAGTCATAGCCAAGGTTCTCCGCAGTTAGGCCAGGCCTCTCTCCCCTTCCGGAGCGCACGAACCCACACGCACACACACACACGTCCCGTTGACGTCACGGACGCGTTGAGACACGTTTTGGGCAGCCTTCGACAGGTGGGCGTCAGTCCTGAACACTTCGGGACTCGTTTTGGGACTCGTTTCCGCAGCGTTGAAACTCGGAAGAAGGTTGCCGAAGGTTCCATTCTTAACACAGCTTATATATACTATCCTAAACTTTCCCTCGTAGTTCAGCGCTCGGTATCTTTATTCCTTCTCCAACGTTGCTGTTATCATTTTAAGTCGTGCACCATCAACTAGTCCAAGTGACATTCCGTACCACACCAAGTCATTCATACCAGCGGATGTGTCGCATTTAATGTCGTTTCCGTAGTGCTTTGTTGATACATTTTATTGGTTAGTAATAATAATATTAATAATTTTAGTGCAAATGAACAAAACTTATGTTAAGTCAGGCCTGCCTACGTCACATTGGGCTTGACTGGCAGCATCTTACAATCAGTGAAACCAGCCGTTTGCAAAACAAAACGTGTAAAATAAAATGCACACAAAGAAATTAGAATAACAAAAGCAAACTAGTGAGCACTTTACGAACTGAAATTTCTCAGGGATTTCTTGAGCTTGTATTTTGTTCTTAAATTTAATATACTAGGAGGTAGTTTGTTCATAAATGCTGGTACATAGTAACTCCGAGCTCTTTTTCCAAATCTTGTCAAACATCGAGGTATCCGGTAACGCTCTTTGGGTCTAAGAAAACGAGAAGGTACATATGGTACTTTAAATTGGCTATCCCAAAAATGCCTATGAACAACAGTTTCCATCAATAACGAGTTAAAATCAGGCAAATGCCGTGCTTTCAACAAGTTAATGACTTTACTAAGGCATAAATCATAGGAAATGTTCTTTAACAAAGAATGCAGAATCGAATTAATTCTAATTTGCCAACGCAGAGCACAATGACCATACACGGTAATACCGTAACGGAGCACACTGTAGACAAGAGCATGCACAACAATGTTTTGAACGGGTGGCATAAAATATCTCGTGTTGTATAGCAAACAAGACACTGCACAAATTTTCTTACACACATGAGCAAGTTGAGTGCTCCAGGTTAGGTCACTGTCAAAGAATAGGCCAAGATATTTTATAGAAGATGTATATTGTATAGGCTCACATGCACATGATAAACATCTAGACGCATGTAATCGTAAAGAGGAGGTCATATTAACTTTTTTCACATGGTTGTGGAAACATATTAGCTGCGTTTTGGATGCATTAACTTTAATTAAATTAGCTTCAAACCAGTCCATAGTATTAATTGCCGCAGTTTGTAAAGATGAAAAGGCATCTGAATAATTGAACGCCCTAAATAAAATAACGGTGTCGTCAGCATATTGAAATAGTGAAATTAGTACTACCATGGAGAGGTCATTAACATAAAGATTATATAACAATGGACTTAAGACCGAGCCCTGGGGGACACCCGCTTTGATGAAAAGAATCCGCTTTGATACCCTCCAAATGAAACACATTGTAATATACGCATTGTAATGAAACACGCTGTAATATAGATTTCAACCATAAAATTGCATGTTTTTTCTTTCGCTTGTACACATCGCGACACTGTTAGCACGAACACGACATCGGCGCATTTTCGCATTTTGCTTCTAAATAGTATTAGCGAGCACGACATTTTATTGCTTACATTATAGAACGAAATGAGCTCTTTCCGTAGCAATAATAACTTGGATGACATCTCTTGGTTTCAAAGAGAAAAACGGGAAAAACCGGCGATCGCTTGTTCGCGCTAACAGTGTCGCGCTCTGTACTTCCTTCACATCTTATCATTTATATCAGTGAATGTGGTGAAATGAATGCCATTTATGTCGTGCGTTGTTATTACGTACGATTTAATTATTTTTGTCCTATTTACTTGTACACTCTTTAAAGCAGTTTACACTCTGTAAACCCTTTGACATAGTATATGCTATTATCTATCTCTTGGTAAGTAGACGGAAGAGATTCTCGCTTTGCTCGAAGGTAAAATACCTATTTTTGTATTAGGAAGGAAGAGCACCAAAACTTCTTCAGTGGCTATGTCAGCCGAGAAAGCCCAGTCGTATAGCGTCAAGGTAAAGCCTGCATGCGTTTAACGATTGGCGATCGAGACTAGTGGAGAAACAGACGGGGACCTAGAGCAAAAGGTACGGATGAAGACCATGCAATATACGCAGATTTTCCTCGTCGTTTAGTCTCGCACGGAATGTCGTGCGTCTTCTCGCTATGTTCGAACTAAAAAGTGAGAAGCGAATGGTAAGTGAAACTACCGGCAGCCACATTGTCGGAGTAGCCTCCGTGCGGGGCGTGCGTTTCTGTGAAGTATTAGTGTTACTTCTTAAAAAAAAAAAAAAAAAAATAGATTGAGGCTGTTTAGATTTTTTTTTTCTTTTTACTGAACTGACTTTTTTTTTCTCACACGTGTGATGGATTCGTTATGCACACGCATACCTCTCATCTTTCAAGGTTTTGAGACCTTAATGATGGTCGTATTTAAGATTCTCGCGAATACTTTTACGTGAAACACTCTGCATCACATTTATAATCACTGACAACTTAAGAAACACGGAGCGTGGCTTGTTATGGTATTGTTAAGGTTGTCGAATGACAACCTTAACAATAATAATAACAAATGACAACATTGTACCGTCTGGCAACGGTACAATGTTTGCTCTTTTTTTTTCGGACGATCAAAAACAAAAATGGCGCATCATTGTGTGTTGTGCGTTCTCTGCTTCATTTTGTCCCTCGACTCTTGGTTCCACGCGTGAAAGAAACTGCAGAAACTTCGTCCGGCTGACGCGACGCAGGTTCCGGTACTCCTCCGGATCCGTGTCAACAAGCTTCTGTCAAAACTCGTCTAGCACGCCGCGATAATTCTTGCACGTCCGATCAGCCTTTCACCGAGCAAGATCTTTATTGTGGATGTGGTGTACATGAGTGTTGCGCACGAGTGTAGAGTGCGTGAAGGCATCTCCAAACGCCCCTCCGCGAACCCAGAACTTTGTGTTGCTTTTTCGCCGAAGCCTTCTCGAGTGCAGGACCATGCCTGTGTCACTGTCATGCCTTGGGTTAGTAAAGCTATAGGCACTTCGCGCGGAGCCTATCAGGGTGTTTCGTCTCGATCTGTACGTAACAGCGGCGTACGATTCTTTATCACGATAGCAAACGTCGATTTCTCTCTTGGACAACGGCGCCACGGTGCGATGTTGGAGTTTCGCGGCACCGTGTGGCGAACAGGCACGGCGGTCCGTCCTCGCCGGCGTCTGCTCGTTGTGTCCTTCGCGGATGCGCTCGGGAGACGGACGAACCGCGGACATGTCGTCACGTGATTAATCAGTCCGCGGATCAGTCCGTCGTGTGAATCGGCCATACGGAGCGTAAGTTTCGTCCGCCTCTCGCGCAGGGCTTGCGGTGACGTCAGAACGCCGAGCCCTGATTGGCTCCGATTGTAAAAATAGTGAGTAGACCTCAAAGCAAGCTGCCTTGAGATCCACCCACTTGATCCACTATCCTTCCAATGAAAGTCAATCAGAGCTCGGAGTTCTGACGTCACCGTAACCCCTGCGCGAGAAGCGGAAGAAACTTACGCTCCGCATCATCTCCAACAGGTCAAGATACGCAGGACATTGTGAGTCCCGGGACTCTTGGTGCCGCGGTAGCGAATCAGATGGATGCATAAAAGCCAGTTCCCACATGCAGCGAAGCGGTGATGTAGCGCTGCTCACGTGTCGTCAGCTACTTATCGTCTGCCATGAGCAACAGTTTTGACGGTGCGATTCAAAGCTGGTGAACGCTCCCGTCAGCACACGCCTAGCGCGAGGTCAGCGCTATGCTTGTAGCGCTCCGCTGCTTGTGTGAACGGGACTTCAGCCGAAAAGATTGCCGAAGAACCAATCACGAAACAAGTAATATTAACATAATAAGCCACGCTCTTTGTTTCGTAAAAAGCCCCTGAAAAAAAAAAGTTTTTTTTTCAACAGTCTGGTTGGGACACGCGTGACCAGAAATACATTTTACGCGAAAAAAAAATGTTTAGCGCAATATTGGCGGCGGGAGATTTATTTGAAATTCTGCGCGCAAAGTCCATGACGCCACAAAATGGTCATTCGTGTACCGGCCATTGGCCTAGCACGACCGAGTTGCATGGGGGGCTGGCTTCACGTGCGAATAAAAAAGAGCACGCGCTGTTCCAACCAGCAGCAGCAGCCATGGCCACACTGATTTGCTTCTCTGTCCTTTTTATCTAAACGATACATGGTGTCAGAAGTGTCAGAACTTTCCGCCTAAAGGTGAGAGTTGAGATTCCGCATGGCTGAGCTGAAGCCACCAGAAGGACGGCGGATATCTGAAAATGCTGCCGAAAACTGGAAGCGGTTCAAGCAACGGATGGAGCTTTACTTCGCAGCCACGGAGACTAAGGAGCCAAGAACGCAATACCAAAAGGCTGCAACCTTCCTGCACATTGCCGGTCAAGAAGCAATCGACGTGTTCAACACGTTCCAGTTGACAGAAGAGGAGAAAAAAAAACTACGATGTGTTGGTGAACCAGTTCGAAGAATATTGACTCCCGAGGGTCAACGAAAACCTACGAGCGATACATCTTCCGAACCAAAGTTCAGGAGCCTGGAGAAGGTTTCGAGACTTTCTTTCTTGACCTGAAGACGAAGGCAAGCACCTGCAATTTCGGGGATTTGTCTGATTCCATGCTGCGTGACCAGATTGTATAGGGCACATCCAACAAAAAACTTCGGGAAAGGCTTCTGCGAGAAAAGGATCTGACCCTTGTCAAGGCAGTTGATTTCTGCAAGTCCGCCGAAATATCCGAGTGCCAGAACAAAGCCTTGGAGCAGCTGGAACAAAGTGTCGAGCCCGTCGCTCGTAACGAAAAGCGCCAAGCGAGAAGAGAGTGCGAGTACTGCAGCTTTGTTCATGAGCCCCGCAGATGCCCAGCATATGGCAAGATTTGCAAACAGTGTGGAAAGAGGAATCACTTCGCCAAGGTATGCAACAGCTCAAAGAAGTCCGTTGACAACGTGCTAGATCCAGCAACGAGCTCGGACGGGGACACCGATGATTTTGACATACTAACGATGAACGGAAAAAAAGTCAATAGAACGTGACTGGATCATCACCGCGAAGGTATTCGGCCACGACGCCCGCTTGAAAGTTGACACCGGTGCCCAAGCTAATTTGCTACCACTCAATGTTCAAGGAACTACGTCTGTCAACAACACCGGTGCACAGTTCTACCACTTTACGTTCTTACGGAGGGTCACCACTGGAGCACGTTGGAAAAGTTTCTCTCGAAGTTAAAATTCACGGACGAAGAGGTCGACTTATCTTCTTTGTCATGAAGAAAGGGAAGCAGGCCCTTCTCGGCCTTGAAGCCTGTGAATAGTTTGGGCTAGTTAACAGAGTGGACTCGATAAGTGACCACAGCGACCTCAAGCAGCGAGTGATGTCTGAAGTCCCAGGACTGTTCCAGGGCCTCGGAAGAACCAAGAGGGAGTACAAGATGGTACTCAAAGAAGACTCACAACCAGTAGTTATACCAGCCCGACGTGTTCCACATGCTCTCAGGGACCCCTTGAAGGCTGAGCTTGGGAGGATGGTCGCAGGCGGTATAATCACCAAGGTCCAGGAGCCCACTGACTGGGTAAGCCCTTTAGTTGTAGTAAGGAAGAAAAACGGGAAGATCCGTGTTTGTATGAACCCCAAGCACGTAAATGCCGCCTTAAAAAGAGAACATTTTCAGTTGCCGCGTCGAGAAGATATCGAAGCAGAATTGACAGGCGCAAAATATTTCAGCAAGTTAGACGCGAATAACGGGTTTCATCAAATTCCACTTGACAGTTACACGTCCCAAATTTGTACATTTGCGACACCTTTTGGGCGCTACCGTTATTTAAGACTTCCTTTCGGCATTGCTTCAGCACCCGAGGTTTTTCAAAAGGCCATGAGCCAAATATTTGACGATCTTCCAGGTGTCAGAGTTTATATTGACGATGTTCTTGTTTGGGGCTCTTCACGTGAAGAGCATGACTTGCGACTAAGAACAGCACTGAGAGCTGCAAGATCAGGCGGAATAACACTCAACGCTGAGAAATGCCAGTTTGGTGTCCAAGCGATATGCTACCTTGGCGACGACATAAGCTGGAGGGGAATCACACCAGACCCTGAACTCATACAGTGCCTTCAGGACCTCCCACTTCCCAAGAACAAGAAGGAGGTTCAACGCCTTCTGGGAGCAGTTAATTACTTCGGAAAGTTTCTTCCTAATTTATCCGATAGAACAACTCTGCTTAGAGCCTTGATCAAAGAAGACTCAGTCTTCGAATGGAGCAGTGCACATACGGGTGAGTGGTGTGCATTAAAGCGAATGCTGACTGAAGCTCCAGTATTGGCTATTTTTGACCCCTCCAAACCAATTAAACTGTCAACAGACGCATTAAAAGTAGCACTAGGGGCTGCCTTGTTCCAGCAGCACGGGAAAGAATGGCGCCCAGTAGGATATGCATCATGTCTAATGACAGGCAGTGAGAGCAGATATTCACAAATTGAAAAAGAAAATCTGGGCATAGTCTATGGATGCGAAAAGTTCCACCAGTTTGTGTACGATCAGTCCATCATCATTGAAACAGACCATCGTCCGTTACTAGCCATAGCAAAAAAAGCTATTGGAGACATGCCACCACGACTTCAGCGATTTTCTTTACAACTGATGCAATACGATTTTACATTACAGTTTGTCCCCGGCATGCAACTTGTACTGGCAGATGCGCTGTCCCGGCTAAACACAAGAAGCACAGATTCAACTACAGACAATGTCGAGGTTCACGCAGCAGCTGTACTAGCCACCCTTGTCAGCGACAAGACCAGGACACGACTCATCAAGGAAACTGCACAAGATGGCGAACTGCAAGACGTCATCAACGCCCTTATGGACAAAGCACGACTGCAAGGCAAGTTTAAGCCATTCCTATCGGAACTTTCAGTGGTTGATGGCATACTGCTGAAGGGCACTAAAGTTATGGTACCACAAAGTCTAAGACGCGAGATGCTACATCGTGTACATAGCGGACCTCTAAGAATAGGGAAATGCAAATCTCGTGCACGGAAATTGATGTTTTGGCCAGGAATGACAGCTGACATTGTTGCATGGATAAGCAAGTGTTCCACCTGTAAATATTTTACGTATCAATACCCAGATGAACCACTGATGATGCGAGAAACACCTAGGCAGCCATGGGCGAGAGTTGGAGTAGACCTGTGTCAGTACGAAAATAAGACCTATTTAGTCGTCTACGATTCCTACTCAAATTTACCGAAAGTTGTGGAGCTGCCGGACACGACGTCAAAAACAGTAATTGACGCTCTGTCAAGCATTTTTTCAAGACACGGAATACCTATGCATATGCACAGATGGGGGACCACAATTCACTGCACGAGAGTTCACAAATTTTGCTGCGCGTTTTGACTTCGTGCATGTGACCTCTAGTCCCTGCTTTCCCGGGTCCAACGGTTTCGCCGAGAAAGGTGTTCAAATAGTAAAGAGGCTTCTAAAAAAATGTCTACATTCCGGCGAAGATTTTTGGCTAGGTTTACTTAACTATAGAGCGACGCCACTCGAGTGTGGAGAAGCGCCTGCAGAGCTACTGATGAAGCGCAGGCCGCGTACTCTTCTTCCTGACTTCACAACCCGGCCCACTCGCACCGTGCGCAAGCGTGCTCAGAACTTGCATCAGGGACACCAACTACCCCCACTGGAAGATGGAGATTGTGTTAACGTCAGAGGCCCCAAATCATGGGACACGAAAGCGCGGGTAATAGGCAGCGGAGGGCCAAGATCCTACCGAGTTTACACGGAAATGGGACGAGAAATGCGCCGGAATCGTCAACATCTTTTAAAAATTCAGCAAAAGGCCTCTTTTTCAAATGAAAGTGGTTCTGACGGGTACGACACTGCAGACGAAACTGTGCAAACACAGATGACTCCTCCAGGAAGCGGTCTTAGTAGCACCACCAGTCAGCATCCGGAAACCCCACCATCGTTGCCTCCGCCCCGAAGATCATCCCGACGAGTGTGTCCTCCGCATCGTCTAACCTATGACGAGAACTTGGAGCAAGAGGGATAGTTCCTTTTTTTTGTGTGTGTGTGTAATGTATATATGAGTCAAAGTTTTATTTCATTTTTTTTTAAAGAAAGGAAGGTGTACCGGCCATTGGCCTATACTTCGTTTCACCTTATGTGCGAGCGAAGGCAAAGGTGGAAGCGCGAGCACGAAAGCTCTATGCGTTCAGGCTTTGCTCGAGCGCGCGAGCTGGGGAGAAACGCAAAAAGCGCCGGTCTCGCACTTCTAGCTTTGGCTTCGCTCGCAGATAAGGTGAAACGAAGTATAGCACGACCGAGTTGCATGGGGGGCTGGCGCTGGCTTCACGTGCGAATAAAAAAGAGCACGCGCTGTTCCAACCAGCAGCAGCAGCCATGGCCACACCGATTTGCTTCTTTGTCCTTTTTTTCTAAACAATAGAATTCGCTTAACGAGATAGCAATTCGGTCTTTCCACCTCAACGTGAAGGCGAAGCCGATCCACATCTCCTCCACGCGCCCGAAATGCCGAGAGAGAAAACAAGTGGAAAGGAGTTGACTACCGACTAAATCGCGTCTCGCGCCGTCAATATTGCTCCAAGCATATTTATTTTTTGCGTAAACTTAATTTTTTGACACGCGTGTTCCATTTAGACTGTTAAACATTTTTTTTTCCTTTTCAGTGGCTCTTTAAGTTGTCGGTGAGTGTGCAGGCTAAAATTAAAATAAAATAATCACTTTGTATGCTCACGACTTCGGAGCTTTGGAGTTGAGCTTGAATGCATCGTCTCCAGGGATACGAGAGCGAAGAACTGTGCTTATTCAAAATAATAAAATATGTCCCAACTGCTAAAAAAAAAAAAAAAAAAAAAAAAAAACGTATGAAAACGAGCGGGTTTAGTCGAGTCGCCTGAGTGCTTTTTATAGATCTAATAATTTTGTTTTTATGTAAGATCAAGATACCATTTGGAATTCATGAACGGCTGCGGCCCAATCTTAAACTGTCTTGATGCGTTTTTTTTTCTCTTTTTGAATTTTAGGATAATATTGTAGATATAGACTCTACTGCAGCGTTGAGATAGCTGGGTTCTGCTCGTCTTGTCACGAAAACACAACAAGTATCAACGATCGTTGTGTTCAGTGTGCACTGAGCAGGACAAAGACTGAAGAGGATTTATGTCACCAGTTGTACTGCGTTTCATACTTAATATACAACGCTGTCAAATCTACTGGCGCGAGCGCGTGACTTCATCTATGGTTTCGTTTGCGCGAGAACGCGTGCGAATCATCAACGATATCAAGCCCCATGCTCGCGTCAGCAGCTTTGACAGCGTAGTACCATAGCCTCCTGTACACTCACAAAGCCTGGCAGTTCGAGACGCCATATTTGTGGGTGCTGTTTAGAGCGCATGCTCAGAACGAGCTCACATCATAGACTGCTAAGACCGGCACTCTTGTTGGTGCGGAATGCACGTTGCAAAAGAACTGTGGAAGCTCGCCATCAGCACGCGCTCAGCATTCGCGCACACAGCTATGGCCGCCAGTGAATACTCCCTATTGGCGACGTGAGCGATCCAAAGCGTCGCTATCTTCGGCCTGCTACAATTGACAAAATGCTGACTATTACGTAAGCAAAAGACTTCTCATCGACGGAAATAACAGGAATGCCAGAATTTAAAATTTGACGGCGTTGGCAGTGTTGCTTTAAGAGCGCATTGGTTTCAAGCTTCCACCGTGCTAATTACAAACACCATCGAACTTGTTGTTCGCACGGTAATTGTGATGTATCTGCTTATGCTATAGCAGATGGCGGGACATGTTGGGAAGCGCGCGGTCCCCGCGTGCTGAGAGCGCGCGGTTTGAAAGAGCACGGGTCTCGGTCAGTCGGGAGCCATGATTAAAACGAACGAGTCGAGTGACTAACTGCTGCAACTGGGTCTTACTCGCGATACATTACACTTTTGGCGACGAGGTCGGTGAACGGACACCACAAGGGCGAGTGAACGATGGCTACCCAGGGCAAGCTTGAAGAATTTGATGGGACAGCGTGGCCGTCTTGGGCAGAGCGACTTGGATTCTACTGCGAAGCAAACGGAGTCCTGGAGCCTACAAAGAAGAGGGCTTTACTGCTGACCCTTTGCGGAGCAAAAACCTACGAAGTTGTACGAGCGCTCGTGGCACCTAAGACTCCTGGTGAGGTCAGTTTCGACGAGCTAATGGCGACATTGAAGAAACACTACGACCCGCGGCCGTCGGAGCTTTTCAGCAGGACGAGATTTCAGCGAAGGGACCAGCAGGTGGGGGAGTCGATATCGAGCTATGTCGCAGCTTTAAAGAAGCTTTCTGCCGACTGCAATTTCGGAGTTCTGACGGCAACCCCAGCGGCGGTCACAGCTAGCACCAGCACCGCAGGTTCCGCAGGCGAAGCACGATCTCCTGCTCGACAGCCAGAGCTGAACCCAACGTTGCTGCCTCTCGAGGTAATGTTGAGAGATCGTTTTGTGTGCGGCCTGCTCGACGAACATTTACAACAGCGACTGTTTGCAGAAGTAAACCTGACTTTTCAGAAGGCGCACGACATGGCGCTGCGGACAGAGAGCGCCGCACAGCATCAAAAGGATTTAAAAGCAGAGAAGTCCGAAATTCACGAAATCCGGAAAGATAAGACAACACTTAAAAAAAGAGACATTACGGAAAGGAGAACATCCGAATCGACCAGATGTTACAGGTGCCAGGAACAGCATTCAGCTGCTTCCTGCAGATTCCGCAACGCGCGATGTAACTTCTGTCACAAAACGGGCCACATTGAAAAGGCTTGCTTCGCGAGGACAGGACTCAAGAAATACCCGCACTCCGCACATATCGTAGAAAAAGAAGATCATGCATCTGAAACCAAGGATGATTCCCCTGGAACTTCGGCAGATCTATATGAGCTTAATGCTGTGCGAGCATCAAGTACATCACCCAAGTTCATGATCAAGCTCAAGATTGAAAATCGAGTCATGGATTTTGAGGTGGACTCGGGAGCGGCCTGCACCATCATCAGCGAGGAAACATATCGTCAGATGTGGCCAAAACACCCTCCGAGGCTAGACCAAGAAGATGTGACCCTACACACCTGGTCAGGCGAAGGAGTGGAAGTGCTCGGCACAGCCGATGTCCAGGTACGACACAAGTCCAAGGACTACGTACTACCTCTGTTAGTGACGCGCGGAAGGGGCTGCAACCTGCTAGGAAGGAACTGGTTCAACGCACTAAGAATCCGAGTGAGCGGAATACACCACGTGGACGCCAACGACAACGTTGCAAGGGTTCTAAGCACACACGACAAGGTCTTCGACTGCAAGATCACCGGACACAATGGCCCGCCTGTGCACCTGGAGTTGAAAGAAGATGCCAAGCCACATTTTCTCAAGGCACGACCGGTGCCGTTCGCGATGCGGACAGCAGTGGAGGCCGAAATTCAGATGCTCCAAAATCAGGGCATCATCGAACCAACTCAACACTCGGAGTGGGCCACGCCAGTCGTAGTAGTTCGGAAGAAAGATGGCACTATTAGATTGTGTGGAGATTACCGTAGCACGGTCAATAAAGAAGCAAGGACCGCGGTGTACCCAATGCCTACGATTTCCGAGATACTAGCGAACCTCCAGGGCGGATCAGTGTTTTCAACTCTGGATCTCACTCAGGCCTATCAGCAACTGAGCCTGACTGCTGAGACTGCAAACGTGTTGACCATCAACACCACAAAGGGACTTTTTAGGGTCAAGAGGATGCCTTTTGGTATTTCAGCAGCTCCGGCGATTTTTCAACGATTTATGGAGACAGTGCTAGCAGGAATTCCTGGAATCGGAATATACTTAGACGACGTAATTATCAGCGGATCAACACCATCGCAACATCTGGAAAGACTCAATACGGTACTATCACGACTTTCCCAAGCAGGCCTTCGTCTCAAAAGGGAAAAGTGTCGTTTCGCAGTGGATCGAGTGCGGTACCTCGGACACATCATTGATGCGGCAGGCATTCATGCTACCGACGACAAGCTCA
This sequence comes from Ixodes persulcatus, assembly GCA_013358835.2. Taxonomy (NCBI): domain Eukaryota; kingdom Metazoa; phylum Arthropoda; class Arachnida; order Ixodida; family Ixodidae; genus Ixodes; species Ixodes persulcatus. The sequence goes on from JABSTQ010010037.1 coordinate 37,741, forward strand.
AAGCCATCAAGGAGATGCCTGAGCCAACGAATCGCACAACGTTGCAGTCGTTTCTCGGCCTGTTGGCATTCTATGACCGATTTATAGCAAATCGGGCAACCATTGCAAAGGAGCTCTACGCGCTCCTCGAGAAAGACGCTCCCTGGAAATGGGACAAAAGGCACCGGGAAGCTTTTCAGCAATTGAAAGAAGCCATTACCCAGGAAACGGTGTTAGCACATTATGACGAGAAGAAAGGCTTGGTGGTATCATGCGACGCGTCACCGTATGGCGTTGGAGCGGTTTTAGCGCAGCTAGACAAAGATGGAAACGAAGCTCCCATCATGTTTACCTCGAGAACCTTGGGAGAAGCGGAAAAGAACTATTCGCAATTGGATCGAGAAGGACTGGCGATTGTGTTTGCCATGCAACGTTTCCACCGATATCTTGCCGGACGTCACGTGACAGTAACCACCGACCATCAGCCTTTGCTTGGGATTATGGGTCCGAAAGCTCCAGTGCCGGCGGTCCTCTCACCGCGCATGACACGATGGTGTGTGAAATTAGCTGCATACGACTACGAACTCGTCTACAGAGCAGGAAGACACAACCAAAACGCAGACGCATTGAGCAGACTACCATTAAGAGAAAGTGAAGATGAACCACGACCACCAGGGGACGTTCTTATGCTGGAAGCATTGACTAAGCCTCCCATGACAGCGAAAGACCTTGCAGACCAGACTGCTGTGGACCCCACGCTTTCTGAAGTTCTACAAGCAGTCAAGAGTGGAGAGGTCAAGAAGCTAGCTGGCGAGCGTTTCACAGCCTACAAAATGAAGTCCACGGAACTATCGATACACCGAGGTTGCCTGATCTGGGGATCGCGCATCGTAATTCCCACTTCTATGAGACCAGAGGCGTTAGCCCTTGTACATGCAGGACACAGGGGAGTGGTCGCCATGAAGGCTTGCGCCCGAAGTTACCTCTGGTGGCCGGGGATCGACAAGGAGATTGAGGCCTGTGTGGCCCAGTGCGACACGTGTCAGCGACACCAGAAGGCGATACCCAAAGGAAGCAGCCCAACATGGGAAAGACCGTCGACTCCGTGGGACACCCTTCATGTAGACTTTGCGGGACCGGTGGACGGAAAAGTGTTCCTGGTCATTGTGGATGCGTTCACTAAATGGCTTGAAGTACGTGCTATTTCGAGTATGACCTCGGCATCCGTTATCTGCGAGTTACGCAACGTTTTTGCGACGTTTGGTGTACCACGAAAAGTGGTATCGGATAATGGGTCGGCTTTTGTTTCCAATGAGATAAAGACATTTTACCGGTTAAATGGAGTTTTGGCGGTCACAAGTGCGCCGTACCACCCCGCAACGAACGGTCAAGCGGAACGGATGGTGCAGCAGCTGAAGCAGGCGCTTGCTAAAAGAGAAAGGGAGGAAGTTAAGTGTTTTCTACCACGGTTCCTCTACAAGCAACATACCACAGTGCACACGGCGACAGGCAAGACACCAGCGTGGATGATGTTTGGACGAGAGTTGCCATCTCCACTTGAGAGACTGATACGCGTACCCAAGGACGAGGTACAAGCGACAACCGAAAATCCACGTCAGTTTATGGTAGGACAATCCGTATGGGTTCTGAAGTTCCCAAGTGGACGAAATTGGATGTCGGGGGTCATCACAGAGCGCCTAGGTTCGCGGTCATGGATAATCCAGACAGAAGACGGACAAGTTCGACGGCACATGGACCACATACGACCAAGGCTATTAGCTGCACGTCGGTCGAGTGATACACCCTCAGCAGCCTGGGGCTTGGACGTTCATGCCGAAGAGGTACCAGCTGACGCGATAAGTGCAGAAGGTCACGAAGTGTCCGAACCTGTGGCTATGCCCATCCGGGCAGGAACGCGGGAGCGAAGACCGCCCACAAGATACGGGATCACAGCCAAGTGAGGGGAAGATGTGATGTATCTGCTTATGCTATTAGCGGCGAGAAGTTTTGGTGGCGCCCTCCTGTGGCTCCCCCTTGTGACGTCATTACCTTGCAAACAACAAGTTCGATGGTGTTTGTTATTAGCATGGTGGAAGCTTGAAATCATTGCGCTCTCAAAGGAACACTGCCAACACCGTCAAAATTAAAGTTCTTTCATTCCTCTTATTTCCGTCGATGAAAATCCCCTTTCCAACGTCATAGTCAGCGTTCGGCCAATCGTGGAAGGCCGACCACAGCGACGCTTTCGGTTGCACACGGGGCTAATAGCAGATGGCGGGACATGTTGGGAAGCGCGCGGTCCCCGCATGCTGAGAGCGCGCGGTTTGAAAGAGCACGGGTCTCGGTCAGTCGGGAGCCATGATTAAAACGAACGAGTCGAGTGACTAACTGCTGCAACTGGGTCTTACTCGCGATACATTACAGTAATGACGTCACGAGAGGGAACCATAGGAGGGCGCCACCAAAACATCTTGCCGCTAATAGAGTGCCCGGTCGCAGATTTGGAGCGCGAGGATCTGGTAGCACATAACACTTCTCGGGGAGTACGGTATTCAGCGCACAGCTTTTGCAGCGGCGAGGACCCGAAATATGGTTTTCAAACCCGACGAAGAAAGGAGCGGTAGCGCGAGGAAAGTTAGAAGCAAGACCGGACATTCCATTGATCGGGACATGTGCGTTTCGGCTTCTCGCCGCAGCGGGGCGCCCGTTACATGACGCTTTTCTGCCGCTCTGCCTTTTCACTTTCGGCGGCCGCGTCACGTGACGATCTGCCAGGCTTTGTCAGTTTAGAGGAGGCTATGGCGTAGTACACTAAATGAAACAGAGTAGGGGGATCGGTGACCGAGTGGGCTAGCGCACACCAGCTCTGAGCACGTGGAGTGAAAGCTCGGGCTGCAGAACCCAGGGATCCTGGGTTCAATCCCCACCCCTGTTCGTTTCGATCTGAATGAGAATCGCACCGGCGTGCGGTCGTGTACCAGCACTGCGTGGTGCACGTTAAAGACCCCAGGCTAGCGGTTTCTACTGCACTTGCTAAATGTCTCATCTACACCTGGGAGACAAGTCACCCGTTGAGGCAGACTAAGTTCTAAGCTGTATAAACATACGCACACCCCAATTTCGTTTTAAACAGAGTATAGCCACTCACGCGAGTCATAATCGTGATTAATGTACCCAATATAAATGACCAAACCGCACTCTCCTACCCTGGAAAGTACCGCATTCATTCGCTTTTAGGATTGAAATGTTCTGAAAACGTCAGGCGTCCTGCTGTTCTTGCCAAGCTCACAATAGGCTTCTTTATTTTTTACCCCATTTACGAATTTATTGTTCTTCCTTGCTGCGCGTAATGAAAGTAGGACGAGCTTCCGTGACTTTGATCGCCCGAATAAAACGGCGTGTCGGGCTATCGAGGGCGGGAATCATGCTGCAGCACGAAGACGCGTTTTTCGTTTGAGCCACGTAATCGATTGGAGATGGCGAGACGGATCCTCCGCGGCCTTAATTCTGTGAGACCAGCAGGTGCTACACGGAAACGCCGTGGATGCAATTAAAATTCCTCAGTCCATCAATCGTATAGAGGAAATTTGGCAGCAATGGGTACACCATGTCCTCGGTGGTCTTTTCTAGATTTATTTGTATCCTTTGCTGTCTTGGCGAAACATTCCGCGAGCTGAGTCTGGGAGACTTTTATGATCTGCACAGAAGGATCGAGGGCGGAGTGTGTTACGCTCCATTCACACATTCCATTCACCTTACGTTTTTTGTTTTTGTTCGTTACGTCATGAATTCTTGGGACATGTCGGGTGCAAAGTTAATGCCATCCTTCATACGAAGTACAGATGTCCCGGTGACTCTCGTCGTAAGCCGACGTAAGCTCACATAACGTAACGTAACGTAACGTAACGTAACGTAACGTAACGTAACGTAAGAAAACGGGGCTGGGTGAATCAGCCTTTAGCGCAACGCAGCTCGGAGCACGTGGAGCGAAAGCTCGCGCTGCAGAGGCTTGAGATTCTGGGCACAATTCCTACCCTTGGCCCGTTTAGATCTGGATGAGCATCGTACCGGTGCGGTCCCGTATCACTACAGCGTAATGCATGTTAAAAGACCCCAGGCTAAAGCAGCCGCACATCACTGGCGAAATTTCTCATCTAGAGTGGGTAACAATGTCGCTATATCCTGGCAGACAAACCTCCTGATGTCTAAAATAACTAACGACTAATTTGTTTTTTATGTGCACTCATTGTTAATGTCCTCGAATGAGCGCGTGACGTTGTAAATCGTATGCGCACGTGCATTAGAGGCAATATGACCCTCCGTCCATAGATGAGAGTTTTCATTTTTCTCAGATATTTCAGATATTGCGACGATTACACGAAAATGGCTTATTGGCAGTGATATGCAAAGCGGAAGTTAAGAATGTGAGTATGTTACCTTCTTACAACGCTTGGCACTACACCAGCACACCTGTTGGGCAGGCACTCTTGGAGCAGACATGTACAAGTTACTAAAAAAAAGTAATTAAGTTAAGTTACTGAGTATTGACCTCAAAAGTAATTTGAGTAGAGTAGAAATTACTCAAATGGAAAGTAATTAAGTAGATTATTAACTACCGTAAAAAGTAGTGAATTATTTTTGAAGTTACTTTTATATTATTTTTACGGTAACAATAAAGTACATAGGTTTTGATCCGCTAGCAAAATCTTGCTAGCCAAAAGTAAAGCGGCTTGGGTTTTCGCAGAAATGCTTTAATAGCTGGTTCTGCTTCTGCGTGCCTAATGTTTTGTACTTTTTGTTTTTGATTAATGATGTACTGCTGATGTATAATTTCTACTTTGAGGTTTAGCACTGCCTGAGCTTGATTTTGAAGACAGTGTTTGCTTGTTTACAGTGTTGCGAAAATTACATCTAAAAAGTACTTCAAGTAAAGTCCAAAGTAAATGAGAGGTTATATACTTCAAGTAAAGTAGCAAGTACACCGGGTGCAATGTACTTGCAGAAGTAAAGTACTATAAATACAATGTACTTTCAAGTAAAGTATAAGTACTTTTTAACGCAATCTTTCATGATGCCCTTTCATCCCCTTTACAGTTTTTTACCGATAGGCATTGCTTTAGTTGTAATCGAAGGTGCATCAGTTTTGTTTTGGAAATGGCGGAAAAAATCAGGATAAAGTCAAGTCGCCACAGGATAGTTGTTTTCCTCTCGTTGACGAACTATTTAACACAATAAACTTGTAAGGCACTTATTTGTATCGGTCTTATAGTCGCCATTACTTCACTCAGAGAAATGACCAGACGACGTCACGAAAGATGATAGCGCGTTTTCGCATGACAGGCCGCAATTTTTTTTTGTTTTCAAATTTGGGGAATGTATTTTGAAGTCGGGAGTGGCACTTTCCTTGCAAGGTACCAGAACAAAATACTTTAGTAAAGTACAAGTACATTCTCAGATAATGTACTTCAAGTAAGGTATAACTTTTCTAAACCTACTTGAAGTAGTACTTGAAGTATCATGCACTTAAAGTACTTCCTAACACGGCTTGTTTATTTTTTTTTTATGTTAAAACGGGTGAATTACTAAGGTTTTTGAACGATCTTGGAATCTTGAAAGACCTGCATTTTCTGAGTTTTGGGAGGAAAGGCAACGCAAAGAGGTCACCTTTGCGTTGCCCTTTAGCACGCGATCCTTCAAGTACAGCCAAAACTACGGGTCCTGGAGCACCAGATGAGCTTCAGAGCGGGTCCTGAACTTTGTTGCCTCATTTAAGTGAGGATGCAGTGTGTACATCTCCTGTAGTGGGCGAGAGTTCCTACGTTGGGGAGAAGCGTGGACAAGCCCTTTCTTCAAATGCGTCAAGCTTCCTTGAGATTCGGGACACAAAGAAACGCCAGTCTTCCCGCAGTTACTCGGCCTCACTTGCGACGTGGTTGTCCGCTCCTTACGCCTCGTAGCATGGTTGTTGCAGTGGGGGGCTCGTGCAAATTTTAGGGGGTTTCAGACCCTCCAAACAGAACACCCGTCTCCCCCCCCCCCCCTCTCCACACACACACACACATCTGATCTGTTTTTGTGTAGTAATGTTTGTTGATAAGCAAACCTACCACTAAAATTAAGAAGTCATTTCAAATTTGAGTATAAGTTACTCGGAAGATGTAATTAAACTACTAATTATCGAAATAAAATGTATTTGAAAGTTACTAAACTACTCAGAAAACTAGACAAACTAAAGTAACTTAAGTAGAATACTTGAACTACGTACAAGTCTGCTTCGGAGTTTGAGCTTCGCTATGGAACGGTCATAAATAAGCTCCGGAACCTTACTTTATTTTTATTCCATTCCTCCCAAGGCGTCTCAAGCGAACTTCGACCACGTTAATTTCACATCGCTTTAGCGGCTGTTCTTATAAGAGGATTGGCTCCTTTCTACAGCTTGGGACCCTTCGAATGCCAAGTGATTTTGTTTTTCCCATTGTCAACTATGCACGACGGGACGATTCTTTTATACGCGAAGACTTATACGCGAAGACAGGCATTCGCACTGCTAATGAAAGTGTACAGTATACCGTAAGCTTTAAGTTGCAGTCAGAATGATCATACGTCATACAAAAGCACGGTGTACAAACATGATGACAGAAGTAGTTGCGGACGCTTCAAGCATGTTCAAAAGGAGGTTTGCTTCGTGTATGCTTCGAAGATGCCTGCGGACAGGTTTTGTATAATTATTGGAACAAAACCGTAATACAAGAAAAGAAAGAAAAACGAAATAGGCCTCACTGCAGGCTGTCTCTTGTATGATGTGACCGTGGCTTTAAGTTTTACAAACTGCCTCCTCCGAAGCAAGGGGCTAGCGACCGTAGCCTTCACGTCAATCGAAGTCCCGGATAGAAAGCGGGTCGTTGTTTCGTTTCTTACCACAGTATCCGTGAAGGTCGAACCTCGTGACCATCTCCAGGAAAAGTTACTTATCGACCTTTGAGGAGAGCACTCTTCGTAAGGTTCAAGTAACACGGTGGAAGCTCGATGTCGACAGGCGAAAAAACAGCATTGCGTGCAACTATGGCGTCCAGGGCATATACCATATTGTAGCCCCTTCTATAAGTTGTAGGACAACAGGGTTTCCCAGACTCCCTTGGGAACTTTTCCTATCTTCAGTGATGTTTCAACCGGGAGTGAGCTCCTGGCATACGTTCATGCGTCCACACCATAAAAGCTCAAAGACCTCCCGCGAATACCTCACTGCCATCACGTGACAAACAACAGCAGACCCGTCAACAGGGCTGATCGGGTGACCTGGTGACGTCAGTGGCTACCGAAAGTCCGGTATCGTGCCTCGGAGCGCAATGTGGAGCGCGTTCGACTGGCCCCCGAGCGTTGCTCCGTGACGCAGGCGGGGATTTAGGCAGCCGCATTCCGGCCATCCGAGCGACCCGCCCTGATGCCCCCCCGTGCAAACTCGTTTGGCGCATCGGCAGCCAGTCCCCGGCACCGGGTCAGTCCATCGAGCTCTTGTTGTGTGCACGCACTTATCGGCATCCCGCGGTGATGCCAATAAGTGCCTCGCCGTCGGGCGCCCTCGAAACTGCCCTCGCTTTAATTTTGTTTTAATTGGAAACATAACTCAGTGCGTGCCCCACGCCTCGCCATTCAAGTGCATTGGGAGTTGCTTGTGAGCGCCCGTGGTGCTTTTCCTTTTCTTCTTCTTTTTTTTTGTTGGAATTTTAATTTAGGGAGTATGTTTTCCTATGTCCGCACGTGTTGTACAAATCGCATAATTGTTACCGTTCGCATACTACTGATCGTTCAGGAAATGAGGCCACGTTGTTTTGCGTATTGTACAAGGAGAAGTTAATATTACGGTACTTCAATCTTAGCGCACGTACACTAAGTAGCAGTAGTGTGTGGGCGAGCATAGCGGAAGTACATGAACTCCCTGACAGTCTCAGCGATGAATAGACCCTTCTAATAATTACCTTCTGCTTGTTAGCATTTTTGTCTAGTAAGTTGTAGATAACGTTCCAAGCACGCGCGATGTCTTTTTTTTTTTTTTGTCTACGAAGTATTGTATTTGGCGTGATAAAGCTCTGAAAAGCCCATCGTTTACATATTTTGTCACTTTAATTTCGTGAGTGGCAACTCTGCGCACTCCGCGCGGGTGGAAATTTTGCGCAATATAGATTGTTCGATGCCTTGGACTTGTCGTCCATGAGTGTGCAAATGCTGGTCCTGTTAGGACGTGTTCTCCTATTTCTGTGGCATCTTGCATTGGATATCTCGTATGCCGTCGTGTACAGATCCTGCATGGCACCATCTTTAGGGTAACATTTCTGCACTTTGGCTATTGCTTGTAGAGTTGCTTCTGATATGAAAGGGCGACACTCAGCTCTAACATTGTCACGTTTCTGTGACGGTGATTATGTACGAAAATACGAAGAAGAAGAAGGGAAGCAAGCTCGTCGTGGAAACCGAGGGCAACGAAGGAAAACGGGCTGATTCGAAGCCAGCAGTCGGATCGGGACGCACGTTTACGGCCAGAGCTCCGAGGAGGAGCGGCCGCAACGGTCGTCGACGGGCGCTCAGTCAGCGCGGGGCGCCAACGAAGCGACACTGCTACGAACAGCCCCAGGAGAAGCGGGCCGCACCGGCATCGATATCATCCCATCAAGCGGCGACGGTCGGGAAGACGCCCGGTGAAGAGACTTGGACATACGGGGAGAATTACCACGCGACTGTTTCTAGTCGTGACTCTCGTATAATAACTTTATCTTGTGCTTTGCTTTTCAAATCTTAATTTCTCTCTTAGTATTTCGCTTCAAACGTTTCTTCGTCCTCATTTTTGTAAATACATTTTTATTTATTCCACTAAGGCTGCCGTCTCCTTCTTTCTCTCTGACTGGCGTGAGAAACATCCTTATTCCACCAGCGTTTGTCCCTGCTGACTTCATGCTATTCCTCGATTCGAAGATCGCTTCGAAAGGAACGCGATTCAACTCTCCAAGGTGTTCAAAAAGCGTCCAGAGCGCCGTGCCAGCAGAGCTTGCAAGTCGTTCGTTCGACGTGTTCAAACAAACTTTCTATGATTTGTAACACCTATGTGTCCGATGCATTGAGCTGGGGGATTATGCTAAGGAAAAGAAAGCTTCATACTTAAAGGAGCAGTGCAACGATATTCAATTGGAATGTTTTTCACTTTACACGAGCTTACTGGCACTAATGGGACTCAAGGATACTTACACTCAACGCCACTGGCCAAGAAACTCCTTTGTTGCGGTGTAATTTCAAGGACAAAAGCGATAATTTTCATTCAATCTCTCCTTTGTAAAATTGGTTGACGTAACGTGGGGATCGCAGTACACCCCGATGACGATATTTGAATGCGGTTCATAGATTGGACCCGAGCATTGCGTGGGCACTCGATTTGGGCTCGTGATAATTACTAGCTCGAGAAGCATTCGGGTAGTGGCCCGTGTCCAATCGCTGCGACGACGACAATAGCCAAGCCATAACAATGTCTGGAACTCAGCGCGTGTCCTGTGCTTTGCTCACATGATCAACATTGGCGGCATATAATCGGCTCCAGATCACGTGGCCTCTTGTTCTGGCTGCGAGTTGAGGGGGTGAACGCTGTTCGTTTTTCTTTAATTTTTTTTTCTGGGACTTCTATTGCGTGGGGTGAAAAAGGAACGCGTGTTTCATAGTTCATTAATGTCAGGGATCCATTCTAAGCGGTATTTGCGCAAAGTACAAAAATTGTTGCATCGCCCCTTTAACTGAACCAAAGAATTTAGTGCCCATAATTGGGGAGGAGATCGAATGGTGGCGCTGGCTAGCGGCCGTCGTCGGAACTATTCTGCGGGAATCACAATCCCGCCGCTAGTATTCGTTCAGCCATGGAGGACGAGGACTTGAGGCTCGTGAAAGGTATTTAGAGAACATTTATCTGCTCGAAAAGCATCTGCGTAGGGGTAGCATAGTCCCTGCTTGTCTCACCTTGCTTTAAATGTCACCGCATTCTCGTTGGAAGCTAAAAACCAACCCACGTGTAGGCGCTCGCGATCGGCCGCGTCGCTCCGGCTGCGCGAGCCCGCACATGAAGGCACCCTACGCGCGCCAGGTCGTGCGTGACTGACGCGGTGTGGCGATGTTTGTGCGCTTCCTAGGTTGGAGAAACCGTATTCACGAAACACACGCATTGCTTTTCAGTGTCCCTGTCCCTTGCAACGATCATCTGCCACATCGACGAGAGCAAGAGGTGCCTCGTTGAAGGCGAAGACGTACTGAAATGTGATCATGTAATCGAGCGCGGCGTCGCCCGGAGAAATCTTCACCAAAACATCAACAAAATAGTCATTACATTACGTTTTTTCTTTTTTGAAATGCGAAAATACAGAACACACTGGTGAACATTATAATGTAGAATGTGGCTAATTAGACTGCATATTGGCATTTAACGTTACAAGTTGTATTTTTCAGTTTAATTTATCGGTTATTCAAAGGTGGACGGTTCACGATGAAATATCAATAAGTTCTGCATGACGAGGCCTTAGTTATACACACATTTGCACTGCTCAATCGAAATTATAGGAATCGCAAAATAATTCACGAAATTGCGTAAATATCACAATATCGAACTGATACTGCTGCCTAATATGTTCCAGTGTAAAAGATAGCCTAGAATAAAATAGTGATCAAATCATAGCAGTACCTCTCGGTGGCTTCCGAAGCCTCACCACCCGGTCGTGTGACCCGTTCGGAAGATTCTCCGACAGAACGGCGTTGCGTATCAAGAACCTCCTCTTGAGCACTGCTATGAAATAGGGTGGGGATATTTTGCCGGCAGCCGGCACAACCACTCGGGAAAAAAAGATTGCCGGGAGTTTCGGACGGCAATGATTATTCTAAAAAAGAAATAAATATAAATCGCCAAATGTTTCACGAAAAAAGAAAAGCTCGCCTCTACTGATTTGAACCTGGGACCCACGGCACGTGAAACGGGCACCTTTCCACTGAGCTACTCACACAAATAGAAGTTCCCGTTTTGACTATTCCTTTTACACGAAACCGAATGGAACAACTACCGGCCATTTTTGTTTTGCTCGGTTTGTTGTGTTGGTTGAAAATACAATGTACGGTTTGAACGGATGTCGATGCAAGCGTGATTTACGCGCGTACATGCCTCGTCCGTTAGCGTAGTTTGCTTAGAAGGCATCGCTTGAAAAGTGACGACCACACACCACGTCATGCGCAGTCAACTTCTTCCCTACCCTTACTTATCCACTGCGATTTAAGTTTGTTCGTTTTTTTTTTTTTTGCCAGGAAAGCGATGAAAACTGATTCCAGGCTCTAAAGCATGCGCGGAGAACTGCGGTAGGCAACACGAGCGTACTATATTCTAACAAACCTGCAGGAAACGCGGCAACAACACGGCAGCCAACGGCAGCACACTGGAACGCCGGAGTTGTTTTCCACGCAGGCAGTATTTGTTTTGGTGAACGCAGCGCCCCCTATAGTTCGATCTCCTCGCCGATAAGTGGCGCACGTTCTTTCCACAAGCCAGCAGCCGCCGGTGTGCGCGAGCACACGCAACGAAAATGACGTCAAAGACCTCCATTCGCACTTAAGAGGACAATGAAATGCATGGGCTTCGGGCCAAAGGAGAATAAAGACACGTTTTTCATCTCTACAAGTGAAAGCTACGGGCTTGTTAGACCAATTAATCGCTTACCTTTTACACCAGACACCACTGTGTAGATGAAAAACTTGTCTTTATTCTGCTTCTGCCCGAAGCCCGTACATTTCACTGTCATCTTAACCGCGAATGGAGGCCTTTGACGTCATTTTTGTTGCGTGTGCTCGCGCACACCGGCGGCTGCTGGCTCGTGGAAAGAACGTGCGCCACTTATTATGGACACTACATTCCTTGGTTCAGTATCCCTTTAGCTACAGGCATGCTACGATGCGGCTCGTCTTGGCTTTAGCCCTCTCCCAACTTCTCGCGCCTCGCGAGAGCAACGCAAAAGCTTTGGGGTACGTTTGGGTACGTAGGCAATTAAAAAAATATGGCGTGTCCGTTTAAAATTTATAACACGGTTTTGGAATCGACGCATACACAGTAGTGACGACGGCATTTGCTTGGGGACGCACAACGCTTGAGTACGTTTTTCTAAGACTCCCATTAACGTGGTATATTACATTGGGAGCTTGAAGGCCTGTTCACACATGCAGCGGAGCGCTACAAGCGTAGCGCTTACCTCGCGCTAAGCGCGTGCTGACGGGAGCGTTCACCAGCTTTGTATCGCACCGTCAAAACTGTTGCTCATGGCAGACGATAAGTAGCTGACGGCACGTGAGGAGCGCTACATCAGCGCTTCGCTGCATGTGAGAACCGACCTTTACTGGGGCTGCTCTCTCGTGATAGTCTGTTTACAGGTTAATGTGTAAACATAATTATCACATCTGCTTGCAAATTAGTTTTGTATATAATTATCTGCTGCTTCACGGAGTCAAACTGCTGCTTCGCGGGGCAGACTCGATGCCACTTTATGCCGGCAGTTTCGGTTTCATCAAAAGCCTTCCTTCGTTCCTTTTATCGACGCACCTCAACTTTTTGTAACAACCCTGCTGTTTTCGCAACAAACGTTTTGCGTCTTGCCTGGTTTACAGGAGGTAGGGAAGGAAGGAAGGGGGGAAGGGGGGAAGGGGGAAGGGGGGGAGGTTAGGTCAACACCTCAGCGAATCACGCTGCCTTTAGCGGCTTTCAGATTTAATCACGCACTTAGCAAAACAGAACGAAAAAAAAAGAATATATATTTTGCCGTGTGTACGTGTCCACGAAACACCACAATGTCGACGAAACATCTGTCTATGAAAAGTCATCTACAAAGCGGTTTTCCACGAAACGTGTTTCGGCGAAACGACGTATACGGATCCGCTTTAAGTAGATCAACCTCCTGATGTCTAGACATTTTATTCTTTAAACAATTCAGTAACTTTGGAGCGTGATATGTTATAATATGCACGTTACACGTCTTTAAAACTATTTTACTGTGTCTGTTTTAAATTATTCAGACACTTCAAGTTGCATTTGGAATGTTTTTTTCCTTTGTTACCTATTAACTATGTAAGAAAGAAAAGGTATCCGGATTGTTATTGCGTCAACTGACGTTTCTAACAACGCCCCCCCCCCCTCCCCCCCCCCCCCCCCCAATTTGTTTTTAATGTATATCCCAGTAGCGTCCGGTCCTATACGACACGTAATAAAAATAGCGCTTCGTTTCACTTTAATCCAAGAAAAATTTTCGATTACAATTCTTACAGAACAAAATCAAACAAATCGATTTAACATATACATTTCCACAACGTGTTCGTAATATCAACATTCAAAGAGGGTTCATTCGAATCAGCAGCCCTGAACTATACCAATTTACCAAATTCCACTTCGTGGCTATATTGAACCGATCGCACCGCCCAGCCCCAATAATTTCGATCCTTGGAACTTTTCGAAGGTTGAAAAAGTTTTCTAAACGACAACCATTATGTTGCCAGTATTCCAATATCTGTCTTGCAAATCAGCACGCATATAGAGAGAGGTTCCAGCATTGCGAGACGCAAACACTACAAATTCGCAAGAATAAAACCGAAAATGTTCTAGTTACTGACACTAGTCCCCTGACCGTTTGATTACTTACTTTCTACCACAACTTCGCAAATTTTTATATAAATATATTAATCGTTTCCCATGAGCGCTATAACCAGATGCCCTGGCAATGTATAGAAGGGACTGGGTTTGATAAATGAGTGGAACAGCGACGTACACTTCTATATGATCTCAATTATTTCATCTGTAGATATATGATAGCATTCTGAGACACACACACAACAAATGTACGTGTATAGTACGGAAATTTTCTATTTATTAAATTCTCCTCTTTGACCGCTTCACCACAAAACTTCTCTGTGACATCCGCATGGAGCTTTATATAAATGTATTAGTCGTTCTTAATGAGCACCACTGCTAGGAGATGCTCCGACAAAGATGCATAAATCAACCATAGGTGAGCGGGACAGCGAGATATGCTTTTATTTGAGCTTCAATTCTTTTATGATCGCGAAAACTACAGCGGCCTTTATCTGCGAGTTTCAGAGTCACAGCGGAATGCGGGCTCTAGTGTGATCCGCATTTCAAGTGGACGCGTAAAAAGAAGTCTTCGCGTCGTTCGTTCATTGCCAACATGCCCTCACGGCGAGGAGAAGAATCGAAGGCTGCCGATGGCACTGAGAGGGCTACTCGAACGTCAGCACGTGACATTCCCGGCGCGGCCTCGAAGAATTTTGTCACCACAAGGGCACGCGAGGTGTAGAGGTATGGCAGCTATAGTAGTAGAGGTATCCGACGTTCCAGGTAAAATCGTTAACCGGCGTTCTGAGAATTACAAAAGAAACCAGTCAAGGAGCAATTGAACTCTGCATTCGGAATTTTATGTGCTTAGAAAGAAGAGGACTGAAGGTACTAAAATAAATAGGTGAAACATTTATATTAGATGTCGGTGAACAGTGCGCCAACCGCATTTAAAACAAATTTGTTAAATTCAGATTGATTGGTGCGATTAGAAACCAAACCGCGTACTTTTGGTGGCTATGCAGTCAAAAGTAGGGAAACGGATGCCCTCTTCTGTGGATTGAGCGCTAATTAAAGCTGTGCGGGCTCGTTCTTCTCATTTCCTCGAAATGTCATAGAAAGTTATTCCCGAGTACAGCCACACCCTGAGTGTCTTAAAGGGACCATGAAACGACATTAAAAGGGAACTGAAGCTTTTCTGTATTTGAGAAAAAAACAAAAAAACACTTAAATCGTCTTCATTTGGCCTCCAGGATCACAAATATCGAGATTATTTTTCAGTTTGGGCCACGGAAACTGCAGAAAATCATTTTCAAAGTACCGCTGAAGCCCTTCCTTCCCGGATCGTGACGTCATATTAGGAGTTTTCGGGATCTCCAATCTCGCGCATCTTCAGCGCCTATCAAAGCTGCTATGCATGCGCACTCTTGTTATTTTCAAAAAAAGGTAAAAAAATAAGAAAAGAAAAATACGTCACGACTGGTGTCAACGCGGGGGAATAAACTTGGCAAGCTTGCAATTGTACGCGCTACCCACACGAGCGACACGCTCTTGGCGGCCGAACGGTTCTAGCATGACACCTATAACGGGTCGGATGGTTGTCGTGTTTTCTTGTGTTTAGTAACATCTTCGAAAAAAACAAACAAACGTGATATTTAAATTCACGGGATAAAAATACCAGAATTCACCTCTAACTCGTTTTCTTAAAGAACCTCTTCAGCTTCCCTTTAAGGCCCGTAGATCTAAAGTTACTACTTTAGATCAATCCGAGTCAAAAGCAGTCCAACTGTACGTATGGTAGCAGTAGCAGAAGAGTAACAAACCGGAACCTGTCTTCCAATTTAAAACGCGTTTCTTTTTTCTTCTTCTTGGGGAAGTGCTCTTGTGAGCGGGGAAAGGGGGGGGGGGGGTGTATGCGGCTCGTGAGCCGCAGCTTGGCCACCCCTGGCATAAGTGGTCTACAAAGAGTAGCTGGATGATATCAGTGCGTCGTTCTGCACTTGGAAAATAAAACCCTCCTGGCCTGCTAATCCAGCGAAAAAGAAAGCGCACACAAACAGTCATTTCTGAAGGTAAAGCTTTGGCAGCTCTCTACCTGGTTTGGGAGTGACACAGAGGAAAATAAACTCCAACGACAATTTAATGCGCAAGTCATTTTCGCAAACTCATAGAAAGGCTGGCGCCTCTTGCGGAGCCCATTTCCTTTGTGTTAAATGGCCTCGCACGATGAAAAAAAAAAAAAGTAATCGTCCCCTTGTAGCTCACTACAGAATAATGTGGGGTGTGCGGGTACCGAATAATTGTAATCAAATCAAATATCAATTTGAGTCAAGGAAACAAGCCGTATAGATTGAATACTAAATTTATTTTATGTAAGATCAAACGTTTACTAATTACCTTGCGAAAATAGCAGTGGCTGTGCGTGATCTGGGGTGAACATCTCATTTCGGGCCATAACGATGTTGCTGGCCGTAAAATAACTGCTTTACAACGATGTTTATACAGGTGTTTTAGCGAAAGCTTTTAAAAATGCCAAACAATGTAATCGTTGTAAAAGAAAAACAAAATCCTTTTTAAAGCCGACTTCCAGCCGCGGGAGAAGCCAGGAATTGCAAAACAATATAAAAATTCGCTATCTAATTAATTAATATGCGCCAATTCACTTTCTGACTAGCGACTTTTAGATCCATGTTGCAATTAGAATTTTGTAGGCTACAATGATGGAAGGCTAAATCAATTTACGGAAAGTAAAAAGAAGCAACAGGCTTGGAGATATTCGACAACGAACTTTGCGCTGTATTTGGGTACGATTTCCAAAATTTGATATTACTGCACGCAACTGCATTATGCGGAGCACAAGTTCGTCTGTTTCATTTTGCAGGGGTTATGGTGACGTCAGAATGCAGAACTCTGATTGGCTCTTATTGAAGGATAGTGGGCAGACCTCAAAGCAAGCTGTCTTACCCACTATATCCTTTATTCAGAACCAATCAGAGCTCGGCGTTTGACGTCATCACTGCCCTGCAAAATGAAACAGACGTACTTGCGCTCCGTTACCCATTACAGCGCGAAGTTTGGAGGCAAATATCTCAAAGGCGGTTGCTTCTTTTTACTTTCCGTAAATCGCTTTAACCGTCCATGGTGGTAGCCTTCAAGACTATAATTGCAACATGGACATAAAAGTCGCTCATTAGAAAGTTAATTAGCATACTTTAGTGAATTAAATAGCAAATCTTTATGTATTTCGCAATTCCTGACGTCCCCCTCAGTTGGAAGTGTGTTTTTAAAAAATAGTTTATTGTTTGTTTGGTTTTTCAACGACCCGAGCGTTGCAATTTTTTAAAGCTTTCGCTGAAACTTGCGGAAGAAATAAAGCGTAGTGCCATAGCCTCCTCTATACTGACAAAGCCAGGCAGATCGCCACGAAAGTAGAGATGTAAAATTTCATGAAATTTTGAGGGGCGTGAAAAAAAGTTTTTTTTCATGTTTTTTTTAGAAAAATACGAAAAATTACAAAAGGACGATTGCGCAAAAAGTTAGGAAAACCCCTTTAGACCGTTCCATTAAGGTCATAGCAGAGAGGGTAATAGAGAGAAAAAAATGCCCTCCCCCTCTCACCCCGCATGTCGTCTGCTCCGCCGAGTGGGCTGTACCTGGAATCCGGCTGGCGTGCAAACTCTGTTTAAAATCGCGTCATTTTAGAAATTTCAAGCGCAGATGCGCAGATTTTCGTATGCCAGTTATCGTGTAATACTATGCTAGATAAAAAGACTAACAGGGTCCAATTGCGCTGTTACCTACGTGCAAATGAAAAAACAAAATAGGGAAAACTGTGTCAGATTGGCCGGTCTCTCCGGCGAAAAGTAAATCCGGTTGCTGTACCTTTTTTACTATACAAAGTTCGTATTGGTGTAGGCCTTTAGCGACCATGAGTGGAAGTCTGAAATAATAAATAAAAACGTGCTCTCCTGCCGCAATACACGCAGTAGTTGAGGGTAGTACTGCCGGCTGACTCAACTGCTATTTAAGTAATGGATAAAAGATATGCTAGTTGATCATTTACCGAAATAGAACAACAGAGAGCTATAGGCTGATTTTGGAGTAGCCATAACTACTCTAAGAACGCGAACCACTTCAGAACGGCAGCCACGAGCGAGAGTTCGATGTTCCGTACAGCCCGCCGGTACAGCCCTAAGATGGAGAATGGCAACCTCCCGGTTTGTCGTCTGCTAGTGGAGTCGGGCGCGTACCCTCTCTCTCTTTTTACCCCGTCGAACCCGCTGAATTTCCCGGATGTATGGAGAGGGCGCTGCTGTCGAACAAAATGGTGCCGCCCAGAGAGCGCTAAATGGAATGGTCTATACATTTATTTTGTTAACAGTGAAAAGATTTTAATTGTTACATCACTGCACCACAGAAGTCCCAGGCTCCAGCAGAGCTTCCGGTTTCTAAATCTACGTACGATTTCACGTCATGGTATTGATTTTACATCAAAGCGTCAAGACTGACATTTATATCAATCCGTGTTCGATAATTCCGATTCATTTCCGCTTGACGCGTCAATGCTTCGCTGTGCAGTGGACGAACCCTTCCGGACATTCAGGTTGGAGTGCACGTACACAACTTTTTGCACGCGATCCCCTGCGAGCGTGTTGCGTAGCTTGGTGTGCACATTTCCGAATTCGGACCAGTTTCTTTCATATGCCGTAGAAGAAGGTGGAATCTGCAGTACACGAGAGGCGAGGGGACTCAAGGGTTGGTTGAAGCAAAGTCCTTGCCACCACGTGGATGGATCCAAGTGCTTCGGAGACTCCCGAACTCCTTCTTTTGACCAAATTCCCTTGCAGGTTCTGTATTCTGCAATGTTAGACAGAAGTTTCCCGACGTCCAGCGAGAGGTGGACGTCGCCGAAGGCGGCGCGCGGCAGCGTTTCACAGTTTGAGAGCTCTGTTTTTTATTTTTTTTCAATTTTATCCTGGTTGAAAAAAAAAAAAAAAACTGTTTTTTCCGAAATTTTTAATGTTTTTTTCAGCCGCTTACATCTCTACACGAGATGCAGCCGCCGAAAGTGAAAAGGGAGAGCGGTAGACAACGAACGAGAGGAGAGCCACGTGACGGGCGCCCCGTTGCGGCGAGACGCCGAAACACACTTGTCCCGAGCGATTGAATGTCCGTTCGTGCTCCTCGCATTCCTCACGCTACCGCTTCTTTTCTCGTCGGGTTTGAAAATTATGTTTCGGGTACTCGCCGCTGCAAAAGTTGTGCGCTCACGACCAGCCAGAGTTGCGCGTCTGTTTTCCACGCGCCGCCGCGCCGCTATTCGCCGAGATCCGATCACGTGAGGAGCCGGATCAAGTGCCGTGCAGGAAAGTAGACGTTGCACGCGCCCCGCCGTAGGTACCCCTGCTTTTGAATGCGCCCGGCGCCTCGAACGCGCGGCGCCGCTATTCGCCGAATTCAGACACGTGAGGAGCAGGAAAACATGCTGTGCAGGAAAGATGGCGCTACAGGGATGAACGCGCAACTCTGGCTCCCGTAGGGAGCCTATAGACCTTTTCTTTAACGGCGCCGCCATCTTGAGAATTGCGACGCCGACGACGCCGTCTAGCGGCTTAGAAAAAGAAATACCGGCTAGTTCTGGCAGCACAGCTATCTGGGTAGGCAACGGTGTGGGTATGGGGGGAAATTGGCTAGACTTATCTATGGTGGGCTGCAATAACTTGGTTGGAGGTTGTCCGGTTGAATCCAGCTGGCTACTCACAGGCCATCACCTTGCCTCCTCGAGAGAACGAGGACGAAGACGGTGGGGTGTCTTGATTGAGTTTCCACAGCGAAGTATATATGAGCAGTTTAATGTAGTCTATGCAGGTAAGCTCTCGGCATTTGATAGCTCCATCTTGAGTGGTGGCATGTAGACTTTTTCATACCTTTCACATACCATGGGGCTTGCAGTGATAACCTGATTGGACCACCTGCACCGGGAATTGAAATCGGTCCTCTTCTCGTAGACGAAGTGGTCGTGAGCTTAAACGTGACGTTGAGTCTGATACGAATCTCTCGCGATTCAAGCTCGCAATCGACTGACTTAATAAATAAGGATTCTTGGGGAAAATGCGAAGCTCGATAACATTGCAGCCACACTCGTGCTGCAGCTTCTTGTGCTCATGGCACACTTTATGCTATTGCTCTTATGCTTTCTAAAATTATTTATTCATCCCACGACCACGCAGTGGTAGCCAGACAACCATAGATTTTCGGAAATTGCAGCACGGTAAAAAGGAGCACTCGGAACTAACTCATGCACGACGTCCGTTTTTAAGCCTTTTCGCCCATACCCTTGGCGGTTGCATACCCTGTGCCAGTGGGCAATCCAAAAATGCACCAGGTCGAGGGTACGTCAGTTACTGGCTGGTTTGAGGTTATGCGAAAAAGGTCTATACAGGAACTGTAGGTTCCCCTAAAGCCCCATCATGTTTCAAACGTAGAGCAACGTGCGTCGATGGCGGCACAGCGCAGAACTGAGCTAGATTTCAGACGCCATGTTCTTCCCAGAAGTTGCGCGCCGCACATGTCTCAAGCCTTTCTGCAACAATGAATGGCGCCACTTTTCCCAGGATATATACAGGGGCTATAGGTTCCCCGATAAATGCTACATGCTACGGTGCTACCAGATCCTCGCGCTCCAAGATGACGACCGGGCGCTCTATGACTTTGTCGTCGAACTGGAGGCTTTGTGAGTATAGAGGAGGCTATGGTAGTGCATGCGTTTTGTGTGCTTCATTTTTTTCGTCATAGAATGCCAGATTATCGCGTTTTGCACCGCGCGTATCCCGTTACGTTAATAATTATTTCGCTAAAAAGAAAACAAAAAGAAACTACAGATCGCACAAATGTGGTGCGCATGGAGCTAATAAAGCATACGAATAAAATTAAAGCTTACCTTGGCAGAATAGTCCGTACCAACCGGGGTGCACGTCTCGAGCCGAAACATCGCGCTGAGTTTTGCGCCTTTTTGGCGGGAGGTAAAGACATCAACCTCAACTGCGCATTTTTTTTCTCCGGAACTTTCTTGCCGACTGCTCTCATTTTTTACACACGCAAAGTGTGTAAAAACGGCATCTCTTTGTGAAGTTTACACATACTCCGATTGTTTGTCTAGGAGATGGATGGCGCTAAAAACTCGCATTTTGCCCCTCGTCTCATTTGACCCCACCTTTTATGCTATTCTACGTCGTGTTTCTTGAAATTTGGGAAAACAGATCGAAACTCATATTTATAGCGAAAAGTCCTCGCATCAAAACGTCCGTACATTGAAATGTCCCATACTGAAAATTTTGTGCACCGAAATGTCCGTGCACCGAAAAGTCCGTGCACCGAAATGTCCGTGCACAAAAGAGTACGTTCACCGAAAAGTACGTGGACTGAAAAGACCGCACCGAAACGCCCTACACCGAAACGTCCTACACCGAAATGTCCGGATCCCGGATTTTACTAGCCCATGAGGTTAGGGGAAATAAAACCGTGATTTTCGCTCTGAAATGTTGCCAAGAAGAGTTTACTATTTCGTCTTTCCTCTCCTTCTCAAAGTAGCTTGTTACAGTGATGCATCCGCAATGTTCAAGCACGTCAGCCGAGTGCATTTTCAACGTTCGTGCGTATAGCTGGTGCTTTGCTCGCATTCCGAAGCGACCAACATTTACTTGCTATAGGCTGTGAATTTGTAAACATTGCAATAGTGACTATACGGCGTGCACGTTTGTCTGCTCCTGGCGCACCTCATGCGTTTGTTTACCGGCCAAATGCGTCTACGTGCTTTTGCCCCCCCCCCCCCCGCCTCCCACCTTCGCGACCCACGATGTAAGATATACAGCGTAGGCGAAATGTATTGAACGCACTTAAAGTGATCGCATAAATCGGTTTCTTAACTCCGAAATGACACGTTAGCGGCTCCAACGTCACACCTCATCTGTCGCAGTATTTCACCTTACGGGTAGCGTAAGTGTCTACCAATTTTTACGTGACCACATGCTTGTTTGTCAGCAAACGAGTTTGCATATTGTCAGATACCACATAAGAACGCGGTCAGAAGCTCCGCCTTTAGCGCGAGCTTCCTCTTCGACAACACTTGGGCGTCTCGTGAGCGTCGAGCGTTTATGGGCAGTCAAAGCACGACGGGAAGGCAATGAACGCGTGCTGGAGGCTGGGCATTCGCATGAGACGCCCTGCCGTTCTCATTCTGCCAGTGACTGTACAGGCCTTTTTCATAAACAGCTTGTGTATTGGCGACTTCTGCGAAAATAGACGGCATCTCGGGGCTAGAACGGAGAGCTTTCGCGGCAGGTCCGCTCGCCAGCTTTCTCGAGCGAATCAGGTATTCACAGCGCCTAGCGGTCTAAAGACGAAGCCGTATAGGTTCAAAAACACGTTATGAAAATCGCCTATGGTTGCTGCTAGGGCACGAACAAGCACATTTGGTTTGCTTCTTTTTGTCTGCGAGCTTATATTCGAGAATGCCTTTGTTGTTGGCCAAAGTGGAACCGTACCAAATATTTCGTCGGTATTTTGCGCCTCTACTTTGACTTTGTATGTCCTTTGGAAAGAACGAATTTGAGACAACTGTCACCTAGTCGCCCACCTGGAGCGCCCTCGAACGAACGAGGAGATTTGAGTATGACCACGCAACTCGATCTTTAAGGCCCTCAGCGACCGCGGGGCGTGCCTCGATGGCAGCCGGTTGACGGTTGCGTGAATGGGGTAATCCGGCGAGAGAATGTACTCCGGCGGCCCAGAGCCACGCGGGGACTCCACGTCTCGCGCTCTCCTTAACGGCACGACGATCTTCGTCCAGTGGACAGACCGAATAGTAATTTACGGCCGATTCAGCCGATGTCTTTCGAGCGCCGAACATACCATGAAGAAATTGGGCTGGAACGTGAAGAGTGCGATGGGGATCGAGGTTCCCTCCCTCCCGATCGCTCTACTTTTCCGAACGCGATTTGTCACGACGACGCTCGGCAGGCTTTAATGACCCAGTCTGCTTACGACAGTCCAGGACACAACAAAAGCGCCCGGAAAAACTCAGAACCAAAAGGGACTCGACCAAACGGATGCCTTATTTGTAGGTACATTTTTGCTTCTGGATGCTTCGGTGGCACCCAATTATGGCTCCTTCCCTCGAAGTCGCGACGAGGATTATTGGTTGCGAACGACAAGTACGATTGTGTCGGTAGAAAGCACGGCAGAAACTTCCAGCCATTGCGTTTTGAAACATAATGCGGTCGAATTTAAGAGCCGGACGCTACTGTTATTTCCGTCAATGAAAGAAGAGTCAGTGGCACTAGATATTTATTTAATTGTGAGCTTTCGGCTATTCGTGGAACGCCGACCACAGCGACACTTTTGGTCGCGCACGTCGTTAATACTCGTGTTTTTTTCCATTGATATAATACTCGGCACAATCTTGAACCTCGGATGGCATGCAAGAATGATTTCCGGTATCAGAACCGCGGGCGCTCCTATTGGATGCCAGTGTCGCGTCGCCATTTTTGGCTCATGGCACATCCCACATCAAGACGCGCACGCTCCTATTGGTCTACTGCAGATGCCGGCGCCGCGCCGACGGGATAAACTAGATTGGCTGCGACACTCTGCCATTTTATTTTGAAGTGCGTCCTAGCATGAACAAGCTTGGCGGTGCTTGTTTATAAAATCCATCCAGCGCTTCGCACGACGCGTGGTAGAAGCTATCACATCACTGAAAGGACATCATACCGGTTCAAACACGAACCACACAATTAGGGAACCGTCGAGGGATGGCACACGAAAAATAAAAAAGCCAGTGCTTAACTACCCGTCGGAGAACTGAGTAGTAAGGTGCTAGTCAGACGCGTTAGTCACTCCAAGACTGACTGTTCAACGACCATATCAAATACCTTTGATAATCAAAACTTCCCCACTTTTAAAACTTAAACTCAAATTTAGAAGAAAAAAGAAAAACTAAAAATTAGAAGTCATGTTGGTGTTTTTGCAAGAACGCCCCATTGGAAGACACGTTCTTATACAGATAATGAACGCTAACCACAAGTAATTTCCTCCAGTGGACATTCTCTCTGTGGACAGTAGATAGTTTTAGCAGATCGTTTTTTTCGCCCCGATAACGACACCCGATAACGATACGATGCGTGCCCAAGGCCGCCGGAGGGGAGAGGAGGTATCGTTATCGGGGCGAAAAAAACGGTCTGCTAAAACTTTTTGTTCTCCTTTGAGTGAATTTCAGTCGTCCGCGCGGACCTGGAAATGGATAGGGACCGAGGCTGCTCACAGGGATGCAAAAAAAAAAAAAAAATAAATGAAAGTTTTTTTGTTTTTTTTTATAAGCAACGAATTTTACCAGGCGTCTCGTACGTCCGTCGCGTGAATGCCTCTTTCGAGGGCAGCAGCTGTCCCGGGCCGTGGCGGCCCACGATCGACGCGGCGGTGGATGCAACGCCCGCGACTCGGAGGGGCTCGGTGCGAGCTCGACCTCGTTCCGAGGCCTTTCACTCCGTCCGTGGCTGCCTGCCCGAGTCCTGACAAGGCTTTCCGTCATGGCGCCGCAGCGGTCATTTCCGCACCAGGCCCTCCTCAAGACGCGCCGCCGCTGAGATTTCTTTCCCCTTTGCGTCTTGCTTTATCTTTATTTCTTGTTTCTTAACTCGATTGCTTTGACGAAAGGTGATTGTGCTGACGACCGCCTTCTTATTTGTGGGATTGATGCGTAAGCTGCCTCAAAGCGGCGGCGCGGAATGTGCGTGCCTAACATGCCTACATCTGCTTTCGTCCGAACAACTAAAACTTGCAGAAAATAACCTGTACTACTTTTTTCTTTTGCCTTCGAAGGTTTATGAAGCGTTAAAATGGGAACAGCGAAGAGGGAAACTAAGTTTGTGCTGTCTTAGATCCTCTTGACCGCTCCAATGACCCTTTGGGTGTACGTTTAGACGAATATTGCTGCTTGAAGGAATGTCTGGATCGCGTTAAGCGTTCTTGTCATCAAAAAGGCTTGCCCCTTCTTTTTCTTGATTTCGTAGCATCATCTCTAGAACGTTCCTCTATCACATATAAGGCTGAACACTGCCAAATGTGACAATGTATCCATGACCACATATACGGAAATGGACATGAACGAAGAACGCTGGACGGGAATGAAACAGTGAAAGCCTCGTATTTTAGTTCCTTCCTGTAGACCCGTTACTTCTGCTAGCCCATTTCCCATCCCAGAAAAGGACGTCTATTACCTTTATGGCCTTTACGGCACCAGATATTCAGAGAGGAAGGAAGAACTAAAGAAAGAATGAGCTTGAGAACGTGGTTTCGCGTAAAACGAAACCACTTTATTTTTTTTTTTTTAAACGAGGAATTTCAAATGATGGAATACTTTGACACACAGATGTGACGGCCTCCAGAAACAAATAACCTTTATTGCTCAAAACAAGATAATTCCAACCTAAATGTTCTCTAACCGCAATATAAAAATGCGATGAATCCCTTCTACGTCAAAAACGTCAACCAGGATGAATTGACTGCACGGCCTCGGACATACATATTCAGCGACGGTGCGAATCTCTCTTCCACGCGGGCACATCAGCCGAAGGTCTTCTCATCGTCTGACACCTCCCATGTACCCCTGGCGGAGGATTGGGGTCACCGACGTCGAAACGTCCTTGCCATCCGTCTAGAAAGGGACCTTCGCCCCGTTGTTCTTTCTTGGCTCGCCTTCGATTCAACAGGAACGAAGACCAAGCTCTATGTCGTGCACTCTGGATTACGGGGACTATCCAACGATAAATTGAGGGAGAAAAGTAGACGAGAGCGCGCTGGGACGTCATGTCAGAGCACCGAGCTCTGGTTGTTATGATTAGTGTGTAGACGCACAGCTAGAATGATTGCCTTTGCTTCTACTCACTCTTCGAATGCGAATGCAAGACGCCGGCGTTCGAATGCGTTCGAAGAGTGCAGTGGAGTCAAAGGAAACTTGCTGTGCGTCAACACACTAATCATACCAACCAGAGCTCGGTGCTCTGGTTGGTAACAAACACTAATCATACCCCCTCCCCCACAGCGCGCTCTCGTCTACGTCTCTCCTTTAATTTCAACTCGTATACTCCGTTTCATCTTAAACCGGTATTACTGCTCATACATCATTCAAAAGACACTCTGCAAACACGAGTCAACATCCGTGGCTCGAATGCCGCGTGCCAAGTTTCTCCTCAAACTCATTGCCAGGCGGCATTTGAAGCACAGATCTCGGTGTGACTCGCGTTCGAATCTGATTGCAGACTGTCTTTTGTAGTATGACGTATAACCAGTGTAACCCCGACTTTACGATTGGCCGTCGCGGCCCATCGTAAAGTCGGGGTCACACTGCTTATGATACACCGTGAGCGTATCATGTCACGTGACCGCGCACCTCGCACGTCGGTGCGTCCCTCCCAATGTTTACGTGACACTCGTAGTGCATCGCATTGGTTCAGATTACTCGTAGCGTCCGTTGTGATTCATTGTAAGGTGAAACAGAGAGTAGTCTGCGCGACACTCTTCGCGCGAACGCAACACCGGGGCTCTTTTGCATTTTGCTCGGACAGAGTATTTGTGGGCTCCAAACTTAGCAGCGTAGATTACTCTATTGATTGAGAGCTTCCCGGAATATCTGCGGAAGCGGATCTGTTTTAGGAGTAAAACAGGAAAAACTGGCAATCGCTCGTTCGTGCTAACGGTATCGCGCCGATGTGCATTTTGCGCCACTGTATATACCGTTCCAACAGAGATGCACGTCGCACTCGAGGATGCGTTCGCATCTCGTGTGCGAACCACTCCGAGTGTCGCATGTCCTCGTTCATTCGTCGTCGTCGTTAAAATATACGAGAGCGGTCGTACCTCTCGCGCGAGAGCGAGCGGGCGCGCGCGCGCGCGATATTCGTCTTGGCGGAATAACCAGGACAGTATGTCAACGGTCGGTTACGCTCGATGGAACACGTAATGTGCGGAGCATGCTTTTACTTGGCGTGCACGCGCGGCGCGTCGTTTGCGTCGAAGAGGATCGGAAGAAGACGAGACGCAGACGGTGCGGAGAAGCGGCGACTGCTGGCGGATGGTTTTGACTTTGTCCCGCTGATGACCGCCGGCGTTTGTCAGATGCGTGGCGTCTGGAACAAAGGAAACTCTGTCTCGACTATCTGCGCGTCGTCACTTAGCCACGCCGCGTGATGGTCGCCACTTTCTCGTTTCAGAATACGTCTTGCGGAATATGTTGAGTGGACACGTTTGATCCTCTTTTATTTTGTTTTCGATCTCTCGACGTCGAGAGACTTTTTGATCCACACAGTTCCACTTGGGCGCAGCTACCTCGCGCATCACCCGCGTGAGCATCGAGGGCGAAAACAACACACTGACTATCTTAGTACAATGAACATAGAATACGCCTTAGCACGGACTAACTGCGAAGGCTGTGCAAGCGCGAGCGGCTAGCTTCGACTGCCTTGACTGAGCACTCGCCGCACGAGCGCTCGTGCAGCCGCCGAGGCTTCATTCAAAGCAACTAGCTCGGGCTTTTGGCACGCGCGGCTAACAATAGTCCATGCTAAGGTGAGACGAAGTATAGTGTTGAGATCGAAGCGGCTCGCGTGAGGCTTGTGGTGTAGGTCGCGATAGCTGTCGACAACGGCGTATCGGCAATACGGTCAATATGGCGGTGATTGCGCACGTCTGCCGCGTGCGCGCGCACGTGCGGTGGCGGGCTGCAGCGACTTTCTCCTCTGCCCTGTCGACTGCAGCGCCGCGATTGTTGTCTACACGCGTAGCAAGCTCCCATTGCTGAGCCGCGCCGTTCCAAAAACTACCCCGTACTCAAGCACACCGTAGTCTTAGCTCTTCTTGCTGACTCGTGCACAGCGTGCAACAGCGTCATCTTCGCAACCGCTGTGCTAACGAATTGTTTTGAAAGTCAAATTCTTGTATAAACGCTTTTCAGTAGCTGTGCATGGGCTCCGCCATAACTGACCTTCCCTTTTTGCTGTTTCCTTCCGTTTCGTTCGCTTCATTTCAATATTTTTGTCGCGCGACTGCTTATTGACATTTTAGACGCTATTAGCGGCGCGATGTTTCGGTGGCGCCCTCGTTCGGTTACCTTTCGTGACGTCATTACGTTGTGAACAACAAGTTCGATGGTGTTTGTATAATGGGCATGGTGGAAGCCTGAAATCATAGCGCTCTCAAAGCAACAGTGCCAACACCGTCAAAATTGAAGTTCTTACATTCCTCTTATTTCCGTCGATGAGAAATCCTTTGCTGACGTCATAGCCAGCATTCGGCCAATCGTGGTGGGCCGACCACAGCGACGCTTTCGATCGCTCACGTTGCCATATCTCCAGCGCAGTTTTTATGTCAATTCATTACCGATTTTAGTGACTGGGCATTTCGGTGAGGCAACAGAAGGTCAATAGAAAATTTCGAAAGCCCGCGCCATCCAGTAGCTGCTGCACCGATTGTCCGGTTCCTCCATAGGCTTGATCACGTGCTCTGAGCACCTATTGGACACGAATATGACGTCAGCGTTCGGCGAGGCCGCGGACCCGGATCCAATCACGCGCTTCGTGTCCAAGCAATGGCGACCGCCAACGTCGATGGACTTTTGGAAAGGGTCTATTATGGCGATTTAATTATGGCGCGCGGGGAAAGCGTCCATAGTCCGCACGTTAGATTGGCTGCAGAGCATAAAATAACAACTTCTAAACACGTATAGTCCAGGGACTGTACTCTGAAAAGTACGGTACATATATTTACCTCTTTAATATCTCGGTGTTCCGTCGGCAGACGTGGTGGCTTGTTTGGATATCTGCCTTAGCCTTAGCAATAACTTTGGATATCTATAGCCTCAGATATCCAATGCTGAGTTTCAAATATTCAACCACATGGGCAGTTTTTTTTTTAGTTTATTGGTTATTGTGGAACGATATTTTTAATGTCGAAACATAATTGTTATCGAGTGCAACATAGTGACAGCCCTAGGGAAGACCATGCTCGTGTGCAAAGCCGCTACTACCTGACAGTGTTGCCATTAGATAATGAAAAACAATGCTCGTAAAGATGCGTAGTGCGAACCGAACGTATATTACTTTTTTTGATCAGCACAAATGTGGTATACAAACGAGATACTTGAACTGTGGATTCAAGAAAGAGAAAACACTGCTTGCATATTCAAAAATAAAGTGGCACTAAACTTTACTTGGAGTATGGGAAACTTAGTGTTTCGGTCCCACGTGGTTGGTGAAAGAGGCGCACGTTTTTCTCCATCGAGGTAAGTTTGCAGATAAATATTACCGAGGAAGAGAGGCACTCTTTGCTAAAGTAACATTTCGAAACTTCTTATGGCGAATAAAAAGGAAATATGTTCGCATTATACGACACACAGTCATAACGCGGGTGAACTTACAAAAAAATCGGTGCTGTCCAGGACGAGCCAGCGTTGCCGGTTGCTTCGTGGTTTCTTCATGGTTTAGCTCATAAAAAAAATACAACTTAAGAACAAAAATAAAGCAGAAAACAGCAACAAGGAATAAACGCAAAAAAAAAAAAACTTATCCAGCATTTTTATTACTTCCAAAGCATAGGTTCTGTCGATAAACCACGGTCTTTCAGCTCAGTTCACGTTCCTCCCAAACGCCGAAAGAAAAACAAAAACAAAACATCAACAAAAAATACGTCAGAAACAGTGATGCAAATATATACCGTTCTGGCGGCGGTGGTGGCACGCCCAAACCACAGCAGGGCGACCTCGCGTGTATTCCCCCCCCCCCCCCCCCCCCCGAGTGACACGCAGAGCTCGTCCGACCTACCTCCCAGCGAGACCTGTCAGGGGGATGACGATCGCCGTCCTAGCCGCTTCCTCGAGCGGCGAGCGGATCGCGCCGATTTCCGGAAAGCCCCGCCGCGGCGCCGTGTCTTCCTGGATGCCCTCGCCCGACAGCCGCCAGCACCGTAATTTGGAGTCACGGGACACCCATCCCGCCCTCGCGCCAGCAGGGTCACGGGGCCAATTAACTCGCCGATAACTATATCTTGTTTTTTTTTTGTGGCAAAGAAGAACAGTCGAGAGAGAGAGAAAGATGACTTTCGGCTCTAAAGCCGCTGTCATACTGCTCTTACATCACACAAAAGGCTCCTGGCGTGTTCGAAGAGTGCCAGTGTGTGATTTGGAACATGTCCGGAGACAGTTTTTGTATGAGCAATGTGACCGTCATACAAGCAAGAAACACGCTTCAGAGAGAGTCTGCTGTCCGTGTTTTGTATGGTGTAGTAGCAGTGGGACCGCGGGTTTACGGAGGGCGGTCGAACGGTACGCGTGCGGGAGCAACCTGGGAGGAATGCGGGGGACGAAGCGTCGGCAGAGTGTTGCGCCCGCCATCCGGTATGCGTACGAAGGTGCCGACCGACTTTGGCTTATCTGCTACTCGGTCGTCCGTACTCTGAACCTGTCTAATGTGGGTTCGGGGTTGAACGAAAGCACGTTTAAATACCCCAGGACCCGTCATGACGTCAGGCTTTGCGACGTGGGGAAAAATAAGTCAATCCCAGACTGCCTCGCGCACCGACGCTGCTCTCATCGTCTGCTCGCCGCTCGGTCGGCTACGTTAGGCTTAGGCTACACCTGCTCCGTGCCTGTGGTCTGCTTCGTTTGCCCGCAGTCACGGCGACTTTCGATACGATGAGCTCACCCAAAGAAGTTTCGATGCTCGTGCTGGAAGCGGAGTTTTACAGCCTTCTCAGCTCGGTGCCATTCTCAGCGTTCGGACATACGCCGCCTTATAACGCTCGCGCTTTCCAAATCTGCGCTATGTAAGTTATTTGCTCTAGACGACGCTCCCGGCGCGATGTCTATGGTCGCTTTTCGTTTCTTTTCGCTCTCAGTCACGTGGGTTCCGTATCTGGTATACGGTAGAAAAAAAAAATAAATAAAACATTTCAACCTGGAATTTGCGAGAAAATATAGGTGAGGCAAAGCAAGAATGTTTGACGATCACGCATTTTTCGTAAAAACCTTCCAGCGGCGCGGTGAGGTCAAAACGACATTTTAAAGCATACCAGAAGTCAGGAACGTAGCCAGGATTTTGTTTCGGGGGGGGGGGGGGGGGGGGGGGGCCCGCCCATGACAAAATGCTGTATGAGGGGGAGGGGGTAGAGGCGGTCCCGAGCAAAATGGAAGATTTCGGGGGGGGGGGGGGGCCCGGGCCCCATGGCCCCCCCCCCCCCCCCCCCTGGATACGTGCCTGCCAGAAGTGACGACATTCAAGAGGGCTGCGCCCCTGTGGAAAAGGTGTATAGTCGGTGACAGGTCAAGAGTTCAAAGCTCCTCCTTTCCACTTTACCAGAACACACACTGGAGAGGGGATCGCCTTCTCTACGGCGTTCGCTCTGCCATAGTGGAAAGAGGTGGGAGGAGGTTCCCCTGAATTCTTAACCTGTCATCGACTATAGAGTGTCCGCCACATGTCGACCTCCTGCTGGTCAGGCAAGTGTTGAGCTCCGAATCTCACCTGTTCGACACCAATTCAGTGGGCGCCGCCATGCAAATATGAGGCAATCAACCTTGTTGCCACGGCAATGTCATGGCAGCGCTCTTTATTGCCCTATATCCTACAAGGAGTCTCCCATTACCTGAGTTTCCTTTTGGCCGAGAGCCTGAGGGAACATTTCGTGGCAACGCCTACTTCCGCTACACTTCGCTCAATATATGAAAAAAAACGGATTTCACCTTCTTGCCATTACAACCTCCTTATTCAAAGAACCAAGCTGGAGGGAGACGTGCACAATAGTAATGGGGGTGTCCTCCTGCGCCACCTAGTGTCCGTCGCAAAACCCGCAGCATTTCTCATTTCTGCTTTAATGTCGAGGTGGAACACCAAAATTACTCAAATTACGGACCATCACCTTTTGGAATATAAGTTGACGTACGCAAACTGGTTTGTCGTAATCGATTCTCCGTTCTAGCTGTGTGCTCTCGTAGACACCCAGTTTTCTCCGTTGTGGTCGGAAAACATGTGGGATACAGCTAGCTAGTAGTTCGGCTCTGAACACGTATGATAGAGAGAGACATGTAAGAAGTTCTCACCAATGCCTTTATGCATATTTTTGTCGGAAGATTATTCCTGAGCAACATGGTTTCATGAAAGGCCGCTCCACAGAAACAAACTGGTGTTCCTTCCTACATCCGATTGTACCATCTGTCCATAGCGGAGGACAAACGGATGTAGTCTACTTTGATATAAGCAAAGCTTTTGACAAAGTTAATCACCGACTCCTGTTGAGTAAACTCTGTAGTTACGGTCTGTCCCTTAAAGGACACATGCAAAGAAAAAAAAACATTTTTTTTTTAAACAGCTTAGATGGAAAAAGGATATCATAAAACGATTTTACAACGAAGAAAAAAAATTTTTAGAGCTATATTTAGGGCGCTATCGAATTTGTAGTTGGCGCCCGCTTGCGCCGCGGAAAAGTGGCCCTTATTTATCACGTGACGGGCCCATATTTGTCACGTGGTGCTCGCGCTCTTTCGGAAGCTTCCTATGGCCTCTAAAAGTAACTTATTCATCTTTGTTTGAAGTATAACAAAAAATTAAGATGAATAAGTAACTTTTAGGGCCCAAAGGAAACTCCTGAAAAAGCGCATGCAGACGTGATCGACCTGTGCGCCGGTCAGATGACGGCGGCGGCGCCCCGAACCAGACGAACTTCTGCGGCGGCGGCGACGGCGGCGTGGAGAAACGCGTTGAAGCGGCGTTCGCACAACGCTCAGCGTGCGGCGGCGGCGTCGCTTTACGGCTCGGCGACGCAGGGCGGCGGCGCGCGGGCCTACCACGTGACCAGCGGCGGCTCCAGCGGGCGCCAACTACAAATTCGTATAGCGCCGTAAATATAGCTCTAAAAATTTTTTTTCTTCGTTGTAAAATCGTTTTATAATATCCTTTTTCCATCTAAGCTGTTTAAAAAAAAAAATGTTTTTTTTCTTTGCATGTGTCCTTTAAGGATTGTCGTCTCCTCGGTAGTTACCCATCACATCGGCTGAACTTTGTGCGAGTATCGGCCGATTATCTGCTCCTTTTTTTTTCTACTTCTGGGGTTCCTCAAGGCAGTAACCTCGGTCCTTTGCTGTTTTTAATATTTGTAAATGATCTAGCTTCCTGTATTAAACACACGCGGTTTTTGTTATTTGCTGATGATATTAAGTTGTTTACAACGGTTAAAACGGTTGACGATTGTGGATGTCTTCAGCGTGATATAGATTCTATTTCGGCGTGGTGTTTTTCAAATGACCTACTCTTAAATGAGTCAAAGACGAAAGTTATGTCCTTTTCTAGGAAGCGTGAAATTCTGAGTTTTCCCTATGTATTAGATTCCACCAATATTACCCGCGTTGAGGTCATCCGTGATCTAGGCGTTTTTATGAATCCTGCAATTAATTTCAATCATCACGTGACTACAATTACGAATGCTTCCTTTAGAGTGCTGGGAGCCATTACACGCGTGACACGCGGTTTTTCTAAACCACTTTGTATTTTACGTTTGTTTTCTTCACTGGTGCGTAGTCGTGTTGAATATGCCTCAGTTGTCTGGAACTGTATTGGAGTGACACATTCAGGTGTAATTGAGAGTGTTCAACGTAGATTCGTTCGTGTTTTGTTTGATCGTTATTTTCAACCGAATTATTTCTATAGTTATGAGAAGATTTGTGAACTCGTGAAGTTAGACTCGTTGCAGAACAGGAGAACAATTCGTGAACTGACATATTTGTATAAGATTGCAAAGGTATAATTGATTCCCCAGAGCTACTCAGTCACATCTACTTGCACGTTCCTCGTAAGTCTTGTAGACTTTATACTTTGTTTTACCCTACCGATTTTTACCATGCTGCACCCATGACACGCCTACAACTGACTTATAACCATTTAGAACAGATTCGTGCGAATGCTAGCCTTGATATTTTTGATGAAAAGCGTAAATTTCGAAAGTGTGTTGAGGCTATTGTTTTTTACTAACGTTTCGCTTTTATCCTGTTTAACATTTGACTACTCATTGACTCATTGATAAGTGCACCACTAAGGAGGCGTTAAGCTGTTGGTGGGTCACTGAAAATAAGAATAAATAAATAAATGCGAAAACATTAACTGTCCCATGGAGCGAACCGACGTCATCATCTTGGAAGCCGCGCAAAACGGCACCTAAACTCCCTTGTCCCAATGGAGCGAAGTGAAGTTGCGATCTGACGGATAGGCTCCCATTGGCTGGCGCGCGTCATCAAGGAACGAGGCTCCCATGGCTCTCGCGCGACGTAGATAAAAAAATACTTTTAACTTTTTTTTTAATTTGGTGAAGAAGGAAGAGCGGCGGAGCTGTAGCTTCTGTTCTCGGCGGTGGCTATCCAGTCAAGCGATCTGCTCTTCTTTCGCAAGGGAATCTGAAGCGCTCGACGCAGTGGAACTTTAGGCGATAGCGGCCTCGCGGCGGTTGCAGAACCATTCGCGCTGCTGCTCACATCGCCGCTCGTTCCGTTCCCGCTCTTCTTCCTCCGAAGAAATGTTGCCGCCATCTATGAGCGACGGCAGCAACCAGTTGGCTGGTTGCCGAGGCTGGAAAGGTTGCCGCGATCTATGTGCGACGGCGGCAAGCAGACAACCGGCAAACACAACACTCTGGACAGCTACCGCCATCTATGAGCGACGGTGGCAACAAGAGTGTTGCGTCGACCACGGGTGTCGAGATTTGTTTGGTACCGGACACGATCCTGGGGAAACTAGCCCTTAACAGCTCCGCTGTAAAAAAAAAAAAGCGCCACGAGAGTAGTTCTCTCCGTGGCGGTGCAGCACACGCAGCGACCCGGCCGCCCGTAAGAGGGAGCAACTGGCCGCAGAGCCCGCCCGGGCAAACTTCGGAGATACTGCACGGCCGAGCTCAGTACGGCGCGGCCACTTCACGAGAGCGCGCGCTCGGCCGTCGGCCGGTACCTCGGCAGTAGCGAAACGTGGCCGCCCACGCCACTACGTCACAGACGACCTAAGGGAACAGAAGAACGACATTCATGCTCTCGCATTCACAACTCATAAGAAGTGCTTAGGTGTCCTCGGATTTTTTAACTTTTAATTCGTGATTGTTTTCTCAGTCGATTTTGTTCTCCTTGTGAGGTCCGTTTATTTGCGATTGTGTCCCTTGAATGTCGCAAAAGACTCATGGAAGCTGGCGGAACCTTAGACGAGAAATAAACATGAACTAGCTAGTAAAGCACACATCGTGAGTCCAACTGCTGGCTGGCCGACGTTGTTGATCTATTTCTGCAATATCGGCTGAAACTTTGAGTCTCTTGAACAAACATTTTGCTTAGTTCCGCTTGTATTCATTATATTAGCTGAAATATTTAAGATATATCACGAAACATATACGCTGTTCACATTATTTATTAAACGGTTGGTACTGCGGGGGTATACTCAAAGCGTCACATTTAGAAATTAAAGGTCGATGCGAGTGCTGCTTTGCTGCAATATTCTGATATTAATGTTTACAGCTTAGCATCGAACTCGTAGAGCAAGTTGGGACTTTCATGTTGAGTGAAAGGTTAACGAACCTTGTGCTTCGCGCGCACGCATGCACGCGCACACGCACACAAACACACAAACACACACACACACACACACACACACACACAAACTTTCTATAATGTATTTGATAAACGTCATGACTTATTCAACAGGAAGCTTAATTAAGTCACATGGTGCCGGGGAGCTGATACGCATTTAATTACTCCTAATAACGGGCCCTTTCTAGGAGACTGCACTCTGGACTATGAATTTGTAAACATATGGAACAGGTCTATACCTTCGTCATTTTCAATTAGGCTGGCATTTGGATATAAATCGACAGGGATGTGTACAACTATGACTTTGTATCAGCGTTCGATTGGGTGAATGTGCGTGGAATATAAATGAATGGGCATGTTTTGTTTTATGCTAAGTTTAAGTGCAACTTCTTTTTTTGTTGTTGTTGTTACTATTGCTGCGGAGAAGCTTGCACTGTGAAGTCAGTGCCTACGTATCCATTGACGTTTTCATATTAAAAAAAAAGGACGACGGAAGACAGTTCTTATAACAAACATCTATCCGATGAAATGTTTAGTGTTCATCCGTGTGATGCGTGGTTTCCTCACATTGCAAAGTGACGGACACGCGCGTTCTGGGCTGTGGGTTTGTAACTCTCGAATATGTACAGAAAACTACGATACAGAGGAATATAGTGCAACTCAACGGGGAAAGAGTGGCCACGGCCTTATCTTTTTTTTTTTTTTTCCCCTTCGTCCACATGCCGTAGGTTGAATAGTGGGTCGACGTATTAACGTCACGCACACGCAGCTCTGAGGTCTCCCACGTGTGCTTTCTCTCGCAGTCCCAGCGCGAGGAGCAGGCACCCCAAGTTCGTTGGCAGAATGAGCTCTAGCGGCTGCGTGGAGCCTGTGCAAGTCGCACCGCGGGCACTCCCGAAGGAGCACGGCGAGGCGGCGGCCTGCAGGCGGCCCCCTCCGAAGCCCGACGCTGGCGGCGACCGACTGCTGAGTCAACCGCGTCGGCCGGAAAAGGACGGCTAACCGTGAACCCGGAAGGAGCGGGTCGCGATCGACCTCCGCTATCCCGGGGCCAAGAAGACGCCACGCCGAATGTTTGGGCTTCGGCGAGCGGTGAACTGCCGCCGCTACCGCCGAGGAGACGAGCGCCGATTACGGGAACGACGATCGCGCTCGTTACTCCTTCGGCCGAGCCGTTGTTGGGTTATGAACTTAGGACTCGTAAGAGAGTAGTCTTTCGCGGGATGGCGACGTGGAATGTTGTCCCGCTACGTGGTTCGGTCACACACGTAATTATGACTTAGGGATATTCGAAATATGAAATTAATCTCTTCCTTCAACTTGCTTTGAACAGAACCTTTCGTGGACAGCGAGAGGCAAAGTACTTGAGCGTAGAGGTTGATTGTGCAGCAATAATACGTTTTAAGGAACCGAGTTTAGAGCGGTTGCGTCGACGGCTCAACTGTTCTAAACTTGGTTGCGAAGTCGATTTCGCAACCGGGTTCTCGGCCACAAGGCTACTCCCTTTGGCCAAACTCTGGGAGTAAATAAACGGCACCGAATCAAATAGTCTGGTATTCTGTAAGGTCTACGGCCCGATTAAATAACGATCTTCTTACGAGAGGTTGCCCATTTTTGGAACGCACGACCGTTGCACCTGGGGATGCAGGTGGCGAATTTTTGTGTGCGGTGCCTTTAGTTGCTGATACAGTGATCCACCCGAGACAGTATTCGCTGTGTGACAACGGGAACAGCATCTAGAGCACCGGTACGCGTGGTGAGGTGACCTCCCCTAACAATAGAAAGCGAATGAAAACTGCCGTAATGGAGCAGAGTATCTTGGGTGCAATTCTGACGAACGCACGAGCAGGAGCTTGTGGCTGTGAGAAGTGCGTTGACCGCACGTGCAGTAACGGAGAGAGAGCGTGCACGTGCCCGCTATATAGCTCTCCGCTGCAGAAATAGGGTTCGCGACGGAGCCAATAAATGAGCTGCGCTTGGAGAATCGGCACCCCATTCCGATTTTTTAGTGTGCGCCGCCATTTTGGTGCTCAGTGCAGAGCGGGCGTAAGGGGGGGTGTGCCTTAGATACGGTGTGCTAGCGAGCTCTGGCGGTATCGTTTTGTTCTTTTGTGGACTCTTTTGACGTTTCCGGAGGACGGAAACCCGTTTTCTGAGCTTTCAGATAAGTCTTCAGATAACTGGCAACAATGATTTTAAGCACCAAGATGGCTCCAGTGTCGTTACTCTGGAGCGTGGCTTATTTTCTGACTAGTTTACAACACTCCGCCGGCTGTGACGTCACTGCTGCAGATTTTTTGTTGTTCAGAAGAGGAAAAAGGCAGTGCAAGTATTTTGTTTTAGAGCGCAGCTCTTAGGCACTCGTTCCCGTGTTTCGCGGCGTCGCCGTCGCCGTCTGCGTAACCGCGCGCGTTGCATTATGGGACGTCACAGACCTTACACCAATTCGATTCCCCGCTAAATTTAGCGAAGAAACTGAATCGTTATGTAGGTCTGTGACGTCCCATAATGTAACACTGCGCCTTCAGTTTCTCCGCTAAATTTAGCGGTAAAACTGACGTCACATGACCTCAACACCAATTCAGTTTCCCCGGAAAATTTAGCAGGTAATTGAATTGGTGTTGAGGTTACGTGACGTCAATTTTGCCGTTAAATCTAGCGCAGAAACTGAATTTGTTCATAGGTGACGTGAGACGAAGTCATGTGACGTCATTTTCCCCGCTAAATTTAGCGGAGAAACTGAATTGGTGTTGAGGTCACGTAACATCATTTTTCCAGCTAAATTTAGCAGGGAAACTGGAAGGAGGAAGGTTATGAAGGAGGAGGACGAGTAGGGGAGGAGGAGGGGAGGAGGAGGAGAGGAGAAGGAGGGGAGAGGAAAAGTGGGGAGAGAATGAGGGGAGGAGGATGGGAAAGGAGGAGGAAAGGAGAAGGAAGAGGAGCAGGGGAGTGTCCTCGGTACCCTCCCCTCCACCTCCTCCGTACCCTCCCCTCCTCCTCCACTCCTCCACCTCCTCCTCCTCCCCTCCCCTCTTCCTCCTTTGTACCCTCCTCTTCTCCTCCTGCGTCCCTCCCGTCACGGTATATCGCAAAATCGAAATACCTCAATACCTTTAATTTCGCATTACAGAGATTTGTAAACGTCTTTCAATTTTTAGAGCGCAGTTCTTAGGCGCCCGTTTCCGGTTTTAGCGGCGTCGCCGTCGGCGTAACCGCGCGCGTTGCGTTATGGGACGTTTCCCCGCTAAAGCTAGCGGGGAAATTTTCCCGCTAAATTTAGCGCAACAATTTTCC
The DNA here is from genome assembly GCA_013358835.2 of Ixodes persulcatus. Taxonomy (NCBI): domain Eukaryota; kingdom Metazoa; phylum Arthropoda; class Arachnida; order Ixodida; family Ixodidae; genus Ixodes; species Ixodes persulcatus. The sequence goes on from JABSTQ010010037.1 coordinate 76,296, forward strand.
CGCTAATTGTAGCGGGTTAAGTTTCCCCGCTAAATTTAACCTGAAAATTGACGCCACGTGACCTCAACACCATTTCAGTTTTTCCGCTAAATTTAGCGAGGAAAATGATGTCACATGACTTCGTGTCACGTCACTCATGAACAAATTTAGTTTCTCCACTAGATTTAGTGGGAAAATTGACGTCACGTGACCTCAACACCAATTCAATTTCCCGCTAAATTTAGCGGGGCGGTTACGCCGACGGCGATGGCGACGCCGCTATACGTGGAAACGGGCGCCTAAGAGCTGCGCTCTAAAAGCTGAGAGAAAACTTTTGTCATCATCATCATTTATTTTCCACGAGGAACTCCAAGGGGTATTAAGCAAGGATGTGGGGATGGACAAATATTTTTTTCTTCATAATATTGTGCAACGGACTCAGGACAGCGCGTATCGGCTAGGAATTTTGGACGCACAGATGACTCATGCACTTCTACATCTCGTGGTATTTTCGAAGCTATAAAAAATCAGGTTTGTAAATCAGAAGAGCGGGAGTGGCAAAGACAAGCTATACCTATTCAGGATACCTTTGTTAGTCGGTCCAGTCGTTGTAAAAAGAGAGAATTTGCGTTAGTGCCTTTGAGCCCTGGTGCAATGTTAGTGGCCATGGCGGCCACCAGAAGAGAAGAAAAGAAGGTTTATGAATTACCTAATTAACCAACACGTTTCAGCTGTCTTTTAATATATTGTTTTAATTCTTGGGGCGTAATGTGTTTGGAGAATCAACGCTCAACCCTGATATGGTCTGGCGCTGTCGTGCCTTTTTTTTATTAAAAAATAAATTATTGTAAACGCGCTATGGGGCCGGAGAAGTCACCCTTGTACAGGGATTCAAACTGAAACTAATCAGACAAAATCCGCCAGTAATGTCGATCCCCCTGCACTCCGCAGGGTCCGCAACCGAAGCTGACTGCGAAAACGCCGCCCAAATTACCCCGGTTTGTTTCGACATGTAACTGTCTACAAGAGTGACATTTCTCGCCCCGTGGCGCTTACTACGAATTTTTTAATCAATACTTTGCGGCATGTCTAGACCGTATACTGAGGCCGAGAGGCAATTCTCCAAATACATTATGCATAAAACAAAAACAAAAAAAAACTTGAGATGTTAATTGTAGCAGTTTAGTTCACTAGCCAGATATTTCAGCAATTCCGCCTCGTTTCGAGTGACCGCCATGGCCGTGAACTTGGCCACAGGATTGCAAAAACCACAATGCAAGTTTTTATTTTTTTTTCTTGTTTAAATTTCTGAATCGACTACAAGAAGAGAGCCTGCAAATTTATAAAAGCACAGCGGGTACAGGATGCGTCACATCCTACGACCTTGGATAAAAAGAAAAGAAAAAAAAATACCAGTTAAAAAAAGTATCCACGTAGGGAATGGTCGATTCTGAGGAAATCACCAGGTTAGTGGCCGACGTAAGGGTCCGAAACGGATGTGCCCGTCTGAGCGAGGACGATGAAACAAGAGTTCCGGTGGGCTCCGACCAGTCAGTGGAAGAGCGAAGTCCCCCACGCACTCTTGCTTGACAAAAATACGATATTATAAAAAAAGGAAATAAAGACAATTATAAGCGTCCATTAACTCATGAAAAAAACGAGCTTTTTAACGGAAATGACGTGCAGGTACTTTCCACTTATTTACGTTGACCATTGTCATGCACAAAGCGCGACCCGGATAGTAAAAACACGCGATTGCCATTATTTTTTATAACTTTGTTTTCTGATCAGACGTGCTGTCATCGAAAAGTGTAACAAAATGTGTTGATTTGGGGTATCATAAGTCTGGAACATTTTGTGCTCGGTGTTATAAGTGCTAAAAAGCACCGATCGCGTATTCGTGTGTGTCCGGCGAGTCCCGGCCAATAAGTTACCAAGCTAAAGCTTGGCGATTTGCACGCAATCCCTCCCCACCCAAAAAAAAAAAAAAAAAAATACCGCTTAGAACAGATTCCTGACGTCATTAACGTCAGTGATCCGTTCTAAGTGGCATTTTCGCAACGTACAAAAATCGTTGCATCGCCCCTTTAAACCCGTAAGCATCCATCCGTTCGTATTGTCTGTCCACGGAAAGATGAACCTACGCCTTCTCCGTGTAGCGGACCATCATGTGCGCCTTGACCTTTGCTTGTACCGGACTTACGGCTCGACGTTTCACGACGGCAGTCGGGACAGCCGGAGCACCGACGTTGCATAGTGAGCAGCGGAGCGTGGCCGAGCGACGCTGACCTTCCAGACCGGCGAAACTTTCTCGGCTGTGACCTGTGGGCGACGCTCAAGCAAGCGCGGCCGATATATTCTATCCAGAATGACGCCTTCGTTGTTTGGGGTGGGAAGTTACGCGGCGCTCTGATTGCGGTGTTCAACGGCGGTGAGTATTGCTCGAGACCCGCTTTCCTCGACAAGCGCTCGTGCCCCCGCCCACGTTATGCGAGCGGGAACACAGGCAGAGCCTTTGGCGCGGTCTCAGCATCGCCTTGGCCGCAGCACGTGCATGGAAATAGACCGATCTCACAGCCAGTTCCATTACGCCACACCGATGCCGCCATGCATCGTGTGAACACTAGCCTTTCTGCACGAGCAACGACCCCGCTGAGGGTCTGCGCGAGCCAGGGCCATAGTCTCCTTTATTCTCACAAAGCCTGGCAGTTCGACGACGGAGCCATGGAGTGCCCGGTCGCAGATCTGGAGTGCGAGGATCTGGTGGCACAGAGCATTTCTCGGGGAACCTGGACGCCATGGCGCACAGCTTTTGCAGCGGCGAGGACCCTTAACATGGTTTTCAAACCCGATGAGAAAAGAAGCGGTAGCGCGAGGAACGCGAGGAGCACGAGTGGACATTCCATCACTCAAAAGAAGTGTGTTTCGGCGTCTCGCCGTAGCGGGGCGCCTGTCACGTGGCTCTCCTCTCATGCGTTGTCTGCCGCTCTACCGTTTCAATTTCGGCGGCCGCGTCTCATGGCGATCTGCCAGGCTTTGTCAGTATAGAGGAGGCTATGGCGTAGCACTAAGCTACACATGCTGTCTCGTGAACTGACGCCTGCCTCCTCACGCATGCGTGGAATGCTTAGTGAGATCGTTCAGTGACCTTTTCACATGGTGTCACCGAAGGTTATATTAGTGTAACAAGTACAACTCCTAAGTAATTGTTAACGCAGAATGTTTTATATCACGGCTAGCAGCTAGCAGTAGTGACGGTGTGCGAAACAAGGTTCTCAGACGAACGCCAACGCAGCTCTCGTATTCCTACTGATTGAACACCAGTCCAACCGCGACGTAACTCTGCTGTCCAATCTGTGCACGGTGATGACCTCCGCTAGGGGATCGAAAAAAAAGCACGCTTTTTTACACAGCAGCGTTTGACTGCATTACGTTGGTTGTATTCCATATATCTTACTCGGGTAGGTACGAGTTACTCTGGCGGGTCGTATCACGTGATGACACAGAGAGCGCGACGCCAACTTAATAGGGAAGTTTTCACAACCCTGCAATGGAGAACTAGCTCCAACCCGTACCTCGGCGCCGAGCTAGACGTCATCGCAGCGCCGCGGGAACGTTCCCGCTGCAGGGTCAGCTCCGGGAAGTAAGACCTACCGTAACGGAGGATAGATGAATGGATGGCCACCGTTCACTTTGTATCGGACGATGGCTTGCGCCACCTAGTCAACTAGTATTCTGATCGCTACATATAATAATTTTGAATTAAATTTAGTCAGACTTATTCACTATTAATTCATTATTTTAAGCACCTTTACACTAAGCACAGTAGCACCATGCTGCTGATTTCTTGCAAACTGCCCGACCCATTAAAATCACCGAAATATGAAACAAAAAAAAAACTCACCTCTTTCCGGCACTTCAAAGGCAGGGGTGACGCAAAATGTATTGGCTGATGCTACCCAGACGCTACGCACGGCCATGTTCATGACGTCCAGGCCTAAAATGCGCACAAAGTTCTTATGTGCAGCATGACGGCGCGAAGCAAGACTGAATACAGTCTACATGTGTTACCACTGCCTTTGCCGCGGTGCTAGAAAGGGGCGATTTTTTTTTTTTAAATACAAACTGGTGTTTCTTATGGACTCGTGGGGCCCCAGCATATGAAGTCCACGAAGAAATAACCCAGAGAACCATATTTACCATTCCAATGTTAACAAGGCACACTTGCACAACCCAGTGTGCAAAACCCCGCAGCTCCGCACGCATGTGCTCATTGCACCGAAAAGAGAGCAGGGCACTCACGATACGCGCAGGCGCTGGAAATAAGACCGAGAACTGTAGATAGCAGTAGCACCGAGTAGAGCCACTAGGGAAGCTACGCTTGAAAGGAGCTACACTTAGCGATCTTGGAGCGATCCTGGTGCATAAAAATTTGTTTGCCGGTTACCTGAAGCTTTATCTGAAATTGCAGGAAACGTGTTTCCGTTCTCAAGAAACGTTGAAAGCGAGTGACAAACAAGAACAGGGGGATCGGTGCACCTGGAGCGAAAGATCGGGCTCTAATCTACACCGCGGGACCAGGCGAGACCAGAAAACCGGGACATCGCCGCTTTCTGCGATTGGCCAACTCCGCGCAGCTGACCAATCACAGAAGGGGGCTATGTCCCAATCCCTCGCTTCCGCTTGGTCGCGCCGTGTAGATTAGGGGCCAGGGGTGGGGGGTGGGTCAACATGCATGTGTAGGGTCGGCTGGATTTAGGGGGGGGGGGAGAGGGGGGGGGGGAGATGAAGCCAAACAAACCTCCACCCTGGCTGCGCCACTGCATGGTTCTGGGGGCTGGCTATACTTTCCACTGTCTAAGGAAACAAGCCACATTCTCTAAAGTACTTTATCTTCGCGGGCTCAATATTTAGGGAGTTTTCTGAGGTTTGGGGGTTGGGAATAATTTCGCAGGCACAGTATTTCGGAATTTGGAGTGATATGCTAATTCGTTCACCTCTGCTGATAGATTCCCCTGATAAATGTTTCGCGATATATTCCGAGTCGCGAAATTCTCGAAACCTAGGTCATCGCGAAAACGAGAACAGCAATTCATTTGTTACAGATTAGAACGATATCACCTGAAGCAGTATCAGAGCTCAGCAAGTAATTTTACAAGCGTAACCGAGTCGCACCGCTCCGCACTAAATATCGAAAATGCGACGCCCACAAGATAATCAGGGAAGGGACGTTTTTGTTTTCCTCATTTTGGGAAATGCACGTGCTACCCACGCGGTTATGTTTTAATTTTTATTGACAGGGGGTAGAAGCTGAGCTAGTTGGTGGTACATATTACAACGGTTAAACCAGCTGAACCACGAAAATAGGGAGAAAGGAGTGAAGACAGGCTATCGCTGGGAGAAAATAGGGAGAAAGGAGTGAAGACAGGCTATGCGCAATAATTTTTATTGCGCATAGAAGCTTGGCATTTCACATGCTTGCACCAGCAGAGGAAGTTGAACTATCCACACTCTGGGTTGTGAAAAAATTCCACCAGAAAGCAATACCCAAACTTCTCGCCGTGAATAAGCACAGCGCTGTCTTTGCACTAAGCAGGTGCTGACGGGAGCGTTCACCAGCTTTGTATGGTACCGTCAAAACTGTTGCTCATGGCAGACGATGAGTATCTGACGACACGTTAACAGCGCTACATCAGCGCTTTACTGCATGTGAGAACCGGCCTTAAACTGCAAGAACCTCAAGTGTTCCGTGAGCAGTGGACGCGAGGGCATTACTTCTGTCATGGGGTGCCTTCCTTGCACGAGCCCTCGTGCAAACATAGCAGCTGTAACAATAACAAACGGGCTCCTCTCTCCTCTGAACGGCATCGCTGTTGCTGTGGCCGAGTGGGCTAGCGCACATGGAGCGAAAGCTCGCGCTGCAAAATTCAGGGATCCTGGGTTCAATCCCCACCCCTGCCCGTTTCGATCTGGATGAGCATCGTGCCGGTGTGTGGTCGTGTATCACTACTGCTTGGTGCACCCCAAGCTTGCGGTTGTACTGCACTGCCTAAATTTCTCATCTAGAGCTGAGACACCAGACGCCCATTGAGGCTGACTAACTTCCGGCTGTATAAACATACACATGACATTAATATTGTTGCTATGACGGGAATTCATATTGATATGAGCTCTTCGCTACTTAGTAGCATATATCGTAAAGAAAACTATTATAAACGTTAAAGTACCGCCACCCCATTGCCAGTTGGTGTCTTTTTAAATTCGGCGTACCTTTCTCGGTATTTTTGGTGAATGCCAAAAGTTCGGAAATCCCTTACAACAAACGCAGTAGGAATAGACCTATCTCACTAAGCTTTCGGCGCATGCGTGACGGCGCCATAACTTCAGTTCGCGGGAGGCAGACGGCCGTGCATGCGAGGGCTTGTGTCGTCTCGTGCTCTACATGCACGGACTGCACAGAGCTCCACCGAGGTCGTCGCATGTGCAGAAAGACTAAAGGCCGGTTCTCACATGCAGCGAAGCGCTGATGTAGAGTTGCTCACGTGTCGTCAGCTACTTATCGTCTGCCATGAGCAACAGTTTTGACGGTGCGATACAAAGCTGGTGAACGCTCCCGTCAGCACGCGCTTAGCACGAGGTCAGCGCTATGCTTGTAGCGCTCTGCTGCATTGCTGCAGCGGTGGCGTAGTCAAACTTGCTGTTGATATTGGGCTATTATACTAAGAGTTTAAGTACATAATATGTTCAGTTGTTTCAAGAATAACGAAACAGGAAATCATGCTATTTTAAAACACACACGTAGCGTAAACAAATCACCAAAAAGTACGTGAACTCAAGGCACGATGCCTTGAGTTCACGTACTTTTTATTTCTAAATGGTACAAGGCGGTTGTGTCGTTCAGAGTGCTTTGCGTTTTTTAAATGAATGTATTCATGAATAGAGTTTCTCATGATAGCCGTTCACGCGTGATCTTAAATAACACTGCAAAATATTAATGCTGATCTAAAACGTCGATTTCATGTACCCTGTTTCACCTTACGACCGACCGCAGCAGACGTTATGAGCCACTCCAGTCAATCCATCTCAGAACTAGTACGTGAGTACGGTTTCCACGCGTCACTGCGTGCCCTCTCCAAGGTCACGTGACATTCACACGACACTAAATCTTGCATGGTGTACGGGAAGCGTGATTCCGGCCTGACATCTCAGGAAGGCAGATAACCGGGACCAAGCTGCCCGCGACTCTCCATCTATTGGGGCACTTCAGTCGTACGCAGTTCGTTCTCGTCTACCCAGTGGCCGATGAACACGCAGCGACGCGCTCTGGGAGTCAGGCTCCTAATGAATTAGTGCCGCTCGGCTCTCCAACGGGTGCGAGCAGAACGGTCGGCTGGCGGCCGAGATCGCCACCCGTCTTGCTTCGCAGGACCCCCGACGACGGGAACGGGAGAAGCGACACGGAACAACAGCACAGTTCTCAGGGAAACAATCGGGCCACGTCCTTAATTCGGCGCGGCGGCCCTCCGCAGGGCACTCGGCCCCGGTGGCCAAAATTTGAACCCGTGCTACGGGGCGCTTATTTTTCTTTTGTTTTCCCCTGTCGCCGTATTTGTCCCACGGAGCAGCACGTGTCCGTTCCGCGGCAGTTCCGGCCGGCGTTTCCTCAACTTGGGGCCTCCATTTTGGGGCAGTTTCCGCCGTTCCGCTACCCTGGCCATTCTTAGGACCGTGGAGAGATCGACCGCCTTTCCGCATGACCACCGCTGCTTGCTCGCTTTTTTGTTTATTGGTATTACTGCCTCGTGTAGAGATCAATCCTGTTTGAATTTAATTTAATGCTCGCGTTCACGTAAAAAAAAAAAAGTACACCCTTAAGGGTGTAAATTTCCGCACAGCCATCGCAACACTTTGTTTTAAACCCTTCAAAAATTAAGGGTGTTCCTCGCAATAACACCCTATATTACGACTAATAAGTATGTAATATTCAAAATAAGGGTGCTCAAAGAGTGTAGTCGGGGACTCTGGAACTCCATTTTTACACCCTTAAAGTTGCAGTCACATTGCTCGTACATCGTACAAAAGACACGGTACTTACTGCAGACATGATGAGAAAATATCTGCGGACAGGCCTAAAGCATGTTCCAAGCATGTTGGATTCATACATATGTGAGCTTCGAACATGTTGGAAACAGTGTTTGAATGACCAGTGTAACAAGACCTCATTCAAAAAATAAAAAACGTCTCAGGCAGTGTGTGCAGATCGACTGTCTTTTGCATGATGTATTAGTAGTGTGGCCGCGGCTTAAGTGTGTAAACGTTTTAGTGTGTAGTACGCTCGGTGGCGGACAAGGGCTTCGCAACCGGTTGTCTCTGGACTGCTCGAGATTTTCCTTCTCAGGCCCCGCAAGAGAGTGAGGGCACAGAGCCACTTTGTAACCAAATTACTTCCTGCTTCAGATTTCAGTGAAACGCAAGACAATTGCAGATGAGTACGTGCGCTTCAAATAAAGAAAGAAAGAAAAACTGGAGAAGAGCACGTGAACTGGCTTTTTCGGAACATGGTCATGACGTTCCTGTGGTGTTAAGCTAACGAGTTTTTTTTTTTTTTTTTTATCGGTTTTACGCTGTATTTGTAGTTTTGTTTTTGTATGCAGTTTTGGAGGTTGATGAAAGAAGGTCGCCACTTAGTTTAGCATTCCTGCATCAGTTCGCTGTGTTTGATACAGGTGTGAGGTACTGTCGCCCGGACGACTGTGCTTGCTTTGTGCGACAAGCTGAGGCGTGCAATCTGCGTGGCTTTCACAAACTTGTAACGACCGCTGCTTGCCAGTGTTGAAGTTAATGACAGGGAGAACTCTTCTTCTGTAATGCTTCTCTACTCAACGCTGGAAACCTTGCGCTCCGTGCTCGGTGTTTGTACCCATGTGCCTCTTCCTTCTTGTGTTTTTTTTTTTTCGAGGGACAATCTAGATGTGCAAGTGGATAGCGCCGCACAATTTGGCCCGAAAGACTAGGAGATCAAGAGTTCAAACTCCACTCTTGTCGCTCAATCCTCGCCGCTGCCGTATTTGATTAGGACGAGCACCGAACCAGCTTGTGTTCGTGTGCTAACTACTGCGTGATGCACGTTAAAGGAGCTGTGCAACGATATTCAATTGGAATGTTTTTCACTTTACACGAGCTTACTGGCACTAGTGGGACTCAAGGATACTCGCATGCAATGCCACTGGCCAAGAAACTCCTTTGTTGCGGTGTAATTTCAAGGACAAAAGCGATCATTTTCATTCAATCTCTCCCTTGCAAAATTCGATGACGTAACGCGGGGATCGCAGTACACCCGTATGACGATATTTGAATGCGGTTCATAGATTGGACCCGAGCATTGCGTGGGCACTCGATTTAGGCTCGTGATAATTGATAGCTCGAGAAGCATTCGAGTAGTGGCCCGTGTCCAATCGCTGCAACGACGACAATAGCCGAGCCATAACAATGTCTGGAACTCAGCGCGTGTCCTGTGCTTTGCCAACCCCAGCGCGTGGCTATGATCAACATTGGCGGCATATAATCGGCTCCAGATCACGTGGCCGCTTGTTCTGGCTGCGAGTTGAGGGCGTGAACGCTGCTCGTTGTTTTTTAATTTTTTTCTGGGACTTCTAATGCGTCGGGTGAAAAACTAAGGCGTGTTTCATAGGTCATTAACGTCAGGGATCCGTTCTAAGCGGTATTTGCGCAAAGTAAAAAAAATTGTTGCATAGCCCCTTTAAGATCCCCAGGTCAGTTATTGCACTCCACTATGTAACAACCTTATCTTTATCATCTACATTGGAGACACCATACGTTATTTTAACGAAAAGAAAGCTCAATTTAATTCAATTCTATTTACTCCATAGTCGTGGAGGAGGAGGCATTAAGAAGGCTACGCAGTGTCCTGACGAGCCCTAGCCTCCTATTAATTTTGACAGCCTTCTCAGCGCATGAATATTTTAACGTTATGCAAAATCAGAACAAATGCAGTTCGGTAAAACTTCCCAAATAATTATTTAAAAATAAGAAGCGTGCCACATTCAGATGTTCTTTAATGTATTGCTAATAAACACCGTTTGACATGCGTTTTATGCGAATATTATGGTTAATAATTTTCGCTGTCAAAACATCCATACTGGAAGTGGTACTTGCTTTATTTGACTTTCCATGGGGGTCATTTCTGTGCCAGTGTGCATCCATGTCATTACTTCTGCGTTATGCACGTTAAAGATTATATGTCAGCCGTAGTGCTGCACTGTCCTAATAGACCCTTTTCAAAAGTCAGAGTCACCTTGTGGCAGTCCCATGAGCTCCAATATTGCCGCTCTAATGGCGGTGTTAGGAGACCATGCTCGGCTAAATCAAGCACCCTAAATTTCGTGAGTCGAAGGTGACGTAAGGGGACCAACACCTTTTCCCCTTTCTGCTCTATGCTTTCGAAGACGTTCGCATTTTCTGGTGTGGAGAAGCTGTGTAGTGCCGCCATTAAAGCGTCGGGCTTGGCTCTGCACAGGGTGGGTAGACGGACTTTCGGGAAGGGTCTATTACTGAGGGGACCATTTCACGGTAAAAGCTTTAGGCTGTTTATATATCTGTGAGAAACAATTTGCCGTTCCAAACGCCACACTATATGCTTGAAATGGCGTATACTTGGTTCTACGTTAAGATCGATTCCGAGAGCTGTAAACACGATCTGCACACTGTAAGAAAAAAGAAAAGAGGGTATATTCCTACACCCTTTGTCGCATATAATACACACCAAAACTTGAGTTCGACGTGTAGTGCACCGACGTTGAACCGACGCTACCAACTTTCACGAGCGGCTTGATAGCCGAGTTGTACAACTTATTAAAGTAGCTTACGTACGTGTGGCTGATTGCGAAAAAAATAATCGGGGTTTTCTTGGCCCTACTGAAAAACTTCAGTGTCTTCTTTTTTAGTATTTGATACTTATTTTAGCGGTTTAACATGCTATATCGCACCGTTACCAAGCCCCTCGTAAAGGTTGGGGCCGCGAGTTCAAAGTCAATGCGCTGTACGTCGAACTGACGTTTTAGGGTGTATTATATGTGACAAAAAGTGTAAGGCTACACTTTTTTTTTTAGAGTGTGTAATTAAAACTTTTCCAAACCCATCGCTTAGCTGTCGCCGCCCTGGGCGCTACGCAATCGGTAACACATTTTCTATTGTGCCGAGACAGCGCACAACGCGACGCAATGTAGGTCTCCAGGAGAGGTCGATTGATGCGCTTGTCGTCCCAGTCAAAACTTGCATTACACGCATGGCGTTGTCTGTCGCAGGCCGCTCCGATATCCCGTTCGCATCGCATACCCTAGACTCGGACTCGGCAAGCGATTTTACGGCGCTGCATTTCATGCCCTGCTCGATACGTCGCTAAGGGCTCCGTGTACCGTACTTCGTTTCACCTTACGATTACGAACTGAGGAGGACGCTACGACCCATCGAAGACAATTCATTGCCGTGTGGGACGTGATCTCCGGAAGGGGCGTAGCGGCGCGCGGGGCTAGTAGTCACGTGATTCGTTGGCGGCAGTTGATTGGCTGGGAGGGCTCGTAGCGTCCGTTGTGGTCCATCGTAAGGTGAAACGGAGTATACATACCCTATTTTGCCGCGCGAACTTGCTCCGTAGCTTCCCATTAGCCTGTCTCGTGATCTGCCCAGTGCGGGGAGTTGCACCGGACAGTTTCGATTCTTGCGTGAACGGTCAGCACTCGTGGGTCAGACCGAAGAGACTCTGCGGCCTCTCTCGCGCAACTCTTTGGTTATTGGAAGAGGTTAGAGGGTCGGTTCGGCAAGCTGTCTGTTCTGTTTCACACGAAGTTCGTTCACGACTTTGCGTGCGAAAAGGTTTTGGGATCAACGAAAAAGGGCGCTATCCCATACACTGGTGGCCTCATGAAACATGTTCTGCGTGTAGAGGTTTTCGCTTTTTGGAACAGGCTGCTTAGCCTATGGTGCTTCGAAAATTCTGTCAGCCTTACTTCGATCGATGCTCTAAATATGGGGTTGAAGTGAGAGACGATTATATTGTGAAAGATTGGGCCGTTCCGATGGGACGCTATCTCAGCATTTCGTCTTCCGTATATGATAAAACAAAATAAATGCGGATGTAGGCCTCTATGAAACGTGAGTGTGAAGAACTGCTCGGTGTTGTGCATATCAGAGAGAGAAAGCGAAAGAGAGAGAGAGAGAGAGAGAGAGAGAGAGAGAGAGAGAGAAAGACAAATTATTTGACGATGCCATAAGAAAACACCGAATGGCATGTATGGGCGTTTTCTCGTATATTTATATTTTTGTTACCTTGCTCAGTGGAAGTTCAATTGTGTAGTGACACCAATTTAACTGCACTTATCTGGTTAGTTCTGTATTTAGTTTTCTTTTCCCCTATCACATTGACTTGGTTCGTCTCAAGAACATTTAATTTTATCGAACATTCTACCGTCCTCCCCGACCTACGTCACTCAGAGTTTGTCAACTAAAATGCATGCTAAGCCATGTTCGGGAAGATGCCATTTGACGACATACCTTATTCTTGTATATGCAATTTTAAGCAGAACTGAGCTAATTTACGGGAAATGACAACAAACTCCGCTTACTACAGACAATAGAGCTTATTCATTACTAGCACCATCTCTCAGCAACCGCGCGAACTATCAAGCCTCCGCGCCATCTTTAAGGCTTCTCCACCGCCCCTGCTCTGCCGGCGTAGCGGTCTCCCCTCTAGCTCTTAAGGTGCAACCCCACCGTGCATGACGTTTTGGTGTTTTTTGACGGCTTATATCTTTCTTTCTATATATCTTACAATTATAAATTTAATGTCAAATTAAGGAGCTGTTTTTCAACTATACTTTAATGTCTCGATATTACGATTATTTTTAGTTGTTAGTTAATTATTCACCTTTTAATAAACCACAGTCTCGAATATTGAAAAAAATTATGTCTCGAGTTATAACGTCCCATCGTCCACGATATTTTACGTGAGCGTTCGGTTGGACGTAATAAATGAAAAAAAGTAAGCAACGAACTTTACAGGTAATATATATTTTAAAATAAAAATTAAAGTTTAAAATGGTATTTTTTTATGGCGCTATATAAACGGAATCACGTCAACTAATCAAAATAACGAGACATTAAATTATGAAGCATGCTTCGATATTACATTTTCCAGAACTTCCATATTGATATATTACACATTACGAATGTTATAAGACTTCAAACTTTTCTCATTCAGTTACGACAAATTGTAGTTTCTTAATATAAAGTACAGATGGCGACACGTGTTCAAGAAAAGCTGGATGTACATTTTCCGTCGTGTGCCGCTTGGAACGCCACGTGAAAGACAGAAAAACCGCGAGATGTCAGGGTGTCAGATGCCTGGATGCCTGCAGTGAGCGAGTCAGAGATGTCAGAACAACAAGCGCGAGGCTGCGGGTGCACCACAGCTACTTTTGCGCGCGTTCTACTGAGCGTCGGTACACACGCCCGACACGATTCAAATGAAATGGGCGCCATGAAATGCATTCTGCCATTTCAGATTCCGCCACGTATGCGAAAACATTTTCAGGTTTTTATCCTTTGCAAAAATTATTTCTGCAATCAAACTATGCTTGTCAGAATGGTTTGACTATATTTTGTTTAAAAACCACCTCGGTGGCTTTTAAGTGGCAATAATATTAAAACAAAACACAAAACATTAAATCGTCTCAGTGTCTCGGAGCCAACGCTCTGGCCCATGTGTCCATATTTGTCGGGTTTAAATATCGGCCGAGGTGCCCGCAACCCGACGGAGGCCAATCTGAGATTTCGGTTGAACGTCAAAAGATCTCCAGTTAGTCAAAATAAACCCGCAATTGTTTTTATTGGGGCGTGTTAAAGGCGGACCAGCAGAAATATTCTTCAGCCTGGCGGAAAGTCCTCCTCGCCCTCTTTTTTAGGGGCGAAGCTCCTTAGGGGCTAGCCATGTCAGTAAGTTCGTCCGCCGTCGGGTGCTCGTGAGCTTCTGCTCGTGAGCTCCTTAGGGGCTAGCCATGTCCATATGTCCGTCCTCCGTCGGGTGCTCGTGCTCCTGCTCGTGAGCTCACGAGCAGGAGCTCACGAGCACGAGCAGGAGCACGAGCACCCGACGGCGGACGAACATACGGACATGGCTAGCCCCTAAAGGCCCTGTCACACTGAGGCAACAGTTGGACAACTCTATCCGGCAACACGGGAAAGTCGTGTTGCCGGCGACCCTGTCACATCGCGGCAGCAACAACAGTCGGGCAACATGTTGGTGCCGCCCGGCAACCGTGTTGCCCGATTTGTTGTCCGACAACCCTGTCACACCGGGCTGACGGCGAGGACAACACGGGGAGCACTCCGCCATCTTGATTGTTTACCTTCGTTCGTGTGCGGTGCGGAATCGCTGATATGTGACTCTACAAAGTGCTAGTGCGTTCGAAGGGCCAGGAATTACCACGGTACGACATCAACCAGTGACTGTGATTAGAAAACTTGACCCGGGAAGTATTTTCCGCTCTTTATTTTATCAAAATGTTCTTCATTCGCTGACAAAGCAGATAGCCCTAACCGAGGAAAGTGACATCGCCGATACATTTTCGGGATTTACGCCACCGTATGAAGTGTTTCTGTCCGGTTCTTTCATGCAATTTCTAGGTCTACTGTAAAATTGAGTTAGCACCGGCAGTACCCCAAAGCGTCTTTTGTAGCGTGGTGTTGAGCTGAACTGACAGTGCTTCAAAACTGCGACACCGACACGATCGGCCTTCATAACAATCGGTGGAATAAATATTTTTCAACGCTGTCTACTTGCCCACCGCCTGCTATGTGATCGCTTTATTCCCCCAAAACGTCCTGGGTATTTTGAAAACAAATCAGGTGTCTGGTAGCGCCTGTTTCCAAGTTCCAAGCATCAATAATCATGATCAGAATGGTCGCTTTAATGCTTCGATTTTTTAATCTTTGGTTTTCTGGGTGATTTTTATTATACGTCATCAGCGGGTGAGTAGGCATGCCATTTTATTTTACTATCAGTAATGTGAGCTGGTCTCTCGGCAGTTCTAATTTCAAAACCTGTCTGAACGTTCACGACCGTAGCTGTGACCATTTCGAAAATCACTTTCCGTAACTACGCAGCAAAAACATAATCGAAAATATTTTAGCCGCACGCCAGCCCTGATTCTTGTTAAATAACGTTTTCCAAGCCTTTATTTGAATAAGACGTTATTGATAGGGGACTAGCTCTACCATCGAAGCTATCTATGTTGTCGTGTTGCCGGCCCGAAATTCGCTCAGCCAGCGATCAGGGCAACACACGTTGTCCAACACAAGTTGCTGCTGTTTTTGTTGCCGAAAGCTGTCATACCGAGGCAACATTTTAGTTGTCGTCCATGTTGTTGTGCTGTTGCCCCGATGTGACAGGTTTGTCGGACAACATGGGGAGCGAGGAACAAGTTGCCCGACTGTTGGACAACGTGTTGTGTTGATGTTGCCGTCGTGTTGCCTCAGTGTGACAGGGCCTTAAGGAGCTTCGCCCCTAAAAAAGAGGGCGAGGAGGACTTTCCGCCAGGCTGAAGAATATTTCTGCTGGTCCCCCTTTAAGTGATTTTTGTTGGGTTGGCTTGTGAAACCCTAAGATCTGAGTATTTGCTTTGCTTTACCTTAGTTCGGAGCATAGCCAACGCTACAGGCTGATGGAACCACTGAAGCAGCGCTAAAAGCGCGAGGTCAAGCTGTTCGTTCTCTTTCCGTGCCTATGCAGTCGGGCTAAACTAGAGCCACGTAATAAGCCACGCTTCATACACATCTTGGTGCTTAAAATGATGGTTGCCAGTTATCTGAAGCTTTATCTGAAATCACAGGAAACGCTTTTCCGTCCTCCACAAATGTTTAAAAAGTTCGCGACAAAGCAAAGCAATATTACGTGAGCTTCGTGTCACCGAAACTAATGCTGGGGAAGTCGCACCTTTCAATCATGACGATCGGCAGTTGCGTTTGATTTGTTACTAACCAAGGTGGCGGCGTCTACAACAATATCGAGGTAAAAAGTGCCGATACTCTAAGCGTAGCTCATTTGGTTTAGCTCACAGGCTAAACGAAGTGCGGTGAGGGATCGTTGGCCGAGTGTGTTGTGGCACCTCAAATCAGAGCACGTGGAGAAATGCTCGAGCGTGAGCTCCGTTCAAAGCACGGAGCTCACGCTGCAGAGCCTGTAGGGGCTAATACCCGTGACACACGGGCAACTCGAATATCATTTACAACGAATGACATTTTTGTGATCGGCGAATCAGCTCGCAATCTGTCGCGCGTGGAATGCGCTATGACCGGAGTGTCGCGCGCTGATTGGCCGTCCGCTCAAATGTCATTCGTTGTAAATGGCATTCGAGTTGCCCGTGTGGCACGGGTATAAATTTCCTCGATGTGTTTGCGTTAGTTTTTCAAATAACCTCAAAGGTGCCAGTGCACGAGGCCCGGGGGGGGGGGGGGGGGGGGGGGGGGGTATCTCGAGCTGCCTTTGGAGGCAAATGGCGGCGCAGCACTAACATGACTGGTCTTTGAAAGCCAATGGCGGCGGAGCACCCGCTCGTGGCACGTGTCTTGCGCGTTTCCACAACAATGGTTGGCGGTACTTGTAAAAAACGCCTTTATCAAGGGGCTGACACTGGGTTCAGTCGGACATCTGCATCCTACCGTCATGCGATCGTGTACTACATATACTGCGTAATGCACATTAAAGACCCCGAGCTAACAGTTGTACTGCACTTTTTATAACCTTCAACGGGTAACAATGTCGCCCTTCGAAACTGCTCCTCTCTAAGAAACTAACGACGAATTTTGAGTGCGCCGTTACATTGCATTTTTAATGTGTGTTCGCGTGTTCGCGTTTTTGTTTTGTCTACATCTTTGATTATGCGGTTCTTACTTATGATGAAACAGACTATAGTTGTCGAACTTCTGGAAAAATATTATATAACTAAGAAAATGGCACGTGAACGCAAAAGACAAAACACACACACACACACACACACACGCACACACACACACACACACACAGGCGCACCTAGTAAAATAATTGAAATAATAGAATTGATTATAATTGTGTCTTGAAAGGTTTGAGCGCACCAAGCGCTATAAAAGCGAGCTCGATGCTTTGGATGGTGCGCTTGTTCACTGGAAGTATAGTTCAGGGCTGTATGCTCGTACTTGTATGTTCCGCTTCGCTCGCAGGATAAAACCAAATGCTTTACTGGCAATGTATTTAGTGAAACAAAGCTTACCTTCTGTATATGTGCAGTGCCCTCAGTTTTCGCGTCATTAAATGCTTGTTTATCATTGTTTTCGTTTCCCACTGTGATTCAGTTTGTGCTCTTCTGTGTGCTACATGCACTAGAGACTAAGGTAATTCAGGAGCATTCTATTTCGCGGATTGTAAAAAAAAAACGATGCAACTTGCCATGTGTGCCACAATCAATACAAAATATTCTAAGCTTCACATCTTACCGCTTGCCTCAGTAAACATTATTGCTTGTCAAGAACAATTGCGATTGTATGAAATCACGTGGGAAAAACTCGTTCTAAGCACGCGACCGTTGGCATGCAGTGAATACTCATCATCGGCGCCGAGATGATTGGTAGCTGTCAGCAGGTGGAGATTTTCTATCAGCCCAGAGTTAAAATGTTTCCTTTTTTCTCTTGTAAGCAATCACGAGACAACTTACACTAAATCTGAGGGTAATAAAGTACTATGAGCATTCAAACATAATGGCCTGAGCAGTATATGTGTACATGCATATACTGCTTTTGATGCACTCTTAACTTTCGATACGCTCACCGCTAGTGTAAAATGTACGTAGAGTTGTTTCAGTCTTAATCAGCGTACCATGAGCGTGCTTACACTATATTTTATACAACGTCAAACTCTACCCGTGCATCTTTTTCATTTTTGCACACCACTACTTGCGCGCATAAATCACCAAATTCAACTGGTACAGGGTGTCGCAAAAAAATTAATTATATTTTTTTTACCGCAAAAATAAACTACGCATCGCCTAACGCTCATTCTACGCCCAAAGGTAGCACTAGGTCACAACGAGATGCCAAAGTTTCATCCCGAACGGACACCTTATTAAAAAGTTATGTGATTTTCTGAAACTTTCAATTGGAAAATGGAGCCAATTTTTGCCCGTTTTCGGTTTCTGGCTGGCGCCATAGAGTTCCATGTGTTCGAAAACTCCGTCGTCCGCCTTTTTCCCATTGAACTTTTCAGAAAATCACTCATAAATTTTGAATAAGCTATCGGATCGGGCTGAAACTTTGACATCTAGTTGTGACCTTTTGCACTACAGTGGGCGGAGAATGAGCGTTCGGCGATACTTAGTTTATTCTTGCAGTAAAAAAAAAACAAAAAAAAACTGTAATTTTTTGTTTTGTGACACCCTGTACATTGCTTCAACTATGCGCAAAAGCTATCCACAGACCCAGAATCTTTGCCCGGCCAGTCGTTGCATTTATCACTGAATTCGTATTAAAATTAATTCGTATCATTTATTGCTGTGAGTTAATTTTTAACTTCGGCATTTTTTTATTATGACTCTCGCGCCAGTCCTATTTTGGATTTACCAAACTCAACATCTAGACCCGAGTGTCATTTTTTGTGTTTTCCAGTCTCGTGGTTTTGGTCAAAATAAGCACTCAGCCACCTGAATAAAACACGTGACCGCCCCCCCCCCCCCAAAAAAAAAAAAAAAAATTATTTTTTAGGTAGTTAATTTTTCAAGCTAGCCGCCTAAATAAAACACCTGACCACCCCCCCCCCCCCAAAAAAAAAAAAAAAAAAAAATCTTTATTTTTTAGGAAGTTAATTTTTCAAGCTAGAATTTTGGAAACCCAAGTCTATCACGTTTTGCTGGAAATCCATAAAGAGCCAAACACATGCACGACGAAAGGGCCGGCCCGTCATATTGCCGCCCGCAGAGCCGAAAAAGCAACGCTCGGTCACGGACCTCTTTACCTCGTCTCAGCTTCCGTCCGAGCGCAGCCAAAGCTACGTGTGCCGGAGCCAATCACACGCCGGCAATAGGTCACGCGATCTCGCCTGCACTTTTGTATCACTCCGCTACGCCGCTGGTCGTCCGCGCTTGCCGAGTATTTCGTCTGCTACAGGTTTAAAAAATGCCCTTTCACGTTCTGAAATTTAGTCACAGGGGATGTACGTACGTAGGCTGGCCGCTGGCGTCTTTGTCCAAGCTTTGCACCTGTTCGGCATTTCGGCATAGTTTCGAGATGTAAGTACGCATTGCAAGGTGTCCGATGACCCCGCCGTTGATGTTTCCTTGTGGCTTGAGGCGCAGTTCTTTCCACCAGCTTCTCGTCGTACAATGTGATCGGCAGGTAAAGGGGTGCCCTGATTTCGCCGCGTATCAGTGAATTGTAGTGGTCCGGACGCTTTTCTTGTTTAAAATGCATTCGCGGTACGACGCGGCCGGAGTCTCCTGCCAAATTTGAAAGTAGACACTCATCACGACCTCTCGCGCCTGACGCCAAAACGTGCCTTTGCAAAAGAACGTTTTGAAGCGACTCGGTGAGGAAAGCAGCGAAGCACACGACTCGGCCATTACAGGAACGAAATCACACAGAAAAACGGAGCGCTGCAGCCGTGTTGCCAGCGGATGTACGTGTTTTCACCAAACCACATGCATTTACATATATTGGTAAAAACATAAGCTTCAGATATTTAATTCCTTTAGTTGCAAATCATTCTCAGCAGTACACATCTGGAATATTGTGCAATGTTTACGCACAAAACAGGTATTAAAAAAAGTTCATTTGCGGACTACATTGCGATGCGTGGGAATGCTCTTCTCGAAGTTGCGAAGCGTCCCTCAGCCTTTGGCTGCGCTCGGACGGAAGCTGAAACAAAGTATAGAAGATTCGCGTTCATTCTCGCACCAAACTTTCGCCCTGCTTTCTTGTTCTCGAAAGTGCCAGTTCGCGCGACGCTCGAACCAGTTCTTTGCCGAACTTTCGAGATGGTGACGCAATGTAGTAGATAAGCAGCTGCCAGCGACCTTGTCGAGTCAGTCTCGCTCTCGCTCCCTGTTACGTTGCCGAATCGCCGCCTGCTTTTCTGCTGCCTCGACGCTCTTTCTTTACTTTTTTTGTTGGGCACAAGTTCGCCGATTAAACCTTTATTTTTCAGTTCACTGTTCGTCCTCTCGTCACCTTCATTCGTGTCAATATAAATCTCACCATATTGAAATATGTGTAATTGACCTCTGAAATCCCCGATAACGGCGCACAGGCAATTTTATATATTTTAACGCGTCGGTGGTTTTGTTGTGTGTCGGTGGCTCCGAGGCGAGAGCGCTGACCTACGGATCTCCATGTGGCGGGTTTGAATCCCGGCCGAGGTGCCCGCAATCTGACGGAGGCTTATTGCGGAGGAGGCGCCGTGTAACCGAGCCTTCGGTTGCACGTCAAAAGATCCCCAGGTGGTCCAAATTAATCCTCAGTCCTCCGCTGGGGCGTGCCAGATGCCCGTCGTTGGTTTGGCTTGTAAAACCCCCAAATTTGACTTTGACTTTGGTTTTGTTGTGCGTGTGTCTCGCCATTTGGCTCAGGACTTTTTTCGCGTTTTGTTCTGCCCACATTTGCTGGAGACGTGAGCTCGGAGCGTAGGCGTAGGCAACTGGCCCCCTTGCACGAGAACTGGCGCAGCCGTGCGCGTCCCAAAGAAAGCTCGTACAGAGAAAAACAAGCAAGGGACCAGGGATGTCAAATTTAGGATATAGAAAAATATCCCACAATATCGAAGCGCCACCACACACGATTTCTCGTCTTGGTGTACAGGCCTGGAAGGCGATCCCACCGCCATCTGTTGGTTCAGAATCACACTAACCAACGGTGGGGAGCACAGGGGAGATGCAACAATTTTTGTACTTTGCGCAAATACCGCTTAGAACGGATCCCTGACGTTAATGACCTATGAAACACGCGTTCGTTTTTCATCCCACGCAATAGAAGTCCCAGAAAAAAATAAAGAAAACCAAGCAGCGTTCACCCCCTCAACTTGCAGCCAGAACAAGCGGCCACGTGATCTGGAGCCGATTATATGCCA
Organism: Ixodes persulcatus; assembly: GCA_013358835.2. Lineage (NCBI taxonomy): Eukaryota > Metazoa > Arthropoda > Arachnida > Ixodida > Ixodidae > Ixodes > Ixodes persulcatus. The sequence goes on from JABSTQ010010037.1 coordinate 97,435, forward strand.
CCAATGTTGATCATAGCCACGCGCTGGTGTTGGCAAAGCACAGGACACGCGCTGAGCTCCAGACATTGTTATGGCTCGGCTATTGTCGTCGTTGCAGCGATTGGACACGGGCCACTACCCGAATGCTTCTCGAGCTAGTAATTATCACGAGCCCAAATCGAGTGCCCACGCAATGCTCGGGCCCAATCTAAGAACCGCATTCAAATATCGTCATTGGGGTGTACTGCGACCCCACGTTACGTCATCAAAATTTGCAAAGGAGAGATTGAATGAAGATAATCGCTTTTGTCCTTGCAATTACACCGCAACAAAGGAGTTTCTTGGCCAGTGGCGTTGCGTGCGAGTATCCTTGAGTCCCACTAGTGCCAGTAAGCTCGTGTAAAGTGAAAAACATTCCAATTGAATATCGTTGCACCGCTCCTGGTTCACACTGCCCCATTTTCTAACGTTAGGTTACGTTACGAAATATTACGTTGAAGTTACCGGGACCTCTGTGCTTCATATTAAGCGAGGCTACCAGTTCAAGGAGAAAGCATGACACGCGAAATTCGAGACACGAATGTTTCGGTGACTTATACGTAACGTAACTTAACGTAAGAAAATGGGGCAGTGTGAACCAGCCTTTACGATGTTGTTTTTCTTGGATGTGGTGGAGGCGTTAGGTATTTCGAAAATAATTATACCTATTAGCAAGAATGGCTTAGAAAGTTGCGTTCGTTTGGTTCAGAATGACGGAAAGAACACAAAGAATCTAGTTACCGGGAAAACTGTTTGCCGCACACAGCGTGACAAGCAGTGCGAGGATTATAATGATGAAAAAATCATAAGCCGCACTTGTCCCGGTGCCTTCATTGTTGCTGTCGTTTTGGTTGCTGTTCGCGCAACCGGCACAAATGTACGAAGCAGCCTAAACCAGTCATTAATATAGTATTGGGGAGCTAAAACGCTACAATAGACCCTTTCCGGAATTCAGACTGGCAACTTTGATCACTATCATCATCTGAAAAATGGCCTATGTGCTATACTAATGGCGGCCATCTGTTTAGTGATGAAGGAAGAAGTTGAAGATGCTCCTAAGCAGATGATTCGATGCCTATACATTCTAGATGTTAGCGCGACGTGAAGCAGGAATCGGATGCAAGAGCTGCGTAAGCGTTCATTTCTAACTCGGGCCCAGTCAATCTGTTAGTAGCACAGACTCGGCTTCAAAGCCCCTTGATGTATAGAAGTTTATCAAGGCGTCTATGTGGGCTGGCGCTTCGTTCTGACTGGTTGGATCTTTTTCGCCATCGACACTGAAAGAGATTTAAAAGGAACTGGTCAGTGTCGCGCGCATTCTCATTTACCGTTGACTTGCGAAAGTGACGGTGCCCCATACAGTACTGCAAAGCATAGGTTCATCGCCGCCATTAGTATGGTGAAAGTCAAACTGCCATTTGAGTCACCAGATGGCACTGAATTCCGGAAAGGGTCTATAGAGCGATTTTACCAGCCAGTTTGACTACGCCACCGCTGCCGCAATGCATCGTAGGAACTTTAGTCTTTTTGCACGTGCGACAACCTCGCTAAAGCTCTGCGTGTAGAGCACGAGACGGCACGAGCCCTCGCAAACACGGCCGTCTGCCCCCTGTGAACTAAAGTGATGGCGGCGTCACACATGTGCCGAACGCTTAGTGAGATCGGTCTATTATTCCAAGTTTCGTTGTAAAACCTTTGAAGTGAAAAGTTCCGAATGCACCTACTAGGACTGAGATCACGCTTGGACCCCAGTTCGGATCAAGCGAATCTAAGTTCTTTACACACGTCGGGAGCGCGACACGTAACGTCAAGTCCCTACTACCCTCAAAGCAGCTGCGAGGAAGAGAGAGTCCGTCCAAACCGCAAGAAGCTGCTCAAGAAGTCCGAGGACCCTGCACAAGCTCTTCTGGCTCACAGGACTTTACGCCAGTGAAGGAGGGCTATTCGCCAGCAGAACGTTTGATGTGACGACGACTGAAGTCCAGCTCCCTGATCACCGCAACTTCTGACGCCCAACTTGGAATTACACTGCTCGCTAAAGGCAGCGTCACAGCAGTAGTGAAAGCCAAAGAGGCAAGCCACTACAACAAGTGTCACAGAGCAAGAGACAGAGCTCAACTGTACACCTAGATCAGCAGTCTGGATGTACGCAGCCGCCGCACACCAAGGAGTGGTGCTACAGCACACCTCGCGAACCACGGTCATATCTAGAGCAGACTGAACACGGTACATTACGTCGCACTGCCAGACATCTGCAGACCGCGACGCAAAACACGACACCCAGCGTGGTCGCGGGCAAGGGACCACCAGCTTCATCTGGAAGCAATAAGGCCCTGGTTACCAGAAGCGGAAGGATATCTAAAGCACCGGCACGATATGGACAATAGGTCTTAGAAGGGAAGGAGTCGTGTACAGTGAGTGAAAGAAGAGAACGAAGTCAGTTACCGAGACACGAGGGTTCCGGGAGAGACGCCATATTAAAAGACCGGAACGGACGTTCGTCTCGATCCTCGCCTCACACGCTCTTGGAGGTTCGCCTACTGTACGCGAAAAAAAGTAGGACAAACGCAATTCACATATTTACTTCAGTTGACTTCTTATTTCTACGTTGATTGCGCAGCGAGACAGCAGTAGTGCGGCATCACTTTACCATATATATAGCGGTGCTCTGCTTGTCACCTCAAACATGGGTCGCCATATGTTTCAGCCCACGAAGGAAAGTTTGCGCAACGTCGGGTAGATTGCGCGCAAATCTGAATAAGTTCTATTCTATAAGTGAGCTTTTGGCAGGTGTCCTTTTCAGTGTTAGTACGTATACGGGGTGTGCTTTGCTCGCTTTCCGAAGCGACGAACATGCCTTGCCTGGCTGTGGGGGTCGCGCACTGGGGTGCGGTTCTATAGGCTGGGAAGATCACACGCCGGGGTGTGTGATTTTGTACACATTGGAACGGTGCATACTCGGGGACAACTTTCAGGGGCATTTCAAAAGATACCACGAGTACGCTTGCGCAACTCTGATCGGCAGTTAAAGTGGGCGAGCGCACGGGCACGCATAGCTTTGACTTTATTGCAGCAGAAAGTTGTCAAACCAATCTCACAAAGCGTTTCACGTACGCTTGACGTCGCCATAACTGCAGGTCACGGGAGGTGGGCGACAGTGAGACCGCTGGTGCCGTCTCGTGGTCTAGTCGCGCAGACCCGCAATGGAGTTGTTGCGCGCGCAGAAAGACTCCAGTTCTCACGATGCATGGCGACAGCGGTTGCGTCACAAAACTGGCTGGTGAAATCGGTCCCCGCAATCGGGCAGAGTGCATGCTGATTCCAGGTACCGTCGAGCTCCCAAAGGGCACCTCTATATTACGTGCAAGACGTTCCATCAGGAAGCGCGCAATGCTCGAGTCAGTGTGTGTAAACAATAAACAAGCGCGCGTTTATTTACATTTTAGTGCCCAGGCTTCCACAAAGTATTTTACTCTCGAGAGACTACATGGATGCCTTTTTTTTCATTCATAAACGACGCCCGTTTCGTTCCACCAATGTGGTCGCGTTGGGCACACTCTCGGGTGCGAGGAAATGAACCGAGGGATCCGACCCCGGTCATCCCGAACATGTCGGAGCCAGAAGATGGCCGCGCTCTTTTCCGGTCCACGGACTGCGTTCGCGAAGGCGCACATTTACATCGCCAACGACAACAACGAAGGCGCACGTACACATATGCACGCCTCGCGTGCACGACCGCGAGTGCTGGTCCGTACTTCTGCAGCGACTTTATATCGGTTGTTTCACTTCAAGATGGACCACAGCGGACGCTACGAGCCACTGCAGCCAATCCAATGTGGTGTGAGTGTCACGTGAAATTCGGAAAGGCCGCAGCGAACATGTAAGGGGGCCTTGTCACGTGATGCGTTCACGGCGCTGGATTGGCGATGGCTCGTAGCGTGTACGTCGCGGTCCATGGTTACGTGAAACGGAGTATAGTCGGCGCGCAGTCGACCGGAAAGAGCGTTTATTGATCTCCGAAACCCCGTAGCGGTCCTCCTTCCGCGATATCAACAGCCGAAACGAGGAAGGATGACGGAGGCGGCGAAAAACATACACTACGGGGATAAAAATAAAACGCCGCGACTTCCTCGATTCGAAGTCCGTGCTGCGATTGACTGAGGACTCCCATATGTGCGTCAGTTGGGATGGGATCTTGGATGTAAGGGGTTCGTTCGCGAGTTGGAGTTTGTTGTGATTCTTGCACTCGCCTGACGGGCGTCGTGATTGATCGTAACGCGAAGGCTGAGACTGTCGACGAAGAAGATAGAGGCTCGCGAATATCACGGCCAAGAAGGCGGGAAAATACAGAAGTGACACTTTTTCTTTTTGCAGAATCGGTCGTGCATGCTGAGTTGACTGAATTTCATTATAAAACCGACGATGACAGCCGGTTGTAATGTGTCCTCTGATATCAGGATATGATTTATTGCTGGATCCAAGCTACACTTAAGTGTCCGAGACGGTTTTCTTTTGTTCTTGATTTACACGAAGTTTTATTTTTTTCGCATTACGTGACCTTGCCGCAGAGCAGCTGTAGATGATGCAGGACAGAAACGTGCCCTCCAGTCGCAAGATACTAGACTGTTACTTACTAACACCGTAGAAAAAAAAAAAGTCGGAAGACACCTATAAGCACTTCTTATGAGTTGCGAATGCGAAAGCATGAAAGTCCGACGATGTGGAGCTGGAGGCGGCGCCATGTTCGTCGGCGTCGAGACGAGCAGAATCACCGCCGACGATGTGGATGATGGACTCGACGGCATGTTGGTGGGCGCCGAGCGCGCGCCAACGTGTCCGTTTTAACCGGCGCGGGGCCCGTAGTGGCATGGGGTTGCGGCGGTTAGTTTTATCGGTACGCTGGCAACACGGATACGCAGCGGTATTTGGCGGCGGTCCTTGAAACTGACGCGCGCAGCGGCCAACGGGAGCCTCGTCGCCGCGCGCCAGCCAATAGACCTTTTGCTATATTACCCAAGCATCAAGGAGAATGAAGGGGTTGGTGCTCCACGCGCCGCACGTGCTGGCCTCAGCAGTAGTAACCTTTATAAAGCAAATACCTAAAACAAATGGCATCTTGCACGCGCGTTCGTCAGCGCTTTATTTTTGATATTTACTTCGAATATTTTATACAGGAAAGGCGTGCGCGTGTGGCGCGTGGAACACCAATCCCTGCATTCTCCTTGATGCTTGGGTAATACAGCAAATGGTCTATTGGACCTTTGGGATCAGGGAAACTTGGTGCCGTTTTCGCGCTTCAAACTGATGACGTCGGCTCGCTCCATGGGACAGTTAATGCTTTCGCATTAAAAAAAAAAAAAGGAGTTAGGGATTTTGTGCACCCCACAACTGGCTCTATTGCACTGATTTCAAGTCCTCCGAAGACACCCTTCCTTATTTCTGCAAGTAGCCCCCCCCCCCTCCCCTCCTCCTCCTTATGCCCACTATTTGTTTTAACATGATTTACTGAATGCGCAAGCGCCGACCGACTGCCTGACTTTTCTTGACTCCATTTGTGCTTAAATGTTGACGTACACTTCGTGCTTTTCTCTTTTCCTCCTTCCCGCATTTCTCATATCCTCTCTACCTTTCAACTTGCCCTAGCACGGATCCCCTCGCAGTTTAGGGGACGAGGGTGCTAAGCGGTTTATCTTTTGTGCAGGAATCCGAGGTTGTACGTCGCCTTTTTATTTTTTAACTGCCTTCCTGCAAGGCACAGGCAATGCAGTGTATTTCGTCATAATATTTTTGGAGACGAAACTTTGATCAGAGAGACAAAGAGAGAGAAAAAATAATTGACACGATGATGAGGTTCTGATATCCCACCCGTGCGTATGTTGTGTCGCTATCCTTGCGTGTCTTCATATACCAGGTGTTCACGTAATTAGTGCCTACGCGGGCGTAAGCTGTTTGCCCTGCGATATTACTACCTTCTCAATGCGCATATTTTTGGTACAAAAGGCGATGTTTCAAACAGTGCTATAAAAGGAAGCTCGCTTCTTGCAATACCTCTCCGTATTATAGCCACATTACGATCCCCCCTTAAGGAGTTAACGATCGATGCAAACGAGAAGAGTTATCGCGCGGCTAATTTGAATTGCAGTTTGACAGCCGTTTGTTGATATCACGATGATGAACGACCAAAACTCGTTCGTCCGGCGGTATCAGTTGCACGATTTTAATCGCTCTCGACTCGGCTAAGTATCGCACACACGTTGCGGCCGGTGATGAATGGGGAGTATCGTGTCCTGACGATGCGCTGACCGTGCATTAACTAAGCGCGCGATCTCGCCCGTGGGTGCCGTACACGTCGCGTGAAATTCTTAAGCCGCAATACCACGGCTAAGACGCCGTACAAAAGACAGTTTAGAGACACCATCCGCGGCGTCTTTCTTCCTTGTGTGACGGTACTGTCAGAGCGTCCTACACAATAACCTAGAGAGTTTTGGGGAACCGTTTTAGCACATCCGATACGGTACGATGGGCCCCTCCGGCACCAACTGCGCACGTGAAAGTCTTCTGTGGTAGCACGTGCGCAGTTCGTGCCGGAATGCCCATTGTACCGTATCGGATATGCAAAAACGATTCCCTAAAGCCGGGGTCACACTGCTCATACATCACGCAAAAGACAGTCAGCAAACACGAGTCACCATCAATGTCCGTAGCTTCAATGCCGCGTGCCAAGTTTTATCCTCCAACGCATTGCCACGCGGCATTCGAAGCAGGGATCTCGCGGTGACTCGGCTCGAATCTATATGCAGCGGGGGCGGATTTAGGGGGGGGGGGGGGCGACGGTTCTCCCTAAGCTTTTCAAGGTCAACTTTGTTTGGATAAAATTATTGATATACACCAGCCAAAAGTTTAGTTTTTGGTGGCATAGCAATTATTGGCTCGACAAAATAGAACTAAGCAACGTTTAGGCCCTAACGTCATATCTCAACAGACTCTCTCCCCCCCCCCCCCCACCTCCAGCCGACCGCCCCTCCCAGGCCTGATCCATAAATGCACCCCTGGTAGGGAGACTGTCTTTTGTACGATGCATAATGCCAGAGTCTCACTAGAGCGACAAACGAAGACAAACGACAGCGACAAGCCTCCAACCCATGCAGCATGCTCGTGATAGTACCTTTGGCAGGCGTTTAGTCGTTCGGTGCTCGTGAAGTAAGCAGGAGTGATTGCAAGCCTGCCAAAGATACCATCGCGAGCATGATGCTCGTGTTTGAGCAAAGACTCTGGTTTGAGGCTTGTCGCTTTCGTTTGTTTCTGTTTGTCACTCTAGTGGGACTCGGGCATAAGCAGTGTGATCTCGGCTTTAAAGTCTCTATTATGTCTGCAGTGAACACAGTACACTTTTTCACTACAGGGTGTCACAAAAGAAAATTTACACGGTCTTTTTTACCGCAAAAATAAAATAGGCATCGCCGAACGCTCATTCTCCGCCCAAAGGTAGAGCTAGAGGTCACAACCAGATGCCAAAGTTTCAGCCCGATCCGATAACTTAATCAAAAGTTATAAGTGATTTTCTGAAAATTTCAATGGGAAAATGGAGCTCATTTTTGCCCGTTTTCGGTTTCGGGTGCCATGGAGCCCCATGTGTTTGAAAACTCCGTCGGCCGCCATTTTCCCATTGAAATTTTCAGAAAATCACTTATAACTTTTGATTAAGTTATCGGATCGGGCTGAAACTTTGGCATCTGGTTGTGACCTCTAGCTCTACCTTTGGGCGGAGAATGAGCGTTCGGCGATGCCTAGTTTATTTTTGCGGTAAAAAAGACCCTGTAAATTTTCTTCTGTGACACCCTGTATGTAAGAACATTGTCAACGCGGCTCTAGAGAGCCCGAGGGACCAAATGAAACCGTGGAGAGAGTTTTGCGACTTAATGGCGGACGCCTCTAGCGCAGATCGGTCGCGAGTGCGTGTGCGTTCCCTTGTCGTGGGGCGAGGAGGAAAGCAGGCGATGGGGAAAACTTTAGGCTAGGTGGCGCAAGCTACCGCCCGTTACAAAGGGTATAGCCATTAAAGGGGTAGGTGCAACGATATTCATTCTGAGCGTTTTTCACTTTGTATGAGCTTACTGGCACTAGTGGGACCCCAGAACACTCGCACGCAACGCCACTGACCAAGAACTTTCTTTGTTGCGGTGTAATTTCAAGGAGAAAAGCGAGCGTTTTCTTTCAATATCTCCTTCGCAAATTTTGATGACGTACCGTGGTGGTAGCAACATCCTCCAGGGACGATATTTGAATGCGGCGTCATAGATTGAACCCGAGCATTGCGTGAGCACTCGATTTGGGCTCGTGATAATTGATAGCTCGAGAAGCATTCGGGTATATACTTCGTCTCACCCTAGCATGGACTAACGGCGAAGGCTGTGCTAGCGCGAGCGGCCAGCCTTGACTGCCTTGACTAGAGCACTTGTTGCACGAGGGCTCGTGCAGCCGCCGCGGCTTCATTCAAAGCGACTAGCTCGCGCGTTTAGCACGCGCGGCTAACAATAGTCCATACTAAGGTGAGACGAAGTATAGGAAGTATTCACTGGCGGCCATAGCTGTGTGCTCGGCTGCGGAGCGCGTGTTGAACGCGAGCTTCCAGAGTTCTTTCGCCACGTGCATTCCGCACCACCAAGATTGCCGGTCTTGGCAGCCTATTAATGCGAGCTCGTTCTGAGCATGCGCTCTAAACAGTGACCTCAAATATGGCAGCCAGTGAATACCTCCTATTGGCCCGTGTCCAATCGCTGCAACGACGACAATGCCCGAGCCATAACACTGTCTGGAACTCAGCGCGTGTCCTGTGCTTTGCCAACCCCAGCGCGTGGCTATGATCAGCATTGGCGGCATATAATCGGCTCCAGATCACGTGGCCGCTTGTTCTGGCTGCGAGTTGAGGGGGTGAACGCTTCTCGTTTTTCTTTAATTTTTTACTGGGACTTCTATTGCGTGGGGTGAAAAACGAACGCGTGTTTCATAGGTCATTAACGTCAGGGATCCGTTCTAACGGTATTTGCGCAAAGTACAAAAATTGTTGCATCGCCCCTTTAACATCCATTTATCCATCTATGCGAGAGACGTTTGGCGACGATCAGCGTGTTCGTCACTTCCTCGCCGCTCGTGTTCCAAACGCGGCCGATAAATCGTGTCACTCGATCGAGCAGTTGGAATCCCTCTAAAACCTAGGCACACAATATACTCAGTTTCAGATGAAGTCCGACTGCAGCCAAAGCACGTGCCGACGGAACCAATCAAATACCGGCTAAACCCAAAACGCAAAAAGAGAAAACCAAGAAAAGAAAAAACAAAAACAAAAACAAAAAACAGCTCAGGATATTACGTTGCATTCACTGGTCCTAATTGGTTTAGTCGGGGACATCAAATAAAGATGAGGAGAACCGTGACGATATACTTTTGGCGCGCTATTTGGTTGGCTAATTTATTAAGCCGTAGCGTTTGCCGCGGTAGGAAACGGAGTAATATCGAGGGAGACTGACACCCCCACAAACATTTTTTTTCATTATTTTTTTCCAGGTGATTAACTGTGGTGTCCGATGACTACCCAATCAATATTTTTCTACAGCGTCACATGTATGTTTGATAAAGTAAAAGAAAAAAAAAACGCAACTGCTTGAAACTGAAACCGAAACTGGACTTGGAGGAAGAAGAATCATAGAGGAGGAGGGTTGACAGAAGTCACGTGGCTCTGCAACATTTTTTTTTTTTCAAGCAACGTATTTGCATGTAATTAGAAGCCACAAAAATTGCAATAATATTTCTTTTCTATTTTTAATATTGTGCGTGTGCCTTCGATGACCCACGAATTTGATTATATTTGGTGGTTGTTTCTAAACCATAGAAAACGGCACGTGACCGCGGAGAAGAGAATGAGCGCGACTCAAACCGGCCCGTTCTCGATCGGCGGTTTTCGGGCAGAAAGAAACGTAAGTTCGAGCCTGGAATTGTTTTCTGTGTAGTTTGGTTCTCATATGTCATGTACAAATAAAAACCTTGGCGAGAATAAACATCCTGTCAGTGTCCCTTTAACCTGTTCTACCTGAATCTTGAAGGAGTTAGGGAAAGCCGCAATCTAACTGTACCATGGAGGGGGCGCAAATAATGTAGCAGCACGTAAAAGCAAGAAAATGAAAAATCTTGCTCTGGGCGTGCCGACGTGCTATAGCTTCGCGCAAGCGTGCGCGATCCCCTGCAGTATACCGCCGGCGCCCCCCAAAAGGGGCATTTTTAGACGCGTTACCTCCGTGGAAACGCCACGGTTCCCGAGCTCTCGAGTGTTCGACAGGTTCAACAAACTCCCCGCCTCTTTTTCCAGCTCATTCTGCGCCACCCTCGTCTGCTTCGGAGGAGGGGCGTGGGACAAGTTGAGAAACGTTGAATGCCGAGGAAACGCGCGTTCGCGGGTCTAAAGGCGTGGGTGGAGTCGTTTCCCTCGCCTTGTTTTCTTGGCCACCCAAGTCCGCGTGCGGAGCTCTCTTGTCAGGCGGCCGCTTGGAATGGTTCTGCTTGGGCGAGTGTGTCCCGTCTTGTGTATGTTTGCTAGTGTTCCTGTAATTATCGTAAAAAAAAAGCAGCAACAATATTCTATTTTGGGTGGCGTGCGGATGTGTGCACGCAGTGTGTAGTGTGTGCGCGTGCCGCGCGGGCTTGCGGTGAGTATGAGGTCACTTTGGTGCGCAATAAATGACTTTCCTCTTTCTGAGCTCCGCGGTCCGAAAATAAGCGAGCCGCGTTTTGTAATCTGTAAGGCGTGAAAGCTCTGGGGGTGGGTTTTTCATTACTTTTGGATGATTGGGTTCCTTGTCTACGAACACCGCGCGAAACTATGTTATTTTGTGTGATTTTTTTTGCAACACAAACGGTGCATTTTAATTTACCTTGTGCGTTGCAACCAACCGTTCATGTAGAAATCAACTTCCTCAAAAATCGACCGGAATATATTATATTTGGAAGCGATGCTATTTATACACACACCTTTTAAATGCGTTAGCATTCGCTGCACAGGTGCATGCCACCGTCTTTTGTTTGGGTGGGACTGAACTGATTTCGTGAGGCCGATGCGCAGTTCCCGCCGTTCTCTTTCTCTCACACGACTGAAATAGCAGCAACACAGCATGTTGTCCAACAGTCGGCCAACTTGTTGCTCGCTCCCCGTGTTATACGACAACCGTGTCGCAACAGCAGCATAATGTGGACGACAACGCGGGAGCGGGAGAGGAGGGGATCGAGCGGCCGTGGTGGTGGCACAGCGTACGACGTAAAAACCAAGCCGCAGCGACGACGCCGTTTGCGCGAAACCGCCGACACCCGGGAGGAAAGATTTGCTCTTCGCAGACAACAGCATGCGAAACGCAGGTGGCGATCGATGGAAGCTGTTGTGGCTGCATCCGAAACCGCCTGTGCCCTGGAGAGCAGTCTGGCTCTCCGAAGACAACAGTATTCGGACCTTGCGAGATTGAAATTCCCATCCTTCGCTCACTCGGAACCCCTGCGCTAAATACTAACCCATTTCGTCAAGAATCAGCGTAGCAACGGCAGTGATTTCGTCATCATTATTAGTTACTTAGTTAGAGGCTGCCCCTAACCCATTCGGTTACAACCAATACTGTACTGTCATGCATTTCGATCCTCTGAATAATTCGCTTGGCTACAATATCCCCGGCAAAAAAAGCTGGGAGAAATTGTTTTTTAAACACAAATTTATTTAGCTTCAAATTGTTTTTCCAAATTTTGTAAAAAAATCTGTCACAAAATAAACCTGTGAGGAGTTTCACTCTATCGTGTTTTGCATAGAGATTGCTTAGAAATTACTCGTATGCTAAAAATGCTAAAACACTTCATTGCTTGTGAACCCATCGTAAAAAGAAGGATCCAATGCCAGTCTGGTTTTAGGAATGTGAAATGATACCTGTTCGCAGCGGCTTTCTCCGCCTTCTCGCCAAGAATTTTTGAAGGAAGACTGTAATGTGTTGCTTGTGCCGTAACTTAAAGCTTGGAACAGATATCGAATTCGCACCGTATAAACACATGGCGAGCTCTTTCCTCTCCTCGTTTAGCACGCGTTGTTCTTACATGATAACTTCGAGACTGTCCACTTTCAGCCTTGGTATTCTATTTTTGTGGAACCGTTTTGAGGTGATTTTGGATACGATACGACAACGTACTATGAGACCGGCCGGCAACGAACGCCGATAAACACGACGAAAGCGCTAGTAGAAAATCAACCAAAAGAATTCAAAGACGATCGAGGCAGGTTGACGGTGGCTCGCTGGCGTGCTGGGACTGCCGAATGTTTGACCCAGCAGCGAAAGCGGCCGGGAAGCTGGAGGCGAAATCAACGTTGGCAAACATTTTTAGACCTTACTTTGTTGTTTTTGTTTCGTTCGTTTCCGAGTCGGTGACTGTTTGTTGAGCGGCGAGAACGCCTCGAGGAGACGCCTCCTGTTTTAAAGAGGCTCCTGAGACAACCTGTTTGAGCGAGACGTTTACTGCTTTTGAATTTATGCGTTCAGCTTGGAAATAGCGTCCTGACCGCAGGAGAGGTGTATCCGTTATCTCTTTTTCTTATCTTCCGTTCATTGAAGTGCCGTCTTAATGTTGCGTCATTTACATGCAGCGTCCCGTCACATACTTCCTTGAAGGATGTCGCTTTTTCGTGTGTGTGGGAGCATATCTGATGAATTTGTTGCGCGATGGCATCTCTTTCGCTCGACCGCGCCCGGAAGTGACAAAATAAAGGGGCACGGCTTTGTCGGGACCTTTAGACGTACCTGGAAGTCACGTTTTATTTTCGATTTGCTCTTACATTATTTTACGATTCTTTGTTTTCTTGTGACTATAGACGGTCCACAATCCGTGGAGGATTGTTTATTTTGTCCGGACGTCGTAAGCTGGCTTAGGTACTTGGGAAAGTTTTGTGTCCAGCCTAATTTATTTGATAGGAATTTTCGTGAACTCGTTTATGTTTCTTTCCCTGCAAAATAATAACGTTCGGTTAAGGCAATTAATACTAAGTATAGGATATTGAAACAGGGAATTCTGGCTCAGCCGTGCTCATCCTCAACTGCTGGTTTTAATAAGTTTCTCTGATCACGCGCTATTTGTTGTTAAAAAAAAACGCGAAGTATTGACTTGCAAATTGATTTGTTATACCCAAATCTTTAGGCTGCATATGTTTACCTTCCCTCGCAATGTCGTGCCTTAGTTCAACGCTCTAAAAGTCGGATTGTGAAAGTAGAGGACGATCGTTATCCTGGGATCTTTAACGCTTTCCTCGGTAAGTAACGATTACGCGAACCCCCGGCGCCGGAGGTTGTGACGCCCACTCGAATCGAAACCAAAGAAAATGACGGACTATGGGGACGCATTTCAGTTATTCTACCTTCAGCACCAGCTTACGATCTCCAAGAATGTTCTGCCTCTCTTGGGTATGCACGCAAAGTCAAGGCGATTCAGAAAAATAATGTGAACAGAGGCAAGACAACATATCGTGCTTGTGAGGATAAATTTATGCGATTGCAAGCTTACCAATGCCACCTTCAAGCGTTTGCTGCACGTGCTGGCTGGCACGTACGGGGGACCAGTCCCCCGTGCGTCCCAGCAGTGCTTATTCATGTATCGATTGTTCGGAGGGTGGGAACATGCGAGCAGTGACGGAACCAGACCAAAGAACCGACACCGCGCCGAATTAAATCTGGCATGCGATCAGGGTGAACACTAATTTGGGGATTTTTCGTAGGATTCCAACTTTGACCATGTCTTTTTGCTCGCCCTTGTGCAGGCTTTTTAGAGCTTCCAAGAAAGAGCATATCTCTAAAACTATCTACATAATACCATACCGGTGGTCCTTAAAGGGGTACTCCGGCGATTTTTTGAGCTACCTCAACTAACTATATTTTCTGACTCCCCGACCTTTACCCTTTCTGGTATGCTATTTAGTATCGCGCAATTCATAATAGTTATTGTGAAATCGGCAAATGAAAATGATGCAAAAACCAACATTCAAATATACCCGCACTTTTCAGTGCCGTGACGTCAGTGGCGGGCAGGCTTGCCAGTCGAGCAAACAGTCTAAAAATAGAATATGCCAATGGTTAGCGAGCTCCCAAAGCATTCATTTGACACCATTAAACTGCTTCGAATCAGTTGGGAACAAATTCTACAGTCCAAAAGTGAACCCCTGCCTTCCACTGACGTCACTTTTTCGTTGTTGCCAGTAGAGACTTCCAGTTTGAAAAACACGGTGAGGACCAAAACAGTAAATTCAATAACTTCGTGAAAAAAAAATTATTTTGACCTAATATTTGGGATACTATTTTAGCAATATTGTTTGGCGAGTTTAGCAAAATTTCAAGCAAATCGGGGACCATGAAGAAATCGCCAGAGTACTCCTTTAAGCCGGGGTCACACTGCTTATACATCATACAAAAGATAGTCTGCATACAGATTCAAACGCGAGTCACCGCGAAATCCGTGCTTCGAATGTCGCGTGGCAATGAGTACAAGGAGAAAACTTGGCATGTGGCATTCGAACCACGGATATTGCGATGACTCGATCGTGTTTGTAGACTGTCTTTTGTATGATGTATGAACAGTGTGAACCCGGCTTTACCCAACAACGCATGCATGAAAAAAGCCATCAATACGGGGACTCACTCCACAGTGTTGTTTTTTATCATTTTCTTTTTACAATGCCAAGTGCCTTTAGTGCCACGTTTGTCAAAGCTGCAATGGCACAGTGAAGAGAGAGCCATGAGTGCAAGGGCGTTCGTGGCACGATCTCTACTACAATCCGCTGACTTGCACATTGGACCGCCATGCTCGCTGCAGTGAAATTGAAACTATAGATTCCGTCTTACTTTTGCTTGGAGCACATAAAAAATTACGGCCGTGGGGTCAACGTCTAGAATTATGCTGAACTGCTGGTCTTGCCTACTTGATCGGACTCTGGAAGTAAATGTAACACGGATAAGAGGGCACGCCGCTCCTAGACTTCACTCACTGGATTTAATTGAAAAGTAAACAAAAGCGGTCTGTATTTTTGAACAAATACTTAAATCGTCTTCATTTGACCTCAAGGATAACGAATATCAAAATTATATTTCAGATTGATGAGCCAAGTAGCCACAGCAGCACTTTCAAAATACCGCCGAAGCCCCTCCTTTCAGGCCATGTCGGTGGGAGGGAAAGATCATGAGGTATTATACAAAGAGTTCAACATTTCCGGGCATTGCGCAGGCCTGACCCGAGCAGTCGAAAAACGCTGCACGCGTTCCCTTTCAAGCGGCAAGCGCAAGGCAGTTGAAACCCCTGGGTATAGCTTCACACCCGGCAGTTGGTTTTTCGGTTTTCCTCACGTCTGTTGATACGTTCCGGTCAAATCCTCGTGATATTCAAATTCACGGGACAAAAATACGCTAGAATTCATCTCTAACTCGGTTTTTTTTTTCAAGAACCTTTTTTGTTTACTTTTAAGTATAGTGCGACTGTCTGGACTACATCGGTTGTAGAATCACTACCTTATGGACCGTGGGATCCAAATGATATAGAAAAGAAGAAAGGCGGCTGGCTACATAAAATACATTATTACCCTCACCGGAACGACCCCAGGGCAGATTACAATGCAATTAATTGCAAAGTTGGAAGCGAGCTGAACAAGAATGATGAAAATTATTCGTGTTTGTCCTATGTCCCTCTTGTTCCCCTTCCGCAGAATAGCTCCGCCCGAATGTTACCATGGCAGGAGCACGCGAGTAGAAGCTTCCAACGTTCGTTATAATTAGGGTTCCGCGTTTTCGGTTTCTATTTTTTCAAAATTCGGCATACTTTTCTTCGGTGTTATTTTAAAATTCAATTTTCGTTTTTTTTTCGGCGTATATTTTTGCCCACAAAAGTTTATCGGCTTGTTTCGGTGAATATACAATAAACACCAACGGACACCGGATCAGATGATCCTTGTAGCTCTGATATTTGTGATCACTCAAAGAATAACGGCACAGGTACATTGAAAAACAAATGAACTCATTATTTGGCCAATGTGTGTAACTGTAAAAGAAACAATAAAAAAACAGAAGTACAAAGAAGTCAGATATGAAGCCTATGGCGTATATTTATGCCCACAAAAGTTTATCGGCTTGTTTTGGGGAATATACAATAAACACCAACGGACACCGGATCAGATGATTCTTGTAACTCTGATATTTGTGATCACTCAAAAAATAACGGCACAGGTACATTGAAAAACAAATGTACACATTATTTGGCAAATATGTGCAACAGTAAAAGAAACAAGAAAAAAAAACACAGAAGTACAAACAAGTCAGATATGAAGCCTATATGCCCAAAAAACACGGAACTTAACCTTCTGTACATCAGGATTACGTGATCTTATTATAGTACACACACATGTACTTTCCCAGCTTCTCCTCGTTGATCCGCACTCTTTCTTTCTTGTTAATATGACCCTGAGCTTCGAGAATGCCCTCTCAACGCTAACACTGGACACTGGCAGGCTGAGAAGATGAAGCTCTACCTGAGCCACAATCGGCCAATCAACCAATTGTGACCGCCAAAAGAGTCACGGTGCGACTTTTTCAAGCACAACACAACATGCAGAGCTTACATCAAGTCAGCCTTCCTTACAACGAGTTTGAAAACACTCTCGTACATGGCGAAGGCATGGGGCATTTCAGACTTCACGTTCCGATCGATGATGCGCACATTAAACCAAAACGTCGTGATGGCATCCTGTATCCCATACATTCGGAACGCGTTTCGATAGACACTGTCGTTCCACTTTTTCGCCTCGGCTCTACAAAGTATTCTTTTACAGTTAAAACTGAATTTTAGAAAATGGATTCGACGTACTTTTATTGGTTTTTATCGGTTTAAATCAAAAATACCGAACCCAAAAACTGACCTTTTTCGGTTAAAACCGAATTTCCGAAAATGGATTCAGCGTACTTTTATCGGTTTTTATCGGTTTAAACCGAAAACTCCGAACCCTAGTTATAATATTGTGTTTTTCCGGGTCACCAGTTTTTGGTTTTACGGCGATAGTTGTTTTGGCTTCTTCCCTTCCGTCGTTGTTTTGTCGATAGTTGTGTTGGCTTCTTCAACGTCCGTCGTTGTAGTTGTCGATGTTGTAGTTGGCGATCCAGGCCGTCCATCGCCGAAGTTGCACAATCCTCGAAAAATATCGCCCGCCACCCGCGGGAATTGAACCTGTGTCCGCTGCGTGTGAAGCGGAGACGTTACCACTGAGCTACGCAACAGGATCAGTAACCCCCTCTACTTTGGACTTCTGTAGTACCCGGTGCCCACTGCACGCGCTCTCTGCATGCAACCAAAACGTATTTGATAACAAAATGTCGTTGTAGCGCTGCCAACACCCACGCGCTTTCACGCGTACCTTAAAAAACAGAAAAAAAAAACGTTTGGAATTTGTGGTATAACTGACGCCCACTGCACGCGCTCTTTGGGAAAATAGAGAGAAATAGCTGACAACAAAATGCCGTCGTCAATATCAAGAACTCGTGTCGGAAAACGCGCGCTCACGCGCTCCTAAAAAAAAAAAAAGAAACAAAAGCGTTCGGAATCAAATCGTCAGATGTCTATTTTGTTGCGGACGCTTTTGTTTACGCACCCCACGTTGCGTGAACGCGACGCCGATGCGACTTCGCCGTGACGTGTAGCAGCTATTGCTGTGACTGCAATGTGGATTAACATAGGACTGCTGAATTTTTTGGTTCTCCTGTAACTGAGTTCCTGTAACTAAGTGGGAATCCTATTTAAAAAACAAAACAAAAACGGGTGTATTTTATTTTACATTTCTAATGTGACTGATGAACGTCTTGCAGCGACTCCTTTTAGCAAATAGATGAACTTCGCTGACAGCGGATACAAGGAGCTATGAATGACATTTGTTTTGCTTACTAATTGTTTCACATGGAGAAGTGTAGAAATCTGGGTGAGTTAGTTCACATGGACAATGTGGCTATTTTATTCTATAAGATCCCATGCACGAGCCGTTGAACGCACGTGAGAATAGGTTTGCTCTTTACAAGAGCAGAAATGGTAAACGAAAAGCGTCGGTCATTGTGCAAAACGTTTCTCCATAATCTTTGCGGAAGACCGAGAACATATTTTTATTTGTCCTCGGTTTTCGGACCAGAGCCCCTTGTACATATCATCTCATAATTATCTTCACTAAACGTGGCACCGCGGGCCTCTATGGTACGGGCTGTCGCCTTTCCGCGGTGCCACGGCTCTTCTAAGCCAATAAAGATTATTATTATTATTATTTGTAGCAACGCAAGAACTGTAAGAAAGGCTCAGACCAAAAAACTAAACGTTCCACCTTAAGCCAAAAGCTCCCAACCTTAAAAAGAAGTGGCTCCGGCGAATACTCCACCTTTTAAGTGACGTCGGAAAAAATTCGGCAGAGACACTTAAGACTGTTTACGTGTAGGAATGCGAAAGCATTCCTTACAAGCAGCGCGCCACGTCTTCCTATCGCATACGGCGCTCTGGCGGTGACATCACGCTGCCCACTGCGCAGGCGCGGCGAACCCTGCCGGCACCACGCCTTTCGTGACGATGCATCTGCGTTGTTGTGCTTTCCTTTGTGTTTTTTTTTTTTTTCTGACTCACGTCCGCTTCAGAGCCGTATATTTGGAGAGTTTGCCCAATGGGCGGAGCAAAGGCCGCCGCCAGCGCCAAATATTCCCCCCGCGGTTAGAGCGTAAACTAAAAGTGCTGCACAGCGTCGACCAATCAGCAGACCTCGACGTCACAATATTGGAAACTGCATTTACAGCGTGAAATAGAAGCGTTCAATCTCGCAGCAGCAATGATCGCAACTACGCAGTTTGCTCTGGTTTGAAGCGCACGTTCGTTTATTCTACCGTTGAATATATACGTGCCGAAAACCTCACATGCGCCAAGTTTTCAGTCACCAAGAGTTGCACCTTTTTACTCTAGCGACGCTAAAACGGCTGAAATTAGTGGAGTCGCATTTTTAGAGCTCACAACCACCGCTAGGGGCTGTTTCGCGGCCTGTGGTTGGCTACGACATGCTCGCCTAGTAAAATCAATGGATGGCCAAACTCTTCTAATATACGGCTCTTGTCAGCTTTGACCTTGAGCGCCTCCGTCGGCTTCCGTGACGAAGTGTCTGTGTTGCAGGGGCGGATCCAGAACTCCGTTTTGGTGGGGGGGGGGGGGGGGAGGGAGGAGGCGGAACATTTTTAAGGATACTATTCTCCCATTCTTTCTTGTGCAAGGGGGGTCGACCCATGTCAAATTGCCCTCCGAGAAGAGGGGAGGGAGGGGGTCAACCTTGTTTGGGGGGGGGGGAGCGACCGCCCCCGTCGCCCCCCCCCCCCCCCCCCTTGGATCCGCACTGCTGCGTTGCTGTGCTTTTCTTTGTGTTTTATTTCTGAACGCGCGCGCTTGATGGCTTGCATTTAGGTGCCGTTTCGGTCAGCCAATGGGCATTTAGGTGCCATTACACTCAGCCAATGGGACTAGGTGCCGTTTTTCGTGGTTACAGAGAGCGCCGGCTGCGCTCCTTGGGACAGTTAATACTTTCGCATTAAAAATGGTGCCTTCGTACTCAGTCGCTCGATGACGCCACTCGTTTCTTGGAATTCAGGGGCAGAGCCTCTGCTTAGTTCTGATGTGGCAGCATGTTAAAATGAGCACTTAGCGGGTAGCCCGTTGCACGTGTGAACGAGTATGACTGAACTGTGTTCAAATGATTCAGCAATCAAACCTTGATTAGTCGCTCAACAAACGATACATTTATGGCGTAATGAATTTGCATTGTTTATTCCAGCATTACGGCACGAATGATCTGCGAAAAATAATTGTTTGAAACGGAAAAAACAAAGGTGGGAGAAATTACATGGCTTGGCACGTGACGTCATTCAAAGTGCGCTCAGATGACCACCAGAGAAGAGGGGAAGACGGGGTTCCCCTCTTACCAGGATCCTCTTTTGTGCCTCCCGGATTTGCACAGATGTCGCTATTCTCCTCCCACAAGATTATAGAAGATTAACCCGTCACTCAAAATTCTTACAAAAGCAGCTTCCCTCTCCTCCATTACCTGGTGGTCAAAAGTATGCGATGTGACGTCAGTGCAAGCCATGTATATTAAAGGGGCGGTGCAGCGATATTCGTTTTGAGCGTTTTTCACTTTGTATGAGCTTACTGGCACTAGTGGGACCCAAGAACACTCGCACGTAACGCCACTGACCAAGAAACCTCTTTGTTGCGGTGTAATTTCAAGGAGAAAAGCGAGCGTTTTCTTTCAATCTCTCCTTCGCAAAACCTGATGACGTAGCTGGGCGGTAGCAGTACCGCCCAGTGACGATATTTGAATGCGGCTCATAGATTGGACCCGAGCATTGCGTGAGCTCTCGATTTGGGCTCGTGATAATTGATAGCTCGAGAAGCATTCGGGTAGTGGCCCGTGTCCAATCGCTTCAACGACGACAATAGCCGAGCCATAACAATGTCTGGAACTCAGCGCGTGTCCTGTGCTTTGCCAACCCCAGCGCGTGGCTATGATCACCATTGGCGGCATATAATCGGCTCCAGATCACGTGGCCGCTTGTTCTGGCTGCGAGTTGAGGGGGTGAACGCTGCTCGTTTTTCTTTAATTTTTTACTGGGACTTCTATTGCGTGGGGTGAAAAACGAACGCGTGTTTCATAGGTCATTAACGTCAGGGATCCGTTCTAAGCGGTATTTGCGCAAAGTGCAAAAATTGTTGCATCGCCCCTTTAAACATAAGTAAAACGACAGAGTTATCAAGTTTGCAAATGAAATGTCACTGTTAAGGTGCATCCCCACCGTGAATGACGTGTTTTTTTTTTTTTTTTTACGGTTTATAACTTCTTTCTGATCTACTCGACAGTCATATAGTTCATGTCAAATTGAAGAACTATTCCTCAACTATACTTTAATGCCTCGATATTACGCTTACTCTTAGTTGTTAATTTATTATTTATTTTTTAATCGACCACAGTTGCTGATACTGTCGACTTTAACGTTCCGATTTTCACGATTGTATGCGTGTGAATGCATGCATGTTATGATGTATAGCTGTTTGTGAGCATGCTGTATTTTGTATCTGAGTGTCTCATACAAAGACTTCTGTCGTTCTGAGATACGAACAACCAAATAAAAAGATAAATAAATTATTTAACTGAACGGTCTGTTGAATGTAGTGAATTAAAAAAGTAAGCAATTAACTGTACCGAAAATGTCGATTTTTAAATAAAATTTAAGTTTAAAATAGTGTGAATTCCTCGTGCTATAAAAACGTAATCACGTCATTTAACGAAAATACCTAGACAATAAATTACGAAGCATATTTTAATATTACATTTTTCAGAAATTGCATATGGATCGAATACTCGTGAAGTTCAGTATAAAATCACAAACCTTTCCCCTTCAGTTACGGCAAGTTTCAGTCTTCTAATATCAAATAGAGATGGCGACACGTGTTCAAGAATAGCTTGATTTGCATTTGTCGTCATGTGCCGCTTGGAACGCCACGTGAAAGACGGAAAATGGCACCAGATGTGTGGGTGTCAGATGCCTGGATGCCCGCCGAAAGCGAGCCTGAGATGTAAAAACAGCAAGCGCGAGAGTGTCAGTGAACCACAGCTGGTTTTGCGCGCGTTTCACTGTTCGTCGGTATGCCCAAATTCAATTTACGCAACAAAAAAAATTCCGTCGGTTGCGATTCGTCCACGTTTTAAAATTAAATTGTGCTTTTTACAGCGAAGCTGTTCATGGCTACGGTTCCGTGGATTTTTTCTGTGCGTCAACGAAAACTTAGGTCCCGAATTTGGTGCAAAATCGCTTTATACATGGCTTGCACTGACGTCACAACAGCGGCCATCGTGGTGGTATTGCTGCCGAGCGCGCACCTTCGACAGCATACACTTCGCACCATCAAACTTGTTATTCTCGGCAAGAACAAATAGAAATGACCACCAGCACGAGGCGATGACGTCACGAGCAAGCCATGTATACGTCTCATCACTTGGATATACATTTTCAGTAGATTAGTTATCACACCATTTTCAAGATCAGTATACTCTCAGGTAGATAACAAAGCTTTTCCAAAAATATGGTTCACCCGCGGCCAAACTGCTAATACATCGTACAAAAGAAAGCCTGCTGACACTTTCTCGTGTTTATGTCTTCCTTGTAGAACGGTCGTGCCGCAGTAAACATTAGAAAAAGAAAGAAGAAAAGACTGCCGAACTGCCGGCAGACATGTTGAAGCTTGGATATGTGTGAAGTAAACACGTGTCCGCAGGTGTTTCTGCCATCGTGTCTGGAGCGAACACCGTGTTTTTTGTATGATGTGCACGAGCAGTGTGAAGGCAGCTTCAGCTGCACGTTCATTCGCGTTACCTACATGCGGTTAAAGCAAAGAAAACAAAACGTAACTTTCAACTCGTAAACTCATAAAAAAAAAGAAGATAAAACCCTAAATGGGTTGATTGAGTTATTGATGGCATCAATACGTTCGATTAACGCTTGAGTTTAGTTGCATTGAGGCCTGCTGTCCTAGGCAATGCAACGATATACACTGTATAATTTGTGTCAAATTGCTCGTTCCTTGTTCATCGTTTCCTCTTGTCCTGCCGTGTTAAAAAAAATATACTTCCATTAAGTCGACAACTCTTGTGGAGTTAAAACATTTAATAGTCTCTTTTATTAAGTTTTGTTTTCGTTCAGTGCCGTTAGGAGTATTTCAAAGCGATTGCGAGTTTCGCATGCCCCAAACTGGTTCCACAAAGCGCGGGGGGTGGGGGATTTGCAATCGGGACCGTGGCGGTTCTGCAACGCGACCGATAACGCTCGGGGGTAACGGGAGCATCCGAGACAGATCGTCTGGCCCTCACACGAGAACTGGCCTCAAACAAGGTGACCGAGAGCTCTACGTAACACTGTCGCCGTGCGAGGGAAAACAAGCCGACTAGAGAAACGATCGACCGATACTCCATTCACCCCTAAGCTGACGGCTCGGTGTGCTCGTTGATCCAGTCATACGCCTACCCTTCGCCACGTGATCCCGCTCCCATCTAAACCCACGTGCAGGGATCGAGATCACGGGATGGAACGATGGCGGTCGATTGCTAGAGTTCCTGTATAGGCTCCCTACGGGAACCAGAGTTGCGCGTTCATGCATGGCATGTGGATTCAGCTCCTCACGTGACTGAATTCGGCGAATAGCAGCGCCGCGCTCAAAAGCCGGGGAACGTACGCCCGGGCGCGTGCAACGTCTACTTTGCTGCACGACACTTGATACGGCTCCTCACGTGATCGGATCTCGGCGAATAGCGGCGAGGGCGGCACGCGGCACGTGGAATCAAACGCGCAACTCTGGCTCCCGTAGGGAGCCTATACAGGAACTCTATCGATTGCGAGCGCGTAGCTCCCTCCGGCGGCACCGCATTGTCATCATATAGGTGAACGGAGTACAGTGGGGGGAGAAGAGAAATAGATTAGGTTAGAAATGTTTGCATCTCAGAAATATCGGGCGGCATTAGCTGCTGAAACTCTCCTAGTGTCTTTCTGCTCACTCATATTCGTGAGACACTTTCGATAACGTCAGCCTGCTATTTTTTTTTTTTTTATCTACGTGCATCGAATAAGCGAACTATAGTTATCGACTGTAGCATATGATCGAGTGCATCAGTCAATAGCAGACACGGCAGGTGAGGACGTTAGAGATATTGTGTACTTTTTGCATTGCCAAGTTACGTAAAAATTTACGTTTCCTGGGCTGGTAGTATAGTAACGGAAGGAATCGTTTCAGGGAGGTAATTGCAAGAAAATTGCTTGTTACTTTAAAGGTTTACCTTTTGGAAAAAAATACAATTTATTCGCTTCTCATGTTTCTATTATTTGTAAAATTTACAACTGTATTTTTTTTTGTAACACCTTTCGTTTATGGGAAATTCGAAAGAATTTTGAACAAGCTGTTTTAAAGAATAGGCGAATCAGCTCGGGATCTCCACCCTGCGCGCTCCTATCGACGATCGCCGGCTCGCCGATTTTTTAAAAGTTTGTTCTGAAAGCATTTCAATTGCCTTCGAAACAGGGTGTTAATAAAACAGTATTAAAAAAGAAGATTGCGAGAAAAATCTTTTTCTCACTGCGACCATCCATTTAGCGCCTTTTTCAGACGAGTTTCACTCAACTACAACAGGGTACCTTGCTGGGCTGCTTCGTTGAACGACTATAGTGAAAAAAACAGCGCAAACAGTGAGAAACAGCGCACTCAACGAAACCCTCAAATCAATCCAGAACCACTTATGATATAGGTCATGGTTGTCGTTACGCGATATTTTGTTATAGACACCTCGCCTCCGTTTTTTTTAATGCCATAGCATTCCCCCCCCCCCCCCCCCCCGATTTCTTGCACCTTTATGGCCTCCTAATGCGCAGGGTATGCGCAGTAGACCCCATTGCGCCGCGCGTATGCGAAACGGCAGTAATTCCTTCACATTCGCATCCCCTTCGAAGGACCTGACGATTTTGACGTCGTCCTCAACGTCGTCCTAGAGGTTGTTCTAGACGACTTCCCCTAGGACGACGTCCTTCAGGTCGTCCTAGAGGTCGTTTCAGAGGTCGTTCTTGAGGCCACCCTAGAGGTTGTCCTAGAGGTCGTCCTAGACGTCGTCTTTGACGTCGTCCTCTAGGACGTCGTCCTCGACATCGTCCTAAACGTCGTCCTTGAGGCCGTCCTAGACGTCGTTCTTAACGTCGTCCTCTAGGACATCATCCTCGACGTCGTCCTAGACACAGTCCTTGACGTCGTTCATGGCCTCGTAACAAAAGAAGGAGGGAAACATGACGAATGCTATGGCATTTCATAAAGAACCTACATAGCGGTTTCCGCAGCCAATATTTTTCATTCTTTTAGTTAGGCATTTGATTGCAACTCTAAAGCCTGGTTCAGACCGTTGCGTTTGACTGCGTTCGACTGCGTTGCGGCGGCGACAAACCAAGACATCCCTGCTGCTTATATCGCGTGCCAAGATGATTCCTTGAATTGGATTCCACGCTTTATACGGAGCACAGATGTGCCGGTGACTCGCTTTCGGTTCTCGACGCAACGCAGTCAAACGCAGTCAAACGCAAGTGTCTGAACCGGCCTTAAGAATTCAAACACTAAGCTAACTTTTCCGGTCATCCGGTCTCTGATGCGAAATGACTCCTCCAAAACAGTAAATTACAGATGCACCAACTGGATTCAGGCCGTGATTGGTGTCGCACCCTAAAGCTTAGCTTTGAGTAGAGATTTGAATAAAGGAAAAAACCGACGATAGGTTACATGGTACACAAGATATGCTGTAAAAGGAGAAGCAACTTTGCGCTTGTCGGGTTTAGGGTCCAGAGTTACTAAGCATCACGCTTGCAAAAAATATTCTCTATCTCTCTTCTTTTATTTAAAAGCTCCGTTAAATGTTTTTAAGTGCTGGTACATGAAGCAGTGGGAGGACCAACTGACCAGCTCAAAACCTGAGGACCAGTCCCAACTGGTGAACAGGGCCAGACTGGCAGCGCGGGACCATGGGATCCTGGGGGGCTATGTTGCGCTTTTTGGACTCCCAGGAGACTAGGGAGAAGGAAGTGACGTCAACAACGCAGCAAATGCAGATTGGATGTTGATTTTGTTTTCTTGTGTCAACATCCAATCTGCGTTTGCTCTAGTCGTTGACGTCACTTCCTTCTTCCAAGTCTCCTGGGAGTCCTAAAAGCGCAACAGAGCACCCCAGGACTGAGGCAGCCACCCACCTGGGGACGACCCACAAGCTTTCGTCTGCTCAAGTTACAATAAAGTTTATTCCTCCTCCTGGTACATACATTGCCTAAGACAATGTTATTTTAGTTTTATTTATCTAAAAGTTGAGACATCCTAATTTTCTGGTCAAGTAAAACTGCAAAACACCAGGAAATAACAGCTCTATAAACAAACAATCTGCAACTGCTTTTTTTTTTATATTTGACGCGTGTACCTAGTAAAGGATTTATGGTATCACATTGTAATTGGTCCCGTATGTACGGCCTTAAAGATAGCTGTTACATTTATTATCTTGGCACTTTTGGTATTGACAGACATGAATGATCGGCAACGATAAGCTTTTTTACTTAATATAGGTCCAAACTGAACACGCTGTTAGAGCTGTACATTTATTATCTTGGCACTTTTGGTATTGACAGACATGAATGATCGGCAACGATAAGCTTTTTTACTTAATATAGGTCCAAACTGAACACGCTGTTATAATTCATATTTATTTACTCGTCACATATTTTTGTCATTACTTTAACTTACGCACCATAAACCCTTTATTACTCGTAAAAGAATAGTCCGGTACCAAATTCACGGGCTTTCATGGGGTAAGCAAGATATCGCTCTCTTTTTGCGGGTCTATTTTGCGAGCACTTGCTCCTCTTCGACTTCGAAGTTACAAGCTAAATTTTGTTTCACGTTTATGCATGCTCTTGCGCAACTCACGTTTGATGAAAGGAAAAGTGTATGTCGATAAAGTGTTCCGCAAGCCTTATAGATACGAAACGAACCCTCACGTACGAAGGTTACTCCTCACTGCCAGCGCGAAATTGTGCGTTCGAATGTGCTGGATAGCACGCGCCTCGAAGTAGAGGTGAGGCCACTCCTCCTGTACCGATTTGTAGTCGTCCCCAACTTTTTTGGACATCAACGCCTCGGCGCATGCGATAAAATCAGTATTTCAACCGAACAACAACAAACATCGCAATATGTTTCCCGGGAATATCTTATGAGTGTTTATCGAATAATTCCAACCACTCCTACCGTAATTATAAAAAAAAAGAAGAAAATTTTAAAACCTTTTTGTTTTTGGAAGCGAGCAAAATTTAGAAACCAACAATGATAAGTTACGTTTCGAGAATCAGCGTATAGCCCCCCCCCCCCCCCCCCCTCAATGCTTTCTGTACCCAGGAAAAGAAGGAAGTTTTGCGCATTATGCGTGCGCCGCGCAAAGCAGTTCTTCCGAAATTTGGTTGTTGTACGAAAAAAAAAAAGAAAAGAAATTATGCTTTTCGCTTTTATAATATCTATGTCTCAATAAATTAACACAATGCTAACCTAAGATGTAGTACTATCTACAAACGTAAATGTCGATTTAAAGAATGAAAGGAGAGAAGTAGGCGTTTATTAAAACAGTGATGTCATCCAGCGCCTTGTGCTGGTTTGCTACACTGTGTAAGAATGAAAGGGGCAAGCTAGTAACGTTCCGCAAGGAGACTGACCGTTTTCCTTTACTACGGTTCTTGATGTGAACACGAGTGTAGTCTGCTTCAAATTACGCGTCGGTCATTGCACTAAGCAACGCAAAAAGAAGAAAAGCAGAAAGTACAAATAAAGGATTTAACAGTTGGAATTTTTAGGTTACTGTACTCTCCAAGAAAAAGCATTTGCCCGAGAAGAAAGTGGGGTCATTTTCCCAGTTCGTTACGAGTTTGTTACCGTGCCGACGTGCCATAACCGAGAGCCGTACACGCTTAAAACGCTCTCGCCGACTCGGTCGCTTTAGCATTGCAGACAGGGTGTATAAAAAGAGCTCGGCTCTGCGGAGTCCCGAACGAGTGCGATCGGTATTTTCCTAGTTCCGCGTTAAGAAGAGGCGCGCGTGCTCTTTCTTGCTTCTGCGCTTCCTTCGCTCGGTGCTTCACCCTAGTTGAATTTCGGTATTGGGCGTTATGCAACACCTTATCGGCACGCCTACTGGAGCGTAGAGGGTGACGTTCAGCACGCCCCATCGTCCTGTATAACTTGTTAGTCTTAGCGCGTGACCCGGTTCGATCTAAATGCGGCGTTTCGTTTTATTCTGAAAATAATTTCTTTGCAATTCCTCGAGATGAAGTATTTATATTTATGCATATACTACGAAAACGACTGCCAGACATTTATTTTTCAAGCTTTGCTCTTATTTTGTATTATGTATATGCTAGAATCAAACGTTCGATATATAGATGCGCTGTTGTAACGCCCAAGTGGTATTAGGATACTTGAAAAGGACAAAAACGTTACATGTAATGAAGCAACGGTGAGGGTGCAGGCTAGCTGGTGTAAATTGAGCATAGTTGTAAACCCGAGACTGGAGTCCGTATCCCCAGTCTCGGGTTTACAACTATGCTCAAAAACGTTACGGCTATCTTCAGGATCACTCTCTTGTCGTGTCAAAATATAGCGTATACAACGCCTAAATTCTCCTTAGGCGTGTTATTAGCCGTTACCGGACTAAGAGGGTGCTGAAGAAAGTGTATATACAAAAATCCCCCCCCCCAAAAAAAAAAAAAAAAAATTTACACGGTTTATTGTCACCGCAAAAATGAACTACGCACTGTCGAACGCTCATTCTCCGCCCAAAGGTAGCGCTAGAGGTTCGAACCATATGCCAAAGTTTCATCACGAACCGATATTTTATTCAAAAGTTAAAAATGATTTTCTGGAAATTTCATAGGAAAATGGTTGCCGACGCGGAGCTCTCGAAAACATGGAGCTTAATGGCGCCAGTAGCCGAAACCGGGCAAAGATGGGCCCATTTTCCCATTGAAATTTTCAGAAAATCGCTTATAACTTTTGAAAAAAAAAAATATCGGTTTGTGCGAAAACCTTGGTATCTGGTTCGGACCTCTAGCGCTACCTTTGGGCGGAGAATAAGCGTGCGGAGATGCGTAGTTTATTTTTGCGGTGAAAAAACTCTGCAATTTATTTTTCGAGGACACCCTGTAGATAACATTTTGGCGTATAGTCGCTGACAGCCTATACAAAGCAGGTCGTGCATGCCAATTTTTAACATCTTGTTATCCAATGAGATTGCGGCATTTGCTGATAAGAACGCCAAAACAACGAATCACGGCGAAAAAAAAAAAAAAAAAAAAAAAAAAACATTATCACTGCCCCTGCGTTTTTCATTTAAATATTCCATTAATTGTAATTTTTTTTTAAATACAAGTTGGGCGTATTGTATGTTGATACACGCTGATGTGTCCCTCCCATTAGTTGAAACAGGAATATCCCAGACAACGCGCACACATCCAGGGATCATCCTAAGGATGTCCAGATTGGGACGTTAGGGATATGCCATGGATGTCCAAATCAGGTTCTGAAAACGTCCCGAGGGAAACGACGAAAAACATCCGTGGGATGTCCCGCAGCGTATGTTTTCTGGATTTTATTAGGACGTCACATAGTATTTTATACGCGACCACCTCTATACAATAAGGCTTTTATAGTCAAGTTACCTGCGAATAAAACGTCTTACGAGTAATGTAATACAGGATGGAACCTCTTAAACCCGGCGGTGCTTCAAGTCACGACATCTGACGAAGAAAAAAGAGAGGACCTTTCGAGGCCGGTGACCTCTTCCTCTGCTTTGTTTTTCCCAAGAGAGCTGAGGAACAAGCCACCGGCCTCGAAAGCCACAGTCTTTTTTCTTCGTTAGAAGTCGCGACTTCAAGCAGCGGCGGGTTTAACAGGTTTCATTTTTTTATTGCGGCCTTTATAGTGAGAACACACAGGCACGGAATGGTCTGGCTCGAAAACAAATAAAGCTTTATTAGAAGTATCACCGATAGACATGTCGTTTTCAGGGTTTGTGCACCGCCTTTGGTGCCAGAGAGCGTCTGCACAGCTAGCAGACAAACCTGAAGCGGAAAATATAGTTTTTTTTTTTGTCACCATCCATAACGATGTGCACCACAAAATCACTGAGACACTTTGGCAACATACGGGGAGGCTGTGCTGTACGATGCGGCGGGCCAGCTGAAGGAGCTGCAAAACAAGAAAATGAAGGTATTCGCTGTTACATCAGTAGTTTTTTTCCCCTAGTCTATGACGGCCGCCAGCGTGATGAATGTTTGCGCTCAAGTATGACGCATAGGTCGAGACAAACAACCCTCTGGCAAAGCATATCTCGGCTAAACTGCGTCGGGCATAGCTGCAAAATAGTAGCAAGTAACTGCGGCATTTTTCTATAAAATTGCTCACAATTCTGCAGCGTAGCAAGGTAGGCAAATCATTTCAAGACACTGTATGAAAACTCAATAACCACGCTGAGAACGTTTGTGATCTTGCAGTAAAGACAAGGCAATCATTAGAAACATCTGCATTTGAACTTTGAACTTAATGTCAACCTGCAACTTAGAGCAGTGTGCATGCAACAGTACACTATTACACTCGCAAAAAGCTAAATTTACCGATTGATACTGCAGCCATGCATTAGAAAACAGTTCTAAAGCATGTCATAAGTTACCTTCGGGAGATGCTGCAAGCAAAACATGAACGTTAGTAGTAACAATCAACCCAACAAACACGGGTTTTCAGCCATCTGCAATGACAATAAAACTGTACTAAAAAAAAGGAAAAAGAAAAGCTATATGCACTCTTACGCGGAAGAGAAGGCTCAGAAAATTCTGAGCTGTATGTAACAAGGTCATTAAAACGCGAGGCGAGCCCACTTACATATGTAAAACATGAAAGCTTGCTGTAAGTTCATGTAAGACCACGCGACTGTAAATGAAGATGTTTGTCCAGGACTGTTTCATGCATCTGAACGTTTAGAGTGCTATTTTCAGCTTAGATTTTATTGCAGAGGACGTTAACACTTTAGTCTTTGGAAACCAAAACTTACCAGTGTTGCGGCCACATACATGACAACTGCACATGAGCACGCGAAAGAGCAGCTTCTAACATGACTAGAAAAAAGCCAAATAAATTAGTTACTACTTAGTGTTGCCAATCAGCTGTGTCGCACGACGGACGTGCTGATAACCTGTCGATCACGGTACAACAGCCATGGTGTGCCCATTTCTCGTCTACGAACATCGCCTGGCTTTCTTTCTTTCTTGAAATTGACGACCTCTTTGAGTGATGGAAGTGCCGAAACATTTTCATTGCTCAACCTAAGATCATGTTGAATAATGTGACCTTAAAGTATCTCTGAGCAAGAGAGGACCGTACTTACATTCCCTAGCCATGGCTGCTTTGTCAGTTTCCTGCACAGCACGCGTTCAACTACAAATGTGAATTAAAACAAAATAACTTCACCAAACTAACACCGACACCTTCAGAAATAAGTCAACAATATTCAAGTCAGGCTAATAAGCACATTGAGAAGTGCCGTTATTTCCTTGTAAAAGGTGGAAGCACCGGCCCTCTCCAGTCAAGTGAATATCATATCAAATAATATTAACATCATGTCAGAGTCCGCGGTTTTTCAGTTCAGTTGACATGCCCCCCTTTACTCCATGGTGATGATCATAGCACACTGGTGGCGATTGAAAGCTATGCTTGAATTACTAAAATTATGGTACTAAAATGCATAAAAATGAAATAATAAAAAATAGAATAAAATTCGTGCTTTAAAGCATTTTTAGTGATACTAAATCACCGTAATCTCACGTCCAAATTCATAACACACTGCCTGCTGAACCGAAACCGATGACGCTAGCGATGATGATGACTGTGGATCGGTCAGCCTAAGGACTTTGTGGCCAACGCCACAGTAAGGCCTCCACTTGCCTCCACGAGTACGAGTACACCGCCACACTGCGGCTACAATGTACAACGACTGCACAAACAAAGCCGCTCAACTTGTCCGCCACACTGAGGAATTGAGCGGCTATGACACAACGAATACAAACATCGAAAACGCATGCAGTAAGAGCGCGTAAATTGATGCACTTGTAAATCATTCAAAAAAAAAAAAGAAAAAGAATCGACTTCTTTTTTTTTTTTCTGAGGCGTGGTTATGGGCAGACTTGTACGTAATCCGTTACAAGTAACGAAATTACTTGTAATCCCTTACATTTATCAGTAATTTAGTAACGGAATAATTACATATTTTCTAGAGTAATTTTAAAGTAATTCCGTTACATTTTTACGTAACGGATTCCTTGTAATCCGTTACATTTTTTTCAGGACTCCCCCCCCCCCCCCCCCTCTTTTTAAAGAAAGGGTTGCTTTTATTTGGGTAAAGTCGAGCGCTGTGACACCGCAAAGGGAGGCTTGGCACTCTTCAGTTACGCAAAGCCTTTTTTTTTTTTTGCAACACTAAGCTTCTGAATCTATTTTTTTAGACCCTAACAACAATGTAAAAAAATTGAAATGAACATTTCTACAAATATAAGGAAAAAAAAGGGGGGGAGGGGGGCAAGTTATATCCGGCTGAAGTTGAGCTAGTTTGAAGTTATATCCGCTTTTTTTAGTCCCTTTGTTTTTCTTTGCGATCGAAGGCGGGGCGAGGCGGACACCAAGTGATTGTGTGCCTTTGGAACTGCCCGAAGGACCCTTGGTCCGACGGGCCTGGCATTGCTACCCTGGGGCAGTGGGAGGCCACGCTGCTCAGCTCGGACCCGGTCCTTCAGGACAGGGTCACCCAACGGGCTGAGTGGGTCGCTGGGGTCCATGGACTCCTAGCCACCAGGCGGGGATAAGCTCCCTATCCAGCCCGCTCAACAATCACCCTAAGACAAATAAAGTTTTTCCTCCTCCTCCTTCTTCGAGAAGCTCGAGGCGGTGAGTGCACAGACAAGAATTAACAATGTCGTTCTCGGTTATAGTGACTACGACCATTTTCATAATGTCACTGAACGAGACAACGCTCCGTCTACCCTAAAATCCACTAAAAGGGATGTGGTAATATGTGAAGGTGTTATTGCCACAAGCACCCTCGTTCGTTGCTGCACCCTTATCATCTTCTCTTAGAAAACAGGATGCATTTTTTTCTGCTTCTTTCACCTTATTTGACCCTGTTTTAAGAAATACTTACTCTTTTGTAGTCCAACTTCTAGGGTTGGCCCACTTTATTTGTGAATTCCAGCCACGTTATCTGCATCTCAGTCACCATTTTTGTGAGTCAGCTTTTTGCGAGCACTTCGAAAATGGTAATGGTCTTCCTTTTTTCTTCTCCGTTTTTACCCCAGCAGGACGCATCTGATCGTAGACTTGATATTCTGGGCTTGAAGAGAGAGTGAAACTCGTGAGTGGCGCCATAGCGCGGCTTACTTAGTTCTCTGCCCATCGCTGCCCGTGGCATCAGCAGACGTCTATCTGGAGAACATCGGAGTAAACTGCAGTCGGTTCGTGCTCTGTGCGTTTTTGAACGGCATCAAGAAAGATACACACGGCAAACGTGCGTTTACATTTCCTTGTTTTAACCGACGTTCTAATAATTGTTGTTATGGGTGTCCTTTTTTTTCTTTCCATTACTTATATTTATATACTGGAAACCCTTTTTTATTCACCAACGTCTCAACCGAGGCTCGACCTGTTCAGAACCAAAGGAAGCAGAATATCGATAATACCTCACTGTTACAACTATGTTTTGCTATTGTCTGGTAGTATATGCCGGTATACTAAGATGGATATAAATTAATTCTTATTCTAGTTTTGGCCAGTTGTATGGTGACTTCTACAGCTTCGCGATTTCGACAATGGAGAATTTCAGTAGATTGGTCCGATGACTCCGATAACGATACCCGATACTACGCCGCCGCACATACGCATTCATCATAACGTTATCGGGGGTATGGAGGTACCGGAACGATCTACTAAAACTCTCGAATATCAGGCAACGGCTGCTACGACGAAGCTTTGCTCTATCTTCGAAGTAAATAGTACTTCCATTGCTTCGCTGAAGAAGCTCAATGCAGAGCATAAAGCATTCGTGAGGAATAATATGCCACTCCCATACAGTGCCTCAATTCAAAGGGTGTTCAGCGTAACAGTCGACATCTTCAGTAACAAATAGCGCAAAATGTCTGACGAGACTTTTGAGAGTCAGCTGTTGCTCAAAATACTCAAGGGCATTAAATGGAACAGGTTGCAACGATAAGAACTTAAATAACCCTCTTCCCTTTGTTTCTTAATTGTAGACCATATTGTTGAAAGTAACGCCACGAAAGTAACGGATTACTTTTTGGGGTAACGGTCACTTACTTTTATGGGAGAGTAATTGTAATTGTAATAAATTACAATTTAGCCTTGAGTAATTGTAACTGTAATTCCTTACAATTTTTCAGTAACGTGTACAAGTCTGGTTATGGGTTCATGCACGTATAATCCATGTCCTAATCACAGCCACTCTGGACGTTTTGTTTGGATAGTCCTTCCTGAGACGTCTGTGGGATGTCTGCCGGACGTCAGCCTTGGGATGTAGGACGTCCGCACATCTTTGGGATGTCCCCGGGACTTTTGGTGTTTTCTGGGATCGTAACTGTTCCAGCATAAAAGCGCAACAAAGTTATTCAAAACAGCTATCAAATCAAAACCAACAATGTGTGTATGTGGTTCTCCGTGCAATAACCCTTCCAGGTAGGCAGTCGTCGGTGTACAATTGCTTGAAAGAACCGAAAGTTCCCTCCGCAATAAGAACGATTAAAAAAAAAAAAAACATTCCATAGCGACAAGAAAACAAAAATAAAATAAAAAAATGAAAAAACAAGAGCTGCTGCAGCGCTTACAATGCTGAGAGAAGTTGCAGGGGCAGTAAACTTTGTTTTTCTTTCCTCCAAACGCCTGACCGTTTTCATTCTCTTCGCAGATAATAGAAGAATGGTGGAAGCCTCCTCCATTCAAAGCGAGGCCCAATATTTACGCCCGTTCTTTTGTCCCGTTTCCAGGGATAATCGCGGTCTTGGATTCGCCGCGGCGATAAAAGCCTATTGAGTGGAGGCATGATCCACTTTCCCGTGCGCTCCCTTTCCAAGGTTTGTTGGGAAAAAAAGAAAAAAAAGTTAGAGCGACTAAATACAAAACAAGAACAAAATCAGCAGTCAGACACATTTGAATTTAATGATCCCTTTGCGGAGTTTGCTGGTGAACGTCCCCTTTCCCCTTGCGTAGCTTTCTTTTTTCTTTTGTTAACTGCGGTTTATCACAGGCCGGACCCGAAGACGCAATGCGACTGGAAGTCAAACGAATTACGTGGTAAAGACCCGGCGAATTAATGTCGGTCACGCCAAGGCCCGAGGGTAAGGTGCGAAGAGGACCCGACGTGTACCAATGAGTCATACGCTGATGATGTGAGCGGACGATCAGGCATCTAGGCCAGCCAACTGAATAGGATCTAGGCCCGGATTTACGATTAATACACGATTACTTGCTCCTTTCAGAGAATTGTGACTAACTTCGATCACCGTTGCCAGCGCGTCATATAACGTCCACGAAAGAATGCTTACTGCTCATTTCAAAGAGGAGAAAAAATATTATACCCTCGCCACACGGAGAAGTTAATGTCATTTCCATCGAATGAGATTGTGTGGTCAATTCGCCATTCGGACCACGAGCGTCGCGCGTGCACCGCATTACGGCAGGAGTGGTGCGCGCTACTTGGGCGATCACATAATCTCATTCGATGGAAATTACATTAAAGGGGCGATGCATGCAACGAGTTTTGTAGTTTGCGCAAATACCGCTTAGAACGGTTCCCTGACGTTAATGATATGTAAAACACCCGTTCGTTTTTCACCACCTCCAATCGAAGTGCAGGAAAAAAAAACGAAAAAAAAAACGAGCACCATTCACCCCCTCAACTCGTAGCCAAAACAAGCGGCCACGCGATCTGGAGCCGATTTTACTTCGTCTCACCTTAGCATGGACTAACCGCGAATGCTGTGCTAGCGCGAGCGGCTAGCCTTGACTGCCTTGACTGGAGCACTCGCTGGACGAGCGCTCGTGCAGCCGCCGAGGCTTTATTCGAAGCAACTATCTCGCGCTTTTAGCACGCGCGGCTAACAATAGTCCATACTAACGTGAGACGAAGTATATACACCTTTTTCGTTTAGCCTCGCACCCAGCCACGCTGTCTCCCCATCCGGTATGCGTTCTGAACAAAAATCAAGAGATTACAACCCCCAACAAGTAAAAAAGTATAGAAGGGTCATAACAAGAACGACTGACGGTTGCAATTAAAATGTTAACACGTTCTACTGTCGAGGCGAAAAGAAAGCGATGTTTTGAAGCATACCGGAAGTTCCAGAATTTAAGATGGCGGCGCCCTCGTAGAAAAGGTGTATATGCCACCAATGTTGATCATATCCACGCGCTGGGGTTGGCAAGGCACAGGACACGCGCTGAGTTCCCGATATTGTTATAGGGTTCGGCTATTGTCGTCACTGAAGCGATTGGACACGGGCCACCACCCGAATGCTTCTCGAGCTATCGATTATCACGAGTCCAAATCAAGTGCCACGCAATTCTCTAATCTACGAGCCGCATTCAAATATCGTCACTGGAGGATACTATGCTACGTCACCAAGTTTTGCGAAGGAGAGATTGAATGAAAACGCTCCCTTTTGTCCTTGAAACTACACCGTAACAAGGAGTTTCTTGCCCGGTGGCGTTGCCTGCGAGTATCCTTCAGCCCCACTAGTGCCAGTAAGCTCGTGTAAAGGGAAAAACATTCCAATTGAATATCGTTGCACCGCCCCTTGAACGCGTGGCAGGGGTATTGTTCTGTTCACGGATGTAGAGGCTTTAATTTTCGTACTTAATTGCAAATCTGTTAAGAGTACTCCGTATGCGGTTACAGATGACAACCGCGGCTCCGTGACGTATTGGCATACCGGTAGTATCAGTACATCCCAGGTATGTTTTTTTTTTTTACTTTTTAAGAGCCGGTTTTTTAGCTTTCGTCTGAGCAAATGGTGGTGCTGCCGAATGTTTATTTGTGCCTGTTGGTCCGTGTATGCGTATCAGATGTCTGAGAGAAGAGTAAAAAAAAGAAATAGCGAAGGAAAATGAAGTGTTGTGCTTTCCTCCCATCACTTTCTTCTTCATTCACAACAAGTAAGGGATGTGAAAAGGGGACACTACAACCCGGCACATTCTTTATAAAAGTAGAAAGCACAATGAGCGCCACAAGTCCGGGTTTCTGTTCATGCGCCCCAAAAACATCGCCGGCACAAACGGCATTTCTCTGATCGCTATTTTTTTATCACAAACAGTTAGAAAACAAACCTAAAAACATTTTAGATTTGAAAGCCTACACAGTATGCTCTGTTTTATTATTGATGAACTGCAGCGAAGGCTACAAGCACGAACGGGTAACTTTGCTCGGATGATCCTGCTGTAACGACCGCTCGTCACTGCAACCGAGTCGCTCTGAAACGCCACGCCGATTGTGGGGACGCGCTTTTGTTAATCTGTGGTTTCTTACGCGCCATGTGGAGACTCTCTGCCGATCACAGAGCACGGGTAGAGGAACCACACTAATAATAGTGAACACAGATAAACACGAGCTCCTAGCTTAATTTCATTCTATTTAATTTATGTCTACCTTAAAGACACAACTAGGGCATCAGATTAGGGGTCAATAAAGTGCACGAACGTCGAAGAAACACATTAATATAACGATATAAAGACAGACATAAAAGTACAGTAGGATTTGTACATATTATACAACTTGTACTGTAGCTTTACTGTAGGCGATAAAAAAAAAAAACTGTCGCGTCGTTTATGAGAAAGTTTATAATGCCGATTAAAAATCAAATAAAAAAAATCGAACTGAATTTTGGTGTACTTTTTTATTTCAATATCGATGGTCGTACGAGAGGGCGATAAGAAACACAATTACGGTATCGTTACCGTACTTTAAGCTATAAAGCGTTTTTTTTTATATAAAGTTTATTTTTATATCTTGTGGCTGACATCACTGCTACCACCAAAGCAGTTTCCTCATTCATTCTTTATATCGTGTGTACCAGATGGGACGCCGAACTCTGACAAACTAACGGAAAACAGACTGTGTTAAGGAAAGGACCCGAGACGCGTCTGTTTCGTAGGGCCGTTTATCGGAACACGAAATAGATCCTTCTCGCGCGCGCTGCCAGTCCTATCCCACACGCGTTCCTTTTCGTCTTTATTTCACAAGATTCTGCCGGACCCGGGTTGGTGTTGCTGCTACCTCGAGAAGGAATAGCTTTTGGATTTGCATGTTTATTTCACGCCTTGGAACACTACCTTGCAAGCTGGTGGGACGTCATCTCGTTCGTGAAAGACAGCCGACACCCGACCGAGTTTCCATGCATGGGAGGGGTGTCATCGTCGTTCACGATGCCGATGCCGCCAACCTCTACTTTGGGTTCAGGAGTATGTAGTTAAGAAGCTGAACGAAGCTGCATAATACATTCATGTTCCCATTTATGTCAAAAGTGCTGGAGTGTGGTTTGGTGTAGCTTGCTTGTATTTGGAGCGTGGAATCGGTAGAAGATGGGCTGCACTGCAATGTGCTAATGCTGTGAGGCACCTGCCCATGAAAAGGTTTGAGGGTGTTATGGGTTGGCGCTTTGAAGGATGCGATCCGAGAGTGGGTAGGAGTCTGGCTGTTTACTGCTGCCTCTACTTTACACAGCAGGGTTAGCAGAGCCTCGAATGTCGAGCTGCTGTGACCAAGTGCTCTTCTCAAAAAGTTTGTGGTGGTTCGGATTACTCGATCCATCAATCCGCCTTACCATGGTGCTCTTTCTACAATAAATTTCCACTGTATGCGGAGCTCGCTGCAATAGTCTTGAACTTCGGGTGTTGACAGAGTGGCGAACATGCGTGCGCAACATTTGAAAGTTCGGGCGTTGTCAGAGTAGAATGTTCCTGGAAGTTTTGAGAAGAGCACTTGAACGCAGCAGCTTGACTTTCGTGGTTCTGCAAACTGTGCCGCGCGAAGTAGAGGCAGCAGTAAACAGCCCACCCCTAACCACTTTCGGATAACGTCCTTAATTTATCGACCTTTGGAGTTATGGTGTCGGTAGGAAGTTAGTCAACCCAAAGAAAGCGAAGCGAGTCGCGATCTTGTAGACAAACCTGAATCTGAAGGTAGGTTTTTCGGATGTCAGCCACGTAGATGACCTTGGAGCATCAAAAAACGAGCAGGAGCTGAAGGAGATTCGCGTAAAGTGAAGGGCCCTTTTCTTAAACGTTGTTCAATGACGGTTTGTTGGGTGCTTGAGAGGAGGCGTCGAGCCCCATGCGGCGCTTTATAGTGATAGCATCTCGGCGTATCACGGCGTGATGAGACAAGTTTTCTCCTCGCTGGTGTGCGGACTTCATTCTTTCTGCGTGGTCTTCTTCAAAGTAGGCTCGAATGGACCTGTCATATTGCTCAAGCAATGCTGGTTCTCCCTTCAATCGTCGAAGTTGCAAAAAAAAAAAAAAGGCGCATTCCCTCTATACTGCGGTTGTTGCAGTCAGGTTCAAGATCCGTGGCGCTTATAATAAGAGGACGTTCATACCGTTGATCTACCCTTCTTATACATTTCATACACATTGGGTGCTGGCAGAATTTGAAATGCCGATAGCATCTATGTAGATGCGACATTTCAGAAGGATCACAGAGATAACTTGTATCATTGGAGAACACACATAATAGAAAGATGGCGTTGATTGAATTTTGGGAATTAAGTACCAACAGAAGGTATGTAGCTGCCTTGAATTATCCATCCGGATATCGTCTAAACCGTTGTCAGTGGGTCGCTGAGACGTTTGATTGTTACTGTTCCTGTGGCGAATTTCCAATAGGCATCTGATCCGATGACAACACCCATTTCGTGTGGACAACGCAGGCCCTCCGGGCAAGATCAACGTACAACATGTCCTCGTTAAAGAGTTGAGCCTGTAGGTCGTCGTCGATTGGGCGGCGGTGACAGTGCATATTTCGGTGATTTCTAACACCTTCAGTGTGATGCCAGTTTCGTTGAATTGACTTTGTAACTTGAGGATAACTCGTCGACAGTTATAACGTGATGATCATCGAGCATTGCCAAATGTGAACACAGTCAGCTCTTCGTTGGAATCGGACATTTCAGTTTTTCGGAGAGGTGGCGACGCACGAAGGTCTTTTAGCTTCCGCTGTCAAGCAGGGCTTGTGTCATGGCTGTTTGGTATCGCGTTGTATAGCTGAAGGGGGACAAGGCACATCACAGAGAGTTGTTAGGTGATGTCCTCCACAGCTGGTGCGTGTCAAATTTCTAGCTGAACGACAAACACGTGTAATGTGGTTACGTTTACCAAATTTAAAGCAGTAGGGTGCTCGTGTCAGCCTCGATTGTTTGCTTTGGGTTGATAGTTAGATTGGGCATCTTGGAATCTCGTGATCGCCGGAGCCGCATAGGGGGTAGTTAAGTGCTTGGTGGTGAACGGATTAATTTGGCAGCGCCATTGCAGATGGATAGTTCAGCAGTGATTCGTTTTGATGCCGAGGCTGAGGTAGTAGATCACGCGGTGTTCGCATGTATTGTTCATTGCGTCCGTCTTCCCTGATTTCAACATTAGAGAGTTTTAGTAGATCGTTCCGATGACTCCGATAACTATACCCGATACTCGGCCGCTGCCTTTGCGGATGCATCGTATATTTATCGGGTATCATTATCGGGGGTATCGGGGCGATCTACTAAAAGTCTCTATTGATTTGGAGAAATTTTATGATGATGTTGACTTGATCGGCTGGGCGTAATTTGGTCTCGTTGGGGATGACTGTTGTTCGCCATCTGAGTTTTTGGCGATACAAAATGACGAGATCTTCGGGAAGCGATCACATTACCACACGATGAAGTACCACGGCAGAAATTTTAGGTGGCACCGCCAGACCTTCTAGAGTCTTACCTTTTTTTCTCATAACACAAGTGCAACAACTAAAGGTTACCTTGCTCTACTCAGTTGGTCGTTGGATATCCTGAGGTTATCATCAAGGTCATCATCAGCTAAAAGTAGGGCCTTAGCTGAAACGCTTCGTCCCCAACGAAGACCTAGTGGGCAGGTACGTGAGTGGCTGGCAACTGGTTACGAGGTGATTCAAAGCACCTCTACTGAGGAACTGCCCTAGCCTCGAAGCCTTAAGCTCGCCACAATCATTTCGGAACCCATATGCACAACACATACAGTCACAAACCTCTACTTCCTGTCCATATCAGCCATCACGACTATTGATTATGTATCCCTGTAGCAGCAACTATTAAAGCATATAAGAAATATCGCAATTTGTGGGGACTGTTGGTCGCCCTTCCCCAATGGCCGGTATAACGGCCGTGGTTCGGAACGCTCGGCCTGGTTGCCGTGAGCTCCAACCTGTTCGTGAAGCGTAGGAGGGCCGCCTGGCTTGGGGGGCTCTCCTCCTCACTCTTTCCCGGGGGGACCTTTTTTCCGTCCCCCCGCTTATCCGCGAACCTAGTTGTTTTGGGTGAGGACGACGCCCGCGGGGGGGGAGGAGGTCGACGCGCGTTCCCGACTTCGGGAATGCGGGGACTCCTCCCGCGGATGCGATAGAGTTCGGACGTGTCGCGAAGGTCCTCCTTTGCCCGCTCTGGACTGCACTCTCGGGACGGTGTCGACAGGGTGAGCCTTTCATCTGACCTTGTCGGCGCGGGGGTTTTGGGACAGTGTGTCTTTTGCTGTTCCAATAAACACCGTTGGACCCAGTCCTATTGTGGTACGTGCTCCTCCTTTTTAAAGAAGCGATCAGTTGTGCGGCTGACGTTCGGACCCGCCCGTAGCGACGTTCTCCAGAGAAAGCTGCGGGGTGTGGGAGTAGGCTTGGCGTCTCCCGATTCGAGACCGCCGCTGAACCGTTCGGTTACCACCACCCGTGACCATCCCACAAATTACAGGACGTTTAAATGTTAAAAGCCGTATGTAGACTTGAATTCAGCACCTTGTTGGTTGCCGGAGTCTGTAAGGATCTCACTATGCACCCTCCTCTTCCCCTATACATTGGGGAAATTTCCTTCTGCTTGGAAGCCCTAGGCGACTTCCCCCCAGTCTTTTGTTGCTTGCTGGGAGCTAAAAGAATAACACAAAGTTCAGGCATGGTTTTCAGTTGTTATTTTGAGAAAGTTCTAGTAGTCTTTCTTGATGTGTTATACTAAGTACGTCCATGATCATATTGTCCAAGATCTTACGGTACTTTAAAAATTAAAAGTACCTCGTGGATAATTTTGTAAAAAAAAAACAACCACTTTACGGCTTTAGTGCAGTTATTTCTTTAGAATCCTCCATAGTACCCCCTCCCCCCCCCCCCCCCCCCGCCCTCTCTCCTTTCAGGCTCCGTCCTTGTGTCCACTCATCAATAGACTTCGATTATTTTAAGTGAAGAGTTCTGATGTGCTTTGTTTTTGAAAAGCCACTTCCGGTGGGAAAGCGTTCAACATAATCATATCTCGGCTTATACTGAGCGACTTGTGCATTCAAAGCAAAGGCCAGTGATGCCGTAAGCACCCTTGCTTATTGAGATATTAGTGGCGAGGCCTTTCGGCGGCACCTTGTTGTGGTTCCTGCCCACGACAACAGGGCCCGGATTTGCCCTAATGCTTTTGATCTTGGCTAGTTATGATTATGAACAGTCGCAAACAACGAGTTTAATGGTTTCTGCAAAATGTCCGGTAGGAGCTTGTAATCATTGAATTCTTAACAGTAACACCATCAAAGTTGTCGTTCTGATATTCTCGGTACGTCTTAGACTTTTACGCGCAGTCATAAATTTTAACTTTCAAGTACCAGTGAGCCGCTTTCTGAGTAGGTTCACCTTACAAAAATGTAAAGGCTGCTTTACACACACATTTGCGTCGGGGGCTTACAGAGCAACCAGAGCTACAGCAACGACCGGGGCAGCGGCACGACCGCGTCTCATAATTGCTTCACGAAGTTACTCCATGTATCTCTTGCCACGTTAGCCAGTGTTGCAGGCGTTACCGAAATAAAGTATCGAAATACGTTACTTCTTACTCGCAAATAAAAGAAACGCGTTACCATTACCAATAAAAAGTAACGCACGTTACTTTTGCATTATTTTTTTAAAATTATGAATGAACACGTTTTACTCTTTTGACGTCACAGGAATGCACCAGCACCAAATTTCAAGGAACATGTTCATACAGAAACTGAACATAGTTAGTTTATCGTTTTTACGGTTTCATCTAAATATTCACGATAAAAACCTCAAAGAAAAACGCAAAAAACTGAAAAATTCTCATCGCTTGGCGTTTAGAAACACGAAAAAATTCGAAGTATTATTTTTTTTTAAGCCTTGGAAAGGAGACGTAACGAGTAACGTAACTACGTTAGACGTTTTCGAAATAAGTAAAGTAAGTACGTCACCCGCTACTGTTTTGAGGAAGTAACGTGTACATTACTTATCAAATTAAAAGTGCTAACAATAGACAAGGAAAAAAAAAAAAAGAAAGGCAAATAGGACGAGCGCTTGAAAATGCGCTCAGTCTGCTCGCCTTTTTCTTTTGCCCTTGTTTATTTTTAGTGCTTTTAATTTTATAAGTAACGCCTTTACTTGTAACGCGTTACCGCCTACACTGCATATGGCGAACATTTGCATCGGTGAACTTCTCGTTGCTGTCGGTTCGGCCAGGCTTAATTTTCAGATACAAAACGCCAATACAATCTTCGCCAGCGGCTTTTTTCAAGTATGTGTGCGTTGCTAAAAACACCGCAAGATATTGGACGAGCTGCGTTCTTATTTATTGTCCTTTCATGCCGCAGGAACGGCGTCGGCGGTGTTGAGGAGAAATTTGGCAGCTGCCGCA
The DNA here is from genome assembly GCA_013358835.2 of Ixodes persulcatus. Lineage (NCBI taxonomy): Eukaryota > Metazoa > Arthropoda > Arachnida > Ixodida > Ixodidae > Ixodes > Ixodes persulcatus. The sequence goes on from JABSTQ010010037.1 coordinate 141,108, forward strand.
GCTCCAATTATTTTAGGAGTCCTTTTTTTATCTTTTTCTTGAAACGAGTTAAATCTTTGTGAAGCGAAACTGAGATAATCAGGAATGTGTGCTTATCGGACTTGCTTTGAGTCTTGTACTGCGGTCAACTTTACATTGGTTTTTCTCGCATAATATGAACGATTTCAGATTAATACCTTTTGGAAACAATGTACCCCCAGATATACTCTGAATTTCAGCCTAAATTGGCTTACTTTCGCGTTCTCATTTGGCTCATTTCGGAAAACAAACAAACAAACAAAGAACTTCCGAATTTAGTCATTGTACCGCAATTGCCTTTTGGCCGCACAAAAACGTTATTTTCTACGCGATACCAAAGAAGGACCTGGAAATTCAGTTTACCTTCAGATACTTCGTTCAAAGCACTTTCCATATGTGCTGCCAGGTCTCATTCACGATTCACGCCACTGTTGAAACGCCCACCTTGAATTGTAGTGCTAAGTCCTGCATTTACATCCCCGATGAAACATACATGAACAAATACAAAAAAAAAAATGCTTGCTGCGTCTAATGTTAAAAATGCTGATTCCAAACATCTTGTGGGAAACGTGTTTTGCTCAAACAAAACAAAGGTCACAACACCCAGGCAACCTGACACTGCAGTCCTCTTTAATGTAAACAAACAAGGTGGTTACACTTTCGTGTGCGCCGTCAAGCGCTGCCAGAAGCGCAATAATTGAAACTTTAGCGGGACAAGTAAATATTACTACTAACTGAAAGACTAATATTGAGTGCGCTAAGAAACCCAACTAATCGGCGCTGTTTGAGGAAGGGTTCCATCTACCTCAGAGTAACGGCAAGCCGCGCCCGCTACAAGATAGGCTAGCTCATGACGCACTGTTTTGTGCTTTGACTCCAGGAGTGGGTGGGGCCTTTCGAACGTGCTAGGCATCATCGGGTAATACCTCCGGAATAACTCTGGGTCCTTGCGCGACATAAGGAGAGTCTGCAGGGAAATACACTTCAAGACACCTTCTCGTAAAGAACCGCTTGAACATCGATTCTACGAATGCGACTCACCGCTGAGTAAAACTCGGATTCTGTGCCTCTGCTTTTGTCAGCATGGCATGAACCATTATCGTCGTGGACGTCTATTAACAAGAAAAAGGTTATTTCCGGTAGAAATAGGTTGTTTTTTGTTTTTTTCTACAGAGCGGCGCGAACTCCTCATCACTTGCAGTGGTGGCCATTACACTCTGAGAGGGGCGCAGTTGCGTGTGCTTTGCTCAGTTTGCAAAACGACGCACATGGACGGCTGTGAAAATCTTACCTATCTCACTACGAAATAAATCAAAACAAGTTCGTCCTCAAACCACGTGCTTCGCAAATGCGAAACATCGCTTTTGTTCCTAGACAATGTGAACGGTAGCGTGAAATGTCGCACGTGCGTTTCTCCGCTGCACCGAATTCGCAGTGGAAAATTGCAACATGTGATTCAGGCTTAACGACTGCTCCGTTGGTCGGCGTAAGCTGTTGTTGTTTGCGCAGAACCTAGTAATTGTAGTTGTTGTGATGCGATAAGGATTTCAGCTAGCCGTGCCTAATCAACATTTACGAATTCCTCGGTGGTCTTCCGGTTTTTCGCGCGAGTTGGCTGTAACGATCGGCCGCACAGAAAGCTCATTTAATCTCGCCGCGAATCAGCCTGTGGTACATTAGCCTCGTGCGTGTTCAAAGAGTCTAGTACTACTGGATCAAAGCCCGCTAATTTCGCGATTAATTACGCGAGAGCAATAACCGAGACTAAAAAGATTTTTTTTTTGTTTTTTTCTGTACGGGTTGAGAATTTGACCACGCATTATTTCGCCGTGGCAAGTAGACTGGAAACGAAAAGGAAGCGTGCAGTCATATCCAACGCTAATTAACTCTTACACGAGATGAACACACGCAAAAAAAAAAGAGAGTCAATGTGTGTGAGAAGGACCGCCAGCGAGATTGCTTACATTGGGCAGATGAAGCGTTCGTCGTGAACGTGAATGTGTTTATGAAACCGTAATCCTTTCCGGGATTGCGTGTGACCAACTCGCCTATCTTGCGACGTGTAACTTGACAGCAGTAACGATCGATGCGTTACCGTGGACCATGAATGTTTTTGTGACCTACGTATTGCTTCGTATTGCCACGTTCACAAAGAAGCATTGCAATATTGGGAATGTCAATATTGGGAAGATTGGGATTTCATGGTGGAAGTTCGATCGTTGTAGTAATAATAAGACGTGAAAAGGTCACATGTCAGATCTTAAATATTATCAACCCATAACAGGGAAAAGCTCACATGAGCATGGGGGAGGGGAAGTGAAAGAAGTTCAGGGATAATGGGAATAATAGTTTTGGCGCGGCAGCATACCGAAGGAGTCGGGGGGGGGGGGGGTAGGATGTGTTGCCTAAAACTACGTTAATAAATATAAAAAATAGAATGTGCAATGTCATAAAAAATGTGCGAGAAAAATGTTGAGGATATGAAGTGCCTTAAAGGGACACTGACTGGGTATTTATGCTCGCCGAGGTTTCTAGTTGTACGTGACATATGAGAGCCCAACTACACACAAGAGAATTTTCGGCTCCAATTCGGTTTCTTTCCACCCGAAAACCGCCGATCAATAACTGGCCGGTTTGAGTCGCGCTCACTCTCTTTTCCGTGGTCATGGGCCGTTTTCTAAGGTTTAGACACAACCACCAAATTTAATCAAAGTTGTTGGTCATTTAAGGCACACACTCAATATTAAAAATAGAAAAAAAAAAAATGAAACCAATTTTTTGTGGCTTCTAATAGGTTGATTAAAAAAAAAAAAGTTGCAGAGAGAACCGGAAGCATTCTGTGCGTTTACTGCGTAATTCTCAACATGGAGTCGTTTCGCGTATCGTGGGATTCGCGGGGACGGCGATGGCAGCGGACGGCGGGCGTGGGACCTCTACTTCAGAACTGTCGTTCGCGGTACCGGCGAATACTGTCTTCCTTTGACAGAGAAATTTTGAACCGATCAAAAGATTGGTATTCATCCCGTACGACACGCCCGACCACCAAGCCGATTTGCACGAAGACGTCGCCGAGCCGTCACCCCCTTCTCGTGGCTGAAGACATCGCTCGCTCAAGCGTCAAACACGAAGTGCATACTTCGAGTTGAATATGCACGCGTACGATTTCTTTACTAGGTGCGAATGTGGCCAATGCGTGGTGCTGCCCGACTTCGATCCGGGAGTGTTTTTGCTGAAGGAAAATCGGCAGCAAACATTTCAACCTACAGTTGACTGTCTACATTATTATTAACGAAAGCGTTTCCCCAGTAGCTCAGTGGAAAGATGTTCTCTTCACACGCGACGAAACCAGGTTCAACCCCAAGTGTTGGCGTACCGTTTTATTTTCTTAATTTTTTAAAAAAGATTTTGCGATGTTTACATTTCTTTTTTTTTTTTCAGAATTATAACTGAAAAAAAAAATGTTGTGGACGCAACGTCGCTGAACTAAATGGTATGGGATTTTCTTTTTAACACCTGCGAACCCAATGTAACCACTTTCCACAAAATGCAAGGAGCATATAAATCGGGTAGCGTCCGCTTTCCGAGGTGCCCGTAACTGTTCTACAGGAATTGCAGCCAGCCATTGGTCCCGTTCCCGTTGATCTTTCGGAAACTTGTGCAGACTCTGCCGCGCAATGCCACTTTTTTTCGGACGCAGGACATGTGAGGCAATTTTTCACGCAACATCTTGGGGGTATTCTTTTCAGAGCCGATCACGGAAATTCACCACTGGCACTCACTACTCATCTCCAATTCTTCAATGTACAAAACAACTCATCTTGAAGTACAGAGCAGCGAGGAACAAACATAACAGCAAAGGAATCGCATGGCAAACAGTTCCCGCCACGCATGTCGTCTGCTGCGCGCAAAAAAAAAAAAAAAAAACGAAGAAAAAAAAAAACGCCCACGGTCGGGTGTAGCCACGTGACTTCTGCCACTCCCTCTCCTCTCCACTTCTCCGTCCTCCGTGCGCGGGTTTCGGTTTCGGTTTCGAGCAGTTGCGTTTTTTGGCTTTATTAAAAATATGCGTGACTCTGTTGAAAACTATTAATTGGGTAGTCTTCCGACACCATTAAAAAATCGCCTGGCAAAAAATGCAAAAAAAAGGGGGGGAGGGGTGTCAGTGTCCTTGTAAAAATGTTTTTGCCCGCGTATTGCTCATCAGGCTTTTGTAATCTCGGTTGGACTTGAAAGGACCCCAAGTGATCTGGTTCTTTATTGGTGTATCCAATATTCGCTGCTTTGATTTTGAATCAGGACCTTAAAGAAAGTTTCGTGAAGTCGAGTTTGCCCAAACTAACAACACCAAGCAGCACTATACTCCGTTTCACTAAAGGTGTGAGCGTAGCAGGAGCTACAAGAGCGAGCTCCGGGCTTTTAGCCTCCCTGCCAAGCACGCGCGCTCGCCCAGTGCAAGCACTGTTCAGTGCCATATGCTCGCGCTCGTAGCATCGGCTGCGTATTTAGCGTACTCCAGGTACACACTATTGCTGCGCGCTTACGTAATCCAGTCGGTAGCGCGTTCGGCTCACACACTAGGTGGCTCGGGTTTGATTCCCGGCACTACGTGTCGTTTTTTTTATTTCTTCATGAAAGTAGAAGACTCGAGAAGGTTCGAGACCCGCCTAGCCTATTCAAGTTCAGAATGAATAGTTTGAGAAGGATCGAGGCAGGATATTCTGGGCTCCCAGGGAAGGCTTATTAAAAGAAGCTGCGCCGCGCTGTGATAGTCCGTCTCGCTCTTGCGCTCGATCATGGATGCTACTTCGCCGACCTTCGACGCCTGCGTCGCTCGCTACCCCTTTGTAGTTTCGTTTTCGGCACAAATTCGACAAATTAAACGTTTACTTTCTGTTCATTCGTCGCCTCATCATCTGTCATTCGTGACAATATTCATATCCTAACATAGCCCGTGAAATAGCCAGTCTGAGGCAATTTTCAGGAATTAAAACAGATGCATTGTGCTTTCAGGGTAAGCTGAAATATGTCTTTAAGCCAGTGTCTAGGATACACAGTGAACACCAAGATGCCAAGTTTTGCAAACCACTATTTCCTTCAACGATTTAAATAATTTGCAATGGTAATTTCATGTCAGATTAAACTGATCTCCTACACCAACTCTGTACATTTTTGGTGCAACGCGTTATAACTCGGATGCTCTTTGAAATCAGATTGCTTGAGACCTCCCTAAAGATGGTTTTGCCTATATTAGTAACTCCCCTTTTCCTTCCTCGGGTATAAGCTTCTGTACATCGTTCCCAAAGGTGCCAATGAGCAAAAGTTCAGTAGTGCACATTGGTGTTATTAGGTGCTTCCATGCCCATTGGTGCACCGAAGGTTGTATCTCTTAATTTGGCTTTACCTCAGGCGTAAGTCTACCATTTTGCTCAGATTGCAGCTTCTCTGCATTGTTCCTGAAGTTATTATTGAGCAAACGATTGTTGTGCACCTTGGTGCTTCTAGATGCTAGATTTCACACTGAATCTTATTGATCCTGACCTGACCATGTTGTCAGTGTGAATAAACTTTCCAGTTCTAGCAAGAAAGTAGTACTGTTTTTTTAATAGCTTCTATAAGAGGCAGTTTTGAGCAGTCAATGCGATGACGCAAGGAGAGATTCGTGTATCCCGTCAATCGCTGATGGCTCTTTGAACACTGCGCTTCCGCAGTGTTCAAGAAAACATCCGATATCTTTACTGCACAACTGTAGGCTTTATTTAGTGTAGGCTTTATTTATGATGACCTGTATAGGCCGGGCTACGATTGTCGGAGATCGCACACCGCAGAAACGTCAGAGGACGCTCCTCTCCGAAAGCAGCGCATGCTCACGATGTCTTCAACCGGAGTTTCCCCTGATCCCGAGCAAGGCGGCTCGTCCTCCGACGCCTATAGTAGGAGGAAGTTAGCCCGAGAAGGTCTGCGCTTGGCCGCACATACAAGTGCACGCGTGCTCTCTTAGCCGGCGGGGAAGTTCTCCTTGGAGGTCAGGTGAAAGTTCAACGATCGGCAGCCGCACCAGCGCTGGAATAGAGAGAGCTGCCTCGGGCAGTGTTGCCGCCGCTGCCGCCGTGGTCCGTGGGGCCCTCGCGCTCTGATGATGGCCCCCTACCCAGGAGCGTGACCATTAACGCACCCAGAGATGCTGCCCCTCTGTCTCGCTCTTCGAAAGAGCTCCAGGGTGTTCGCCAGAGTACCGCTTCTGTGGTCCCGCTCCGCCCTGGGCTTGTAATGATCGACCTGTTCTTCAACATCGCTCTGCTGTCGCAGCAGCATAGACGCGGGATGAGCGCGGGTGTTGTTATTAACTGGTTATTACGTGATGCGTAAGTCCCCCCTCTCTCGTTATCAATGGGGGATCGGTCGACCCCGGTCGATGAAACAAGCATCCTATGCTACCCAGTTCCGTGGCTCTTTGGGTTGTCGAGCTTGAGGGGGTTGATTGTACGTTGGATATCCGCCCTTCGCGTCGTAACGTTTATGCAAAGTATGGTATGGTTTATGATCTATCTCTCGTTCGTGTTCTGGATATGTAAAGTATACGGTTTTCGATTCATAGTGTTGGTGTCGTGGATATGTGAAGTGTATGATCACTGATTCATGTAATGTATCAGTGATCATACACATCTACCTCGAGTGTATCTGTTAATTTTGTGTTATAACTTACGTATTATTCTTTTTTTTTTGTTGTTGTGCAGCGTTACCTTTTTTTTCCCTTCACATCTTGCTCCAGTTTTTTCAGTGATGGCGCCAATGAACATTGAGCTTTGTATACTATAATTTGTCACCTAGAAATACATATGCAAATAGTGAGGCGCTGGAAGCTAGAATAATCGGAGCAGTCGTATATAAAGCTACCGCTTCTCTTTTTTTCGAGGTCGTCCTTTAGAGAGAGGGTCCTTAAACAATCCTATTTTCTTACTTTGATGTTCACAATTGTTCCAAACATATTTTGATTAGGTAAGTGAGAGATACGTATACTCGCAGTTACGTATGGAAGGATTTCACTTGCGATTTCGCAGTTGCGACGTCGCTCGTAGAGCAGAAAATGCTCGGGGGAAGCTGCGGTGCCCGACGTCGCAGCTGAAAATTTGCGAACAAAATCGCACCTTCTCAGTAGGGCTTAACTTTATTCATCGCTGTTTTTAGAGCGCAGCTCTTAGGCGCCCGTTTCCGGCTTGAGCGGCGTCGGCGTCGCCGTCGGCGTCGCCGTAACCGCGCGGTGCATTATGGGAAATATCCCATAATGCACCGCGCGAGCCCCCCCCCCCCCGGGGTCACGTGACCTCGGGGGGGGTCACGTGACCTGGGGGAGGAGGGGGAGGGGGGTCACGTGACCTGGGAGAGGAGGGGGAAGGGGTCACGTGACCTGAGGGGTCACGTGACCCCCTCCCCCTCCCCCGAGTTACGTGACCCCCCCTCCTCCCCCCGAGGTCACGTGACCCCCTCCCCCTCCTCCCCGAGGTCACGTGACCCCGGGGGGGGTGACGTGACCTGAGGGGTCACGTGACCCCCCCTCCCCCTCCCCCCGAGGTCACGTGACCCCCCCCCCCAGAGGAGATTGAAGAATGAGGGGAGGAGGAGGAGGAGGGGTATACCCTCCCCTAATTACCCTTCCCTCCTCCTCCTCAAGAGCTGCGCTCCAATTCGGCGCTACAGGGAGTTGTAAACGGCTTTCACTTTTTTCTTCCGCCTCATTTTCAGAGTTATTGTCACGATGCTTAAAGAGACCGTACAGCAATATTGTGTTGAAAGGTTTCTCACTTTACACAAGCTTACTTACAGTGAACTGACTCAAGTATTGAGCAGAAGATGGAACGATCAAGCCCCCATAGCGGTTCATCTCAGCTGTGGAGACGACAAACGTAAATGACTTGTCCCTGACGAAGCGTTCGGCTGGCGCTCGTGTCAGTGAAGCACCGATTCAACACGAGTTTTTTCAGCTGAACGCTGACGTTGCATTTGTGTCCAGCGTGTGCTTTGCGCCCGATCGCGCTGCCGCTATGGCTCGATCCCCTCGCCAACAATCGCACGCAAAAACCACTTACTAAGAAGTTTTTGTTTTGTTTTGTTTTTGTTTTGTTTTTGTGGAGTAATTTGAAGAGTAAGGCGGGCTCGACGCCGTTTCGCATGATGCGGTTTTTGCCCATTTGCAGTGCCATTCCCGTTGTTTTGCAATTAAAACCGCAGTCGTGCTATGAACTCCGCCCGTGCGGCATGTATCCATGGGATTTTGACCGCACAAGCCTTAGAAATTTCACAAAGTTTTTATCGCACAGCCGCTCCATGTGCAACGACCTTCGTCATTTCAGTCTCTCCTTCGCAAAGCTCGATGACGTAGTGCATAGGCATCGCTGCATGGAAGTAGTCGCTGCGATTACCCCTTAGTGACGATGGTCGCGTGTGGTTCGTGAACTGGACACGAACACTGCGAGGTCACTCGACTCATGGCCTCCACGCTGCGCATGCTCGGCTTCGCCATGCACCAATCCCAGACGCAGTTTGGGCTCCCGCGCACGCGCAGCGCGGAACACGCAAAGCTAACGGAAACGCAGAGTGGTTGTGGTTGCACGTGTACGCAATACTAAAACACACCCTCGACGGTACGTAATCGGCGCCAGATCATGTAGTGAGCCTCTCGTTCTGGTCGCGAATTGAAAGGGTGAACGCACCTCGTTTTGTCTCTTTTGTTATGCGGCTGCCATTGCTTGGAGAGAAAAAAATTAATGCGTGTTTGTAGGTTAGGAATGTACGTCAAGGAGTGAGTCTAAGGGATCCTTTCTGGAATTACACGATTGTTGCACGGCCTTTTTAACGTTCGCCTCGTCAGATGCACAAAAACAAAATTCCTAAAATGTTTTTTTTTTTTTTTTTTTTTTTTAGTTGACGGCTAGGCTTTTACGAGGAAAGCATTTCGCAACGCTGCGCTCCCGCGGATCTGCCATTTATAGTCCATCTTATTTTGAGGTGCAAGGGTGCAAGAGTAATTTTTGTAACATCGGCTCTCGTGACTTTGAATCTAATTTGGAACTGACATTTATATCGCATTTTACTTAAATCACAAGTTGTTGGTTTAATTGTTCGTTTCGGGTGTACCGCACCCGTCAGCCAAAACTTGGTTTGCTTTAGGCCCGACTCCTAGATACATACTCTGCGAGGAAGGGTTGTCACACATGCGCGAAGAACGGAGCAAACATTTAAGAAAGGCTAAACACGCGGTAAACTTTCAGGGTATTACTGATAAGCGAAAGTGTTAATTGCGCGGAAATCGGAATATGCCGTTGTTAAAAGCATAATCGTGATTTCCGTACTGAAAGTATTTACGTGGTGTTCATTTTGTGAAAGCAGTGATTCGGGACTGATTCGAGGTCAGACTTTCGTGCAATTTTCGCTTCGTGTTGTGCTTCTTTTCCAGATGGTCAGATTGATTAACCGATTAAATTTGTTAATGAGGCGTTAAATTGAGAATCCAGCTCATGAAAAACAAGAGCACGTCTTTTCGAGAGTTTATACTTGGGTTGTCTGCAACATGATACGTATTTATACATACGATGAATGCGTTCTCTTTTTATGTTAGCGGAATCTCTGTTGACATAGTTTTGGGAGTATATATGTGATTCTGATGTAACGTATTCACTATTCATGTTTGTTCGTACGTTTGAATGGCTTCTTCAATCGCCAAGAGAGAATATGGAGGAAGAGGGGACACGTGTTGCCCGCGTGTGTTTCGTCGCGTGTCCATGATCCAATCGGGCCAGGGCGACAAATTGTAAGCGCTGAAATCGGTGGTCCAAAGAGAAAGAACGAGAAAAAGGGCGACAGAAAAGCGAAGAAAGAAAGCAGACGATAGGTTAGGCGTGGTTTGTTTTGTCACGACGAGTGGACGTTGCTCGAGTGCTCGTCAAATTCATTTTATGTCATACAATGCGCGACTCCGGTGTTTTGTGCAAAGCGAAGCTAGAAAACTCGATATACAGACCTGCTTTTATCTGTATTTCAAAACGCCGCCAGTAAATGGTCCAATAGGGACCACAATGTCCGCGTCCATATCCGCCGTTGCGAAGTGGCGGAAATGCGTGTTACTTTTTTCCTCTATAGATAATATTATATTAACTCTTTGAATTAGTCACCAGACAACAGGCGAGTGACGTGCGCCGTAACTTTCTGACATGCTGACCCAAGTTTTCCTGCGAGAGAACCGCGGGACGGGCATCCGCGGGGAGCCCGGAAGCGCCATTTCGTTGCCTCGTTTTCTTGTTCGTGCGTCGTCACCGCCTCTCTCCTCCCTCTCGCCCCATCTTCGGCATCGCGCGTAAAATTAGGCTCGATTACGGCGGACCATCTATCTCCCCCACCCGGGGCGCTCTCTGAAACGGCCGGCGCGAGCGTTTCCGCGAGTCGGCATCGCATCGGTCGTGGACGAGATTTCTTCATGCGCCACACTTGGCCGGACATTCTCGCGGGGCGTGTTTCCTGAGGCGTGAACCGACGAGGGCTCGCCGGGCAGACTGGGCCGGGACCGGGCTGGGAGGTCGGCACTGCTCCCTCCCTCCCCTCTCTCTTCCCTGCCCTGGCCCGCTCTTTGAGTTCCTCCGCAGCCGCCGAAACCCGCTCAACTCTAAACCAAGAAGACACGTAAGAAAAAAAACAAACAAACAAAACAATACATTGACCGTTTACGTGTACGTTCAGCCGGAGACCGAATGACAACGGCGTATGTTTTTCGCTGGTGGCTCTCTGCGCAGTTTTCGCTCATATGTCCCCGTGTGTGCGTGGTTCCGAAAGAGACAGATATTTAGGTGAACTGGTCTCCTTTTCGTGAAGAGACAAGCACAGTGGGACAATCCTGTGTGGGTCAGGAGTGTGCGACGTATATGTTTTGCGCCTATTAAATCGCAGTCGCGACATCATACAAAAGACAGAGTGTTCGCTGTAGACACGACGACAGAACTGTATCTGAGCCTCGGGCATGTTCCAAGCATGTTCATTCCATACACACGCATGCGTCGAACATGTTAGCATGCAGTTCTTGTATGAGAAGTGTTGCAGGAAGAAGGAAGAGACATGCCTCCAAGAGTGTCTGCCGACTGTCTCTTGTGTACGATGGATTAGAAGCGTAACCGTGGCTTTGAAGGAGTTCGTTCCGAAGGGCTTTAAAGCGTTCGTCTGACTGAGGTTTTAGAAGCCATTTTGCGTTAAGTCGTGGGTATACAACTGAGAAGAGCCACTAAATTCAGTGAGCGAAGACAACGGTTGGGAGGCGTTGTACCATCGTGATGGAAGGGCGACTCTTATGCGCCGCATTTTTCAGCTTTCTGTATCATCTAGCTAGTTTCAAACCACCAGAACATCGGTGTAATAAATTTGCGTTGTTTTTGGCCCATAACTAACATATAGTGAGTGACCGGCCGCTTATCTTTGTACAAAGGCCTCTTCGTGTATAAGAATACGGGGAAAGACCTTTTATCCTATCATGTTTTATCATATTAAAAAAAAAAAAAGTAAACGATCATCCTTCCAGAGACACACTTCGCATCGCTGGAAAGATTATCGCAGTTATGAGATCGTCATGGGAGTCCGTTACACGGACGCTCTGTCAAGAAGGTGAGCTCGAAAGGAAGGACATTTTCATTTTTTTTTTTTTTTTGCTTGGTAAAACCCACTTCAAGCAGACGCATATTTTATAAACGTGAAAATTGACAAATTACCGACTAATAACATTGTGTCATTTTATTGAGGCCAAACAATAAAAAAATGGGAGAGGAAATGCGTTCACTCACCGAGGCAAAGAACTCGTGTGTATGTGGTAAAGCGCGAGTACACCACTGGAAAAATATCCCAATATTCAATAATGGCAAAACGTCTTATCGGTTTCGGTTTCATACCCAATCCCTCAACTGCAAGCTCGGAAGCATGTATATAAAAACAACTCAGTGCCAACTGTCGAGAAAAAGAAAACGCATACACACGCAACGCTTCACTTCGAGGTTGCTGTGTTGAAGAAATAGAATATCGAAACATGGACAGATTCAGACTATAGTTAACCTCTCTTAAATTGATACCCGCTTATGAGAAGTCCCTCTCCGTTAGTGCACTTGATGCTGGGGTGGCATGCACAAACTGCGCTACGAGTATGGGGTTAGGAAACTCGCTCTGGTCCAAGTTCCACCATTCCAGAGGATCGAGTTCAGTCTCCTCGATCTACTTGTAGGCGAACAAGACACTAGCAGGATTCTACTTTCTTCTGGCTTGTACGTTTTGGGTTTTCTTTGATCAAAGAACGTTTTCTGCTCTTTCCCTGCCAAACCAGAACACGCCTTTCCGCGACGGCTCATGCTCCTGCATACTTTACTATTTTTCTGGACAGCATTTTTGGCGAGATCGAACGTACCGAGCTTTGGCGAAAATCAAATCTTTTTTTTACCTAAAGAACAATTTTCTCCCCAACTGGCACCTTTTATCTAAGAGAGTAGTTTCTTCCCGCAATACATTCGATGGCCTACTTCATAAGACACTCTGCGGTCGCACACGTTTACGGGCCGCCTCGGCAAAAATGAAGACCCGGACCCGCGAATATCCGCATCCGATCCGCATCCGCATGCGGCGCGCAATCCGCCAAATTTGAATAATTTTTATCCGCATCCACCACCACTTTACTGCGGATATCCGTGGATGATTTCCGCGGATATGCAGGGATCTACTTATTGGCCTTCAGTCCACCCCCCCCCCCGCCCCCCCCCCCCCCTCTTTCCCGAAAAAAATTTCTGGTATCGCTATTAGTGGCAAGTCAAGAATGCATTAGAAATCCCGCCTCCACCACACTCTGGGTGCCTTTCGCCGGGCGTTGGCTGTGCGAACGCTAAAGCGTTATCCAAAGCAGAAAGCTGGCGCTGGAGGCGGGGCGTCTATGCATGCTACCGACTATGCGCCGAGAAACTGAGAGAGAGTAGGAGACGAGAGGGGACGCCAGAACGCCGAGCTCTGGTTTCAATGATTATTCGTTTCAGCTTCGGTCCGAGCGCGGCCGATGTAATGAGCCTAAGGGCCAATCAAACAGCGAAAGAGGCACACGTCATGGCGCGCTCTCCGCAGTTGATAGGACCAGCCGGTATTTGCCATCTCTCTGTGCGTGCTCCTCTGCCGGCTAGTCCTATCAAGCGCAGAGAGCACGCCATGACGCTGCGCTTTTTGAGCTGTTTAACTGGCGCGTCGGGTCATAACAGCGGCCGCGCTCGGACCGAAGCTGAAACGAAGTATAGCAATCAGCCTTGATCTCCACTGCACTCGTCGGACGCGTTAACTTAGAACCGCCGGCGTCTCGCGTTTCGCTTTCAAAGTCGAACGCGTTCGACAAGTGCAGTGGAGAGAAAGACTGCTAGCTCTAGGTCTACCCACTAATCATTGCAACCAGAGCTGGGCGTTCTGACCTCCCCGCGCGTTCTGGTCTCCTCTTTTTCCTTAATTTTTCGGCACATATAGGCTTGAGCAGTGTGCCCTACATTAAAGAAACAGATCAACACGCCTCTCACATTAATCGTAATCGTTCTTCGTCTGCCTTGCGTTTTCTGTGGCGGTGACGAGGTTCTTCAGACTCTTTACCGCATCGATTCCTCCTTGGTTTCTAAGTCGGAACTGTAAAACTTTTTTTTTTTTCTAGTTTACCGGCGATAATTTGAAAGGAAGTTCTTGTTTCTGATCTGATCCTAGCGTCTAAAGAAGAAACAAAAAACTAATTTCCTCCCGTTTTCTTCAAGTCCCTCAGCGGTCTTGTTCCGCGGAGCACCGCTAATGGCCGAACTACATTAGACGTTTTGCACGCGCTCCACCTTGCGTCGGCGCGCGTCGATCCGTGGCGATATCTGTCCTGGGCAGATCTCGGCGTCGACCCGTGCGTTACTTTAAGTTGCGGGAGACACGGAGCGACGAGCGCTGACTCTGACGCGGGTGGAGCGGGTGGAGCGGGTGAAAAGAGCCACATCTGTTCGGGGCTTAACACTTGTTTTCAAAATCGTTCGCAAAAACCAAAAGCATGAGTTCATTTATTTTTGTGATGCTTACCAGGCAAACTTATTATGTCGTTTTGTTTCCACATACCCTATGTCATTCTGCGGTTCAAAGCACGCATTTGGAGCGACACCACTCCCGATACCAACGCTGTTCTGGGAGAAAGCGATTTGCTAAACTGGTTAGCGTTTCACGTGTATATTTTGGAAACTTTTAGGTACCCTCATCAAAATAGGTTTATTCCCCTCTAAGAATACAAAAAAAGGTAAAATGGTCCATCAAAAGCAGTACCGACTTTGTATTCATTTCCGCAAGGAGGGGTTGCACCACATCCATTACCATCGCATCTCGCATTCAGCAAATAGCGGAACCGGGCGATGTTTATTATAAAGTACGTGTCGTCTTGCCTCGGCGAGCAAGCGGGAGAACCTCCTGCCTTATCATCTGGAGCTTGAGACTGACGTGTCCTCACCTCCTCGAGGACCATCCCGCTGACCTAGGGTGGGAGCCGAGGTGTCTGTGGGCGTTGACCGGGTCGTTGATGAAGGCCACTGCGGCTTAAGCTTTTATACTCCGTCCACGCCTAAGCTGACGGTGTGGTGGGAGCTACTTGCCCGCCGGACCAATCAGCCGCCTCCTTTTGATCACCTGACCCCGCTCTCTTCGCGTGGGTATGGGCAGGAGTGTAATCACGTGGCGAAAAAATAGGCGTACGACTGGTCCAACGAACACGTACCTTGCACTGCGCTGTCGGCTTAGGGGTGAGCGGCGCAGCATAGCAGCTCACGTACCAGACAGGTATACGAATAAAAACTAGGATCTCGCTCTCTCAGAGTCCTTGACCGGTTTCTCACGTACGACGGCCACTGCACTGCCGGTACGAATGAGCGAATCGTCGAGAAATTTAGGAGAGCATTCCTTCGACTTGCGCAATTCTCATCAGATGGCTGTTATTTCAGCGCCTCGAGTGGAACTTTCCGTGTTGATTCTTGGGTGACGTTTCGCAGCAGGAGTGATGAAGAAAGGAGTGGAGCGCGTTCCTGAGTGCGTTCGGCAGGTATGAAATTGCTCGGTGCCGAGAATGTGCCCAAGAACGAAATGTGTGCGTATGTGTGTCTATTTTCTTTTTCTCGAGAAATAATAAAATAATGAAAGCAGGGCAGCGTCTTTTCAGCTCAGTTGCGAAACTGTGCGCAATCAAGATAGCCTCTGTCTGTGTCTTGCACACTGGGAAGCTGTTTGTAGATTGCGCGAGGCTACCAAAGTGTGGGAAAAACTGGTCGTTAGTTGGTAGCTTATTTCGAGTATGTAGACTCCCATAATTCGCGTGATAATTTGAAGCCAGACAGAAGCTCACTGTGTCGGTGATAATATAATTATATGCACTTAAGGCAAGTTTTTTTAAACTTTTTTATAGTTTGGGTTAAATGGATTATAAAACTCCACAATACCAGAACAGATTTAGCTATCAAACAATCACGCTGCAAGCCCTGAGAAGAGTAGAACACGTCTCCATGGTAAGGTTACTGTACCTTACCATCGCTAATTATCCGGGCAATAAATGCTAAGCTGGCCGTCAATAAATATGGTTCTGCGATATATTTAGACGACTCTTTAAAGTGATAAATATATAGGCTAGCTGCTATTTGTTCATGATTGATACCAAGACTGAAAAATAAAAGGGGTGAAATGAGTTAAAGTAAAAGTCGAGTACGGGCTGAGAGCAGAAGTGTTTAAATCCTAAATTTTGACTGTCACTTCAACATAAAATTGCCTGTCTTATCTATCTATCTATCTATATATATCTATATCTATATATATATATATATATATATGTGTGTGTGTGTGTGTCTGATACTTTCACGTTTCTTGTTCTTGTTCATTATTCTTTTAATACGTTTTGGTCCCTCGATATAAATTGATATTCACATTGTTGAACAACTTACAGGTTCATCGACGCACCCTTTTCAAAACCCATCTAGCAACATTGGCGGTCGCCATTTCTTGGGGTGTATGAGGCGTGTGATAGGATCCGAGTATTCGCCGATCGCTGACGTCATATTCGTATCTAATACATGCTTTGAGTATGCACCCAAAAAAATGGCGGCCTCTGAGGATTGGCGCAGCAGCCGCTAGACGGCGCGCACTTTTGAAAAGGCTCTCTTTATTGGAAACTGTTCCCACTGCAGTGCGTCAGGTTTTATCACTACTCTTATACCACGTCTTTTGCTCGGTTACTTAGCCTTTTCATAGCATGACGTGATTTCGCACAGGAACCATTTTTGGTGTTGTATTTTCTAGTGAATGCGTTGTTTTGTAAAGGTATCTCTCCCTTCCACTTTTTTTTTGTATGTAACGCTATTAAACGTGTAACGAGCGACCCAACCAGTGCCGGCAGAAGACAAGGAAGAGGAGACAGAGATCACGAGAAAATGCTCGAGACCGAGGCTACCGGCGTTCGGATATCTTGGACGTATTTTAATTTACATAGCTTCTTGCTATTTGAATAAGCAAATAAACAAGAAATCATGCTGGCGGGGCACATCGCGAAATAATGGTTCGGTTCTCACGCCAAGACGCGGGCCGTCTCTCAGGCAAGATTAGACAGAAACGCGAAGCAGTACGAAAATGAATCAGAAAAGTCCAGTCTTTCGTCGTAACTTCAAAGGGTACATACAACGCATGTCGGCGTGGTGTCGACGTTCCAAAAGCAATTTTAAAAATTTCGCCCCTTGTTGCTGAAGTTTCGCGTCCCATATTTAGGAAGTCCTGCTCGGCGACGCGTATAACTCATGACGGCGCGCATTGATTTGTCTCTTCGCCGGAATTTTTTGAAGGAGGAAGTTGCAGATAAATATCCCCTCCTTCAAATACCCCCCCCCCCCCCCAAAAAAAAAAAAAAAAGAAAATTAAAAATAGGTATTCCTTTTTTGCTTAGAATGCGCACTCGAGCGTGTGCTACAGTCCCCGCGACCCGCACGCAGCACTTCTCTTCGCGATAGGCAGTTTCAATTTTTCCGCGTGTTTTCTCGGGGCGTACAGACCCCGGGGCCCGCACACGGTCGAACGAGTGGCGTCCTTTTGAACCCGGCACCCGTCCTCTTCTTCATCCTCGGCCGCGGTGCAAGTCGGCTGCGTGGTTCGACATTTGACGGGTCGTAATTTGCATGCACGCGCTCATTCATATGCTGATTCCGACGTCTTTCTCGACGTCCAGGAATGCGAGCAAAGAGACCGCGCAGCGCGGCACGCAAAGGAAGATGCGCATCTCGCCGAGAGACTTCTCTTGGCGCAGCAGGAGCGGCAGACGGTTCTTTGCAATCTTTCCATCTCTCCGCTCACGGCTCACTGCACGGGGTCGTATTTGTGTGCGCCCGAGGCCGGCACACGCAGCTACGTTGCCCCGATGGGTTTATTGACTTCTGCGGCGGCCTGATTGTTCGTCCGTTCCGCCGGCGAGCGCTCTGCTAACTCTAATCCCCGCCGGAACTGTAATGGCGCACGGGTGCGATGGATTCTTCCTTAGGAGTAAAAGAGGATGTGTCTACTCGTATATCTTTGGTCGTATGGCTTGAGCATCTTTTGAAGTGTCAACGAATGTATAAAAACGAGAGAAATTTGAACTTTTTCCCTAGGCAAGAAAGCACCGTTTTGTGTGTGTGTGTTTTATTCGTTTGTTTGTTGGTGCACCTTGCATATATTTCTTGAAACACAATTAAGACCGACTGAAGCACCTATATTGCGCAAAACGCAATGAAAAATGATTTCATTGTATAGTTAATCTTTCTAGATTCTGCACATTTAGAAAGAAAGCTTTTGTATTTTATTTATTTGACAAGCGCGCCTATTAATATGATGCCGACATTTCTAAAGGTCCCCCCCCCCTTCCCCCTTTATTTTTTTTTTTTTTTTTGCTGATGCGTTTTTAAAGAAGGCACACTTGGTGGCGCTGAGTAAGACTGCCATACAGCTTCTCGAAAGGACGGTATTATACGGACACGAGCTTCGATCATATGTTCCTGGTTTAGAAAAAAAAACAAAAAAAAACGCTCAATCGCGACTTTTGTTTAGTCCTCGGCTTACAGTGTTCAGAAGGCGGGCGTACATACATTGTACAGTATATCTTAACGCTTGGAGCATTCACACATTTTAACTAAATATTAGATAGTTTTGATCGCTAACTTATCATACAGATTGTTCGCTTCCGACACTTTTGACCTGCTCCTAGGGCCTATTAGGATATACTCTAAAACCCTTTATTTCCGCGGTCCTGATTTTTCGCGCACTGGGCAGCGGGGTCATATTCGCGATTATTAAATTTCGCGATTTCTAAAGGCTGGAATTCACCTCTAGAGACAATAGAAATATTCGCGCCCACTAAAGTTCGCGAAAATTAAGGGCTCGTGAACATTAAAGCCGGTGTCACACTGCTTATAGACGTTTGCAAGCATGGCGTCCCGGCTGGTGCCCCATCCGTGCAAGCACGTGCAGCATGCACGTGAAGATAGCCTTGGCAGACCTGGAATTCCACGTGCTTGCTCACACGAGGAAGAGCATGGCGGCCGCCAGATGCCCTGTTTGCAATCGTATACACATTATACAAACGACAGTCTGCATACAGATTCGAACGCGAGTCACCCCGAGATCCGTGCTTCGAATGCTGCATGGCAATGAGTTGGAGGAGAAAACCTAGCACGCCGCATTCGTACCACGGATATTACGGTGACTCGGGTTTGCAGGCTGTCCTTTGTAAGATGTGTGAGCAGTGTGCTGGCAGTGTGCATCCGGCTTTTGGGTTTTACAGTAGATATATACAAGAAAACATGTTAGTTCGTGGAGGTGAATAAATGAAATACAGCGCTGCTGACGAAATCAACAGAACCCTAGAACAATTTGGTGTTCATTAATACCATAGAGTTATTATAATGTACGCTAGAGGTTCAACTGGCGCTAGTGTGCTGTTGCAAATTGAAGCAGACAGCAACCAGTCGGAAATTGACTTCCGGTAATGCATTTCTATGGAAAAAAGCGAGTGCATTTCCTATCTGCGCTCGATTATAAAAGCAAATATTACGAATAATTCGTACCTACTAGGCACATTGGAATATATCCCAGTCACGCAGATGAAATAATTGGTCAGTTACGGCGTTTTTGTTTTAAAATCGTGGCGTGAAAAACGGTGCTAAAACTGCTTTGTACATGTATTTATGTGAACTGTCGGACACTGTTAGCGCGAACACGGCGTCGGCGCTTTCCAGCATGGGGGATATACGTGCTAAACGAACGAATGACATGTGGAAAACCAAGAGAGACGGTAAGAACTAGGCAGTAACACTAATTAAGTAACTCTTTGTGCTTGCAGACGATCAAAATAAATTGAAAGTCACGTAATATAGCCCGATTTGCAAAACATAAGTACTGCTTTATTCTTTCTGCTCATGAATATGTGCGAAGATGCTTCTTCTGTGTTCAAATCATCGCCCGCACGCTCCAAATCTTTGCAAATAGGGAGAAGCCAGAGAACAGGTACGCGATAAAAACTGCCCGACATAAGAAATAATAAAAAAAAACACCTTTCGTAGCCTACGTATTTTATTCTTTACGTTTCGAACGTTTTCTTTTTTTTTAACCACTCGTAAAGATGTACGACGGGGTCATTTCCATATAGTGACAGGACGGGCATATTAGCAATATATAAGCACCAACGGAATGCTGGCGAACTTTGAAAACACTTTACATTCCTTTCGATCGTTATTTTGCTTAAAATCGTCGCTCGTTTCTACATACCTGCCATGTAACAGAGGTTTGGGCCTGAAATATAGCGACGTTTAACATCGTTCAGTGGTAAAAAAAAAATGCTGTAACTAAAGCAATTACACTTTCGCAATATTAATAAATGTACACACTATCCGGTACAACCGAAATAACAAAAGTTATTCATGTTATTTTCCGGCGACAAGACAAAATTCACGCGCGTTTTTCCATAGGAATACACAGGAAGACTGGAAAAGTAGACTGCACGCTGTCTGCTTCAATTTGCAACCGGAAGTCCCATAGACACTAGCGCCAGCTGAGCCTCTAGCGTTTATTGTAATAACTCTATGGTTAATACGGGCTCTAAGGAAAATGTGAAAAATAGCCGACGTGGTGGCGGTAACTCCGCACGTGGTCGTTCTCAGCTAACGTTTATTATCACCTAAATTGGATGAAAATAGACAGCGTCACATATTTACAAATATTCGGCCAAGCGTCAACACACGAAGTCAGAATAAGCTACGAAAAGCGAAAACAGAGCTATATGTAATTATTTATTACGTAATATATGTTTCCTTCGTGATATATGTTGAATACAGTTGACCAACTCGTAGTACGTTCGTAATTTATGTATCGCCCCTTTTTGTGTTTCTGGTACGCGAACTCTTTCTGGCCCTATGTCGTCGTTCTTCTCTCAAAAAAGTTTCCTCCGTATACTTTCCCGCAGAGTAGTGACGAGACCGAAAGTGCGCAAGACCTAAAATAAATTGAATAAAGGAAAGCAACGAAAAAGACGAAGAAATGACAAAACATCTATTTTCGCAACTTACCAGCACGTTCCAATTCGTCAAGTCTAAAACAAAGCCTGCGATGTGTCACTAAGTATGACGACAGCGCATGACACGTCATGTTCAGCGTGACATCGCAGATTATAAGGGAAATAAAAAGCTGCCGAGGTACATCTGGACACCTTTTTCTTCAACCTTCAGATCACCACCTCTCATTCATAACATATTTGGAGAAGAATAACTTTTGTAGTGATTACAGAGAGCTTATATTTATAAGGTCAACTAAAGATTCATTATTACGTCTCGCTGCAGTGCTCGTGGTTTGTGTGTGTTATATAGCTCTCCATTGTGTCCTATTGCCTTCTTAATTAAGTCTTAATTAAGGGTGCAGTCTTACTAAAACGAAGTTTGCTATGGTTGCGACCCATTAACCAAGTCTGCGAGATTTCAATTCCTGACGACGGCGGCAAAATGTTTAACTAGGAAGCGTCATACAAAGTTGAGATACCATTAAGTCAGATCATTTTTGTTCCGTCACTGACGGACAGTGAGTTGTAATTCACCTACCATTTTCTTCTTTCTTCTGTGCGTACTCATATATCATTGCCACCGAAAACGTTTATTGCAAGCGCTTTGCCACGGTACTTGGCAATACTCTAGGCTAGCCTTGTGCCGCCATCTGGCGCGCTCTCCACGATCTATTCTCGCGACTGACTTTTCCCCTCTTCTTTTCGCTGATGTGGCGGCAAGATTGAAACTCCGTTTTCATCTCCGCTGTGGAAGAAAACAAGGAAAAAAGGTTCTCAGAAGAGCCTTCCACACTAAATTTATACGTAAATTTGCTCTTTTTTTTGCGTCACTATTTTTATGATAGTCTTTGTAGGCATACTCGGCAGATGGGTATTAGATAGAGTTATAATAATGTAGGCTATAGGTTCAACTGGCGCTATACTTCGTCTCACCCTACGTGCAAAAGCTACGGACCGCCAGATCCAATCACGAGCCACTGTGCCATTTCGCCTCGATGCACGTATCGCTGCCCGCGTCTTGGATCACTGATGGGGGTGGGCGGACAGTGGTTTGAATCAAATAGCAGTGAGTGACTCAACAATTTTACATTGCGAAAAAAGGCCATGACGTACCGGCTCTTTGCAGTGTCGAAGCTATAAAAATGATGCAGCACTTATGGGTTACGGGCTTGAGTTGAGCTAGTTGGTGCATTACTAGGATAGGGCCAGCTTGAACTTGGGAGACGAGAAAACGTAAAAAACAGAGATAGAAGAAAGAAAGAGACAGAGATAGAGATACTGCTGGACTACCAACTATGGATTTAATGCTTCTTCCTCTTCTTGAACCTTAACAGTGTGCTTCTTCTTTTCTGCTCATCCTTAGAGCGCCATACAATCCAAGGATGAAATAAAATAAAATGAATTTAAATGAAGTGAGAGCCACATGCATTCCACATACAAACCCAGATTGACAAAACCGCACTCCAGCAGTGCGTGACACACCTCTAATACTGTTTTTCTTTTGATGCTGGCCATCGAAGAAAACGAAGAGACATGCGTCAGCGTGTCTCTTCATTACAAGAGAAAATGTCACGAATAATTCGGACGCACAAAATAGCTTGAAACATTTATCATTTACGCGGAGGAAAATATTGTCCAGTTACGTCATTTTTCTTTCAAATCCGTGGCATTAAAAACGGTGCTAAAATAGCTTTGTTCACGGCATCAGCGCTTTTCTGCAGGGGTTTACGTGCCAAAGCAATGAAGAGCATCTCTAAAATCAAGAGAGACGTTAGAAACTACGCACTAACACTGGATAAGTATTTATCTGTGCATGTAGACGATCAAAATAAAGTAAAGCCGAGTAATGAGTGCTATTTGCAATAAATAACCTTCGTTTTAATTACAGTGCTGCTCATGTATGGGGGCAAATGTAAGTTTGTACTAGCGTTCAAAGCTAATATCCGCATGCTCGAAAGCATTTAAAATGAGGAAAAGCAAAAAACTCTTACCGCCGGATAAACTCAGCACAATAATAAAAAGCGAAACACCTTACTTAGTGCGCGTACTTTTACTTTTACGCGTGTTAACCGCTCGTTAATGGGGGTCATTTTAGTGAGATATAAATCTCGCAATATATCAATATTTTCGTCATCGTGATGTTGGTAACCTTGAACAAGCCCTACGTTGTTTTCGACTTTTATTCTGTCTTAGATTCGCCGCTTGCCTTTGCACACTTGTTGTGTAACATAGGACTGGGTCCGGAATCCTAGGAACTTCAACATCGCTCAGTCATCGGAATAATACTGTAACTAAAGCTGTTTCATTTTTATAATGTTAATAAATTTACCTACCATTCGCTACGACCCAAGTAACAAAGGTAATGTTTGTTATTCTCCCGCGAAGAGACAAAATGCACCAGCGTTTTCCCATAGGAATGCAGAGGAGCACCGTAGAAGTGGACTGGTTGAAACCGGAAGTTATATAGACACTAGCGCCAGTTGAACCACTAGCGTATATTATAATAACTCTATGGGGAATGGATCAGTCACCGTTGTCCCTTTGGGGTGGTTATTGTTTGAGCTCGTTCTCGTGTCGACCGTCTCGTTTGAACCTTCTCAAGAGGACCATTCCCAAACGTCTTTCTAGGTTGGGCTCGTCGCATTTGGTCCCTTCTCGTTATATTCTTCAAGACAAAGATTGAGCAGTCCTGTGTTAATCCGCAGTACGTCACAGCGAAGTCGTTGGGCATCGGCGTTGTGTTCACTCACCCTGGGCTGCGTGAACAAAAGCGTTCGGAACAAAATAGACATCTGATTTTGTTCCGAACACTTTTGTTTTGTTCCATTTGGTTCCGAACGCTTTTTTTTTTGTTGTTGTTTTGTTCCGGAGTGCGTGAAGCGCATCTCCCGGGACGACCTCTTGGCATTGACAGTGCTACAACGCCGTTCGCGGAGCGTGCTGATTGGACTCCCGCGACGTTGGCGTCACGCGGGACGAGATGTCAATCATCCAAGCTCTCTCGGTGCTCAAATTCCAGCGAGAATGTTGCGCACAAAGTTGTAGCGAGCTACATCGAAGCGCGCGCGAGCAACACCGTGGGGCCAGCCGATTGAACGGCTGCACTGATGACGTCACGCCCGCGTGTCCCTACATCCCTACGCCGCGATAGAGTCAATGAAACGTAGATTGTACCTAGGCGGGCTGTAAATACTCTGAACTTTCTCGTCGCAAGATCGTCGTTTGTGGAAGTTATTGATGACGACAAAGTGACGTTTCACAACTCTGGGAAGGAGTTATTTGAGGGCAAAATCTTCGCTTCAAAATCGAGGCGAAGATTAAACTTTGTGATATTGTGGAGCAGTGCGCGGTGTATGCGGTTTTAGAGCTCATCTTCCGCCACTGTCAACAACGCCACCGGGGTCACCCACAGGCGCTATGTATAGAGGCGTCGGCAATGACTGAGAGATGAGGAGGCGACGGGGAATGGCGAGAAAAAGCCGGGGAAAAGGAGAAAAAAATGTATGACCAACACAAACACACACACAAATAGGGGTCAGGAAGGGCCGTAGAAATTGTTCGGGAAAGGGAGAGAGAGAAGGGGGGTGGGGTGATAGTAGTGAAGAAGGGGGATATCCCTTCCCCCGAATATTTAGAGCGCAACTCTTATGAGCCCGTTTCGAGCTTGAGCGGCGTCGCCGTCGGCGTAACCGCGCGCGCGTTGCATTATGGGACGTTTTTTTCACGAAATTTAGCGGGGAAATTGACGTCACGTGATTTTGACACCAACTAGGTTTCCCCGCTAAATGAGAAAGCAACAGGGCAGGGAGGAGGGGGGGGGGGCGGAGAGGCATACCCTCCCCTCCGTGCCCTCCCCTCCTCCTCCTCAAGAGCTGCGCTTTAATTCGACATTATAGAGAACTGTAAACGTCTGTCATTTTTTTATTATAACTCTCTAAAATGCTGTAGTCCAGGGCTGGGGCGATATCCCCCCCCCCCCCCCTTACACCCTTATACTCTTTGCGTCCCCTTTTTGAACGCCACTTCTGTTTCGACGACCCTGCTTAGAGGCGTTTCAACTGAGCGATGACGAAAAACAGCACAGCGTGCAATTTTCTAAATTATGGTTCTAGAGATTCTGGAATTAAAACGGGGCGCGTTCCATGAACTTACGAGCGGCCATGACAGACTTTCAGTCGAGAGGCTCGTGCCAGGGCTCGTTGTGTGCAGACGCGTTCAGTGGCGTCCTTTTATAGTTCATAACTTTGACGTCAGGGTCAGGATGATCAGTTGTGAACGACAAATTCGATGGTGCGTGTTCGAGTCGACGGTGAAAAGTTTGGTTGCGTACGATGAAAGCTTGGTGTCCTCGCGTTCTCGAAACATCACTGTCAATATTGACCAAACTGACATTACTCTTATTTCAGTTGATGAACGCAGAATTAATCTCAGTTTGGCTTATCTTTGAAAGTCTATCATAAAATTATTTATCTCCCGCTGATGGGGGACAACTGCCTGTAAGCGAAATCCGTCCAAAGGTGGACAATGCTACTCGGCTGGTTGTGACCTAGCCACGTCGGGCTACACTCTGATTAACTCTGATCAAAGCCGAGATAAATAAAAGGGACGACAGGGACGTTTTTTAGTAAATTCTGCTTTATCGGCGGAAATAAGAATGATATCAGACTATCAAGTTTGAGGGTGTTGATTTTAGAATGCAATTACCCAAGCCTCCGCTGTGCTTTTTAGAGACCATCAAGGTCGCAGCTGAAAATCTTCATCGTGACATTATACGTATGCGAACCACGTTCGTCTCCGTGTGCTGCTCTAGCTCGGCGCCTAGGGAGTAGTAGGGATTTTTCCCCCTTTCAATGAAAAACGTCACGAAGATCTACGGATCTGCGGGTTTGTGAGAAACGAAAACTTCGCAGCAATCTTTCGGCTCCTCCCCCCGCTATGTCATAACACGAAGAAAGTTGTGTCTGACGAGTTTAGCGACCCAGCAGTGCGTGACACACCTCTAACCCCCCATTCACACTGGAAGCGGATCCGCGTTCGCGAAGCGGTTGCGAACGCGGTTGTATAAAGATCTAGTACAATTGCACGCGCATTTGATGTCATCAAATGCGCGTGCAAATGTACTGAATCCTTATTAGCGGCGAGATGTTTCGGTGGCGCCCTCCTGTGGTTCCCCTTTGTGACGTCATTAGCTTGCAAACAACAAGTTCGATGGTGTTTGTTATTAGCATGGTGGAAGCTTGAAATCATTGCGCTCTTAAAGGAACACTGCCAACACCGTCAAAATTAAAGTTCTTTCATTCCTCTTATTTCCGTCGATGATAATCCCCTTTCCGACGTCATAGTCAGCGTTCGGCCAATCGTGGAAGGCCGACCACAGCGACGCTTTCGGTCGCGCACGGGGCTAATACAACCGCGTTCGCAACCGCTTTGCGAACGCAGATCCGCTTCCAGTGTGAATGAGCCCTAATACTGTTTTTCTTTTGATGCTGGCCATCGAAGAAAACGAAGAGACATGCGTCAGCGTGTCTCTTCATTACAAGAGAAAATGTCACGAATAATTCGGACGCACAAAATAGCTTGAAACATTTATCATTTACGCGGAGGAAAATATTGTCCAGTTACGTCATTTTTCTTTCAAATCCGTGGCATTAAAAACGGTGCTAAAATAGCTTTGTTCACGGCATCAGCGCTTTTCTGCAGGGGTTTACGTGCCAAAGCAATGAAGAGCATCTCTAAAATCAAGAGAGACGTTAGAAACTACGCACTAACACTGGATAAGTATTTATCTGTGCATGTAGACGATCAAAATACAGTAAAGCCGAGTAATGACTGCTATTTGCAATAAATAACCTTCGTTTTAATTACAGTGCTGCTCATGTATGGGGGCAAATGTAAGTTTGTACTAGCGTTCAAAGCTAATATCCGCATGCTCGAAAGCATTTAAAATGAGGAAAAGCAAAAAACTCTTACCGCCGGATAAACTCAGCACAATAATAAAAAGCGAAACACCTTACTTAGTGCGCGTACTTTTACTTTTACGCGTGTTAACCGCTCGTTAATGGGGGTCATTTTAGTGGGATATAAATCTCGCAATATATCAATATTTTTGTCATCGTGATGTTGGTGCAACTTGAACAAGCCCTACGTTGTTTTCGACTTTTATTCTGTCTTAGATTCGCCGCTTGCCTTTGCACACTTGTTGTGTAACATAGGACTGGGTCCGGAATCCTAGGAACTTCAACATCGCTCAGTCATCGGAATAATACTGTAACTAAAGCTGTTTCATTTTTATAATGTTAATAAATTTACCTACCATTCGCTACGACCCAAGTAACAAAGGTAATGTTTGTTATTCTCCCGCGAAGAGACAAAATGCACCAGCGTTTTCCCATAGGAATGCAGAGGAGCACCGTAGAAGTGGACTGGTTGAAACCGGAAGTTATATAGACACTAGCGCCAGTTGAACCACTAGCGTATATTATAATAACTCTATGGGGAATGGATCAGTCACCGTTGTCCCTTTGGGGTGGTTATTGTTTGAGCTCGTTCTCGTGTCGACCGTCTCGTTTGAACCTTCTCAAGAGGACCATTCCCAAACGTCTTTCTAGGTTGGGCCCGTCGCATTTGGTCCCTTCTCGTTATATTCTTCAAGACAAAGATTGAGCAGTCCTGTGTTAATCCGCAGTACGTCACAGCGAAGTCGTTGGGCATCGGCGTTGTGTTCACTCACCCTGGGCTGCGTGAACAAAAGCGTTCGGAACAAAATAGACATCTGATTTTGTTCCGAACACTTTTGTTTTGTTCCATTTGGTTCCGAACGCTTTTTTTTTTGTTGTTGTTTTGTTCCGGAGTGCGTGAAGCGCATCTCCCGGGACGACCTCTTGGCATTGACAGTGCTACAACGCCGTTTTGTTATAGACCCTTTTCATGGCAAACGCCACCAGGAGTTGTTCTAGTCTTTGACGTCCCAGAGAACTTCCGGTTCATAAAAAGTATGAACAAAGCCCACCCTAACACCGCTGTTTGAAATGTTGATGAAACGTTTAACCACCAATTCTCCAGGTGAACGCCAAAAGAACGCAGAACCCCCAGATATGATAAATATTTTCGAATACTCTTGTAAACCAACTTGCCTCCTCCAAGACGTTAAATTGACCAGCCGAGGGCCCTCGTTAAATCTCCAACTTTGATGTGCGTGTAGCGTTTATGCTTTCTAGCACTGGCGACATAGGCAAACTCGACATACTTTCAAAGACGGAGCGACCGGAAGTTGCTTGGGACGCAGGAGGCAGTTCATGTTTGTAAACATGAAAAGGGTCTATAGAGGGGGAAAAAATCTGTGACGTAGCTCGGTGGTAACGTCTCCGATTCGCACGCAGCGGACCCAGGTTCGATTCCCACGGGCGGCGGGCAATATTTTTCGAGGATTTAAAACATCGATGACGGACGCCCTACATCGCCAACTACTACTAGTACAACATCAACAAGTTCCAGTGGTCGGAAGAGTCAATAACAGCTATTGCTGTAAAAAGATCGAATGCTGGCACTACGGGGTGACGGTGTCACGGCTTGGTCATCGCATATCCCCGAAGAAGCTACTCAGTGTCCGCCCATCCCTCCTCCCAACATGCACGCGCTCACATATGTACACACACGTGCTTTGGTTCCCCTGTTTGGCGATGGTTCCTAGATTACGTTCGTGGTGCTCTTGAAACATGCACCGAAGGTCAGGACTCGCTAGTTGGGTTGTCCGGAAATGGTCGCAGGCGCTGGGCTATAGAACACCGAACTGCGCCTTTGTGTCAAAGCGCCACTTCTATGTCCCCCTTTTCCCGGGCTTTGGAAAAGTGCGCTTGAAGTATTAACCCCCCCCCCCCCCCTGCGCACACACACTCACGCACAAACACGCCTTCCCCCACCTCAATACAATACCAGCCGTCGAAGCCAGTTCAGGGCTAAGAATGTATCGTGTGCCTTTTAGTCCTAGTGCGAACGGTTTCAAAAACGAATTGGCCAAAGTGAGATAGAAAAAAAAAAAAACTGTTTGGGGTGTTTTGATAAGGTTCAAACGAGAATGGGACGAAATGAGGAAGGGCAAAATGCGAATGGGTCGTTTTGAAATAGTCTCTGTGTCACATGTCGAAGTACAGCTGATTTAAACTTGCTCCTATCCTGCTGACAGTCGTAGGTATGATGTACTTGAAGTATCTAGTGCCATGGTAATTTGTTTTGTCTTGTTTTACACGGGAAGTTTTTGTGGCTTCCGACATCTGTGGTCGACATTTGAAACTGGAAACCAACCATCTACTGATATAATAAATATATTTTTTATTTACTGCAAGCGGCAAGCGGTTTCATAAAATTCGTTCTGCTACTGCATGAACGCTTGTACTACACCAACATTTCTTGAAGCGGCGTGGTCGCCCCCGACGTCATGGTGTTCACGCAAGTATTCTAGCAAAAATTTTTAAGGTGCCGTAGTATTGAATAAAATTGGTTCTTTAACATAATATTGAGTTATTAACTCGTAACTAAAAAGTTAAAACACTTCAAACACAAAACGGAAATGCATATCTTGAAATATTGCTGCATGGCATTAATATCGTCTACATATATATGCAAAGCCTGAACTAACTTTGCCCTCGAAGCCAAACTAATGTACCAGACGGGCTGACATGTATGATATAATGTCTCACAGTGTTTTTGTGTTGTTTTCTGTTTGAACTTCAATTTGTCTGTTGTCGCAGTCTCGGATATAAATCATAATTCTACCCATTTTGATACGATTGAATAGGGCTATTTCATATACAGAGATGTACACGTCTGAAACATAATTAATTAGCAGCTTGGAGCCCGGAAGACCTGAATTACGCAATGCATACAAAAAGCAAAACAAAAAAACAAAACAAAAAAAGTCCGCCTAGTTTGCGGGAAAGCCGCTGGATGGCGCTTCATGTCGACCCAAAAGAAACAATGCTGCTTTTGGACTGCTTTTAACAGCAGACGAAAAATTATGCCTTTAGTCATGATTATGTTCCGCGTAAAGCCGATTGCACAAGTTAAAGGAGCTGTGCAACGATATTCAATTGGAATGTTTTTCACTCTACACGAGCTTACTGGCACTAGTGGGACTCAAGGATACTCGCATGCAATGCCACTGGCCAAGAAACTCCTTTGTTGTGGTGTAATTTCAAGGACAAAAGCGATAATTTTCATTCAATCTCTCCTTTGCAAAATTCGATGACGTAACGTGGGGATCGCAGTACACCCATATGACGATATTTGAATGCGGTTCATAGATTGGACCCGAGCATTGCGTGGGCACTCGATTTGGGCTCGTGATAATTGATAGCTCGAGAAGCATTCGGGTAGTGGCCCGTGTCCAATCGCTGCAACGACGACAATAGCCGAGCCATAACAATGTCTGGAACTCAGCGCGTGTCCTGTGCTTTTCCAACCCCAGCGCGTGGCTATGATCAACATTGGCGGCATATAATCGGCTCCAGATCACGTGGCCGCTTGTTCTGGCTGCGAGTTGAGGGCGTGAACGCTGCTCGTTTTTCTTTAATTTTTTTTCTGGGACTTCTATTGCGTGGGGTGAAAAACGAATGCGTGTTTCATAGGTCATTAACATCAGGGATCCGTTCTAAGCGGTATTTGCGCAAAGTAAAAAAAATTGTTGCATAGCCCCTTTAAGTTTCTGCGAAAGCTATTTTAGCGCTTCTTTGTAAATTTTGGTCCCAAATTATTACGATTAAGTGTGTGCTTTATTTGCCATTACCCAAAGTGCGAAATATTTTTAACTGCTCGAACCTTTGATTGTTTATTAGCACACATCTAACCCGTGGGAATGATCATTGCTGTAAGAAAGCCTGGCCAAGTTGCTTCAAAATGAAGATGACGCGTTACCGTTTTTAAGTTAGAAACAAAAAGAAACGCACGTTACTTCGCCTTGCCTTTTCACTAAAGAAAGTGGCAACTATTTTGACATTAGAGATACGCATAAGTGTCATAGTTCAAGAAATCATATGAAACAATCTTAGACGGTGTCGTGTCGGTTTCTCTTTGTGTGTCCTTCACCTCTGGCTTTTCTTTGGTGCAATCATCGATCACCAGAGCCAAGGGCAGTAGCCTTGTCGTTTTTAGGAGTGTAATTATGCGCCTATGACCGCTGAAGGCGAATTCAGAGTCTAATTAAGTGTGTAGCTTATCTGGCAGACGTTACTGCTGTTGCAACCAAGAAGGTGCATTGAACTGGAGCTTAAAATATGGCTCTAGTACGAACGGTTAACAGCTGCATCTGTGAAACAACTCGGGAGTTCGTAAGCCCCCTACTTCACGGGATAACTTCATTGGTGGGCAGACTGCGGTAAAAGCTGCAGTGTTGGTAGCAACGTGTTATAAGTAACGGTGGTAGTGGTAAGGCGCAACTTTGGTTTAAGTAGCATAAAAATAAAAAATAAAATAATGGGTAACGTAGTTTTGTTTCTACTTTGAGTAACGTGTCAGATCACTTTACTCCTTACATTTCGTTGCGAGGAGTCGAGGGCTACTACGAGTTTAAGAAACAAAACAAATCACATTTAAAAGAATTTGCTGTTCCCAAACGCCAATTCGCAAGTATTTGTGTAGCAATCTGCTAACAGCTATCTGCTAACACTTAAACTCCTCCCTTTGGCCTTTCAAGTCCTGCAAATTTGCAATGGGCGACTAAGAACCTTGGCAGGCGGCACTAATAAAGGGAGCGCCAAGCTAAGTTTAAGATGGCGTTTTGCCCACCCCACTCTTGACCGCGCGATTAGGTACTAACAAGACGTTTTATGAACAATATCTCGTCAGGTGAATGCTGTGAAAAGTGGGCCAAACTGTACAAGTGATTGCCCTGCTATAAACACTGCTACATGTAATCAAAATGTGAGTTGTCCGCGTCAACGTTACGCCGAGAATTAATTCAACTTTATCAACACTGCCGAATGGCCGACAAATCTGTCGAATTGTTACGGTAGGCTTGTGCGAGCTTTAATTTTTTTCTCTTTGCTTTAAATAATGTACCGTTTGATCTGATCTTCGTATCAAGCACTGGCATCATTCGCGAGTTCCGCGATATTTTACATTGTTCGTGGTCATTTCATGCCGGTTTTAGATTCGTTGAGTGCGCTTCTCACCATGCACTGGTGCACTGCCGAGAAGCGTCACCCACAAAACAAACCTTTCTGTTTTACATATCTCGCTTCGCCTGAGTGCAACTTGCATGTGAAAGGGAAGAACACTTCTTCGCAGCAAGATGGTACACGGGCACGCGTCCAGTATTTGAAAGAAAAAAGAATGGGATTCGGTAAATGGAGATGTGTGAAATATAAATCGCAATAACATCGAAAATATACAGTAGCGAGTTCGAAACCGAACACAAGGAAAAACAGGCGAACGAGCATGGCCGTCCTTTCTCATAAAAAAAAAAAAAAATGAAGAACATATATATAGCTGTAAATAAATTACTGGTTGCATAACTTACCGTCTCCATTTTCTGTTGTGGCAGCTTTGCGCGACCAAGTCGCTGGCTTATGGATCCATTATTCTGTCAAATGCTTCACCCATCTCGTATGTGCGCTCTTTATTTTCGAAGTTTCCTCGATTAAATATAAATATCCGCTTCTTGCGACGCTGCTTGTCTTGACACCTCCAATTAGGCTTCCTCAGATTATTCAAGGATTAGGCAATAGCAACTTGTCACGTCGGAAAAGAACGCGCGATGACATCATAAAGAGTTTATATATATATATAATCTCAAAGTTACACAAAAAAGAAAGCACAAACAAACGATGTTCGCTTAAGTGCATAAGAATGTCTTAATTTCTTACTTCGTTGTTTTGCTTAATAGCGAAAGGCTGTCAAGCTAATCTTTTCTGCGTAACTTAGGATGTATTTTATCGTCTTGACAGGCACTCACACTCAAAATTTAATATCGTCAGTTACACCCATGCCCAGATTTTATAGAGTATTGTCGTTGTTTTTTTCGGACATGAGGTAGCGAAGCCAAGCGACCCTAACAGTCTAAATGCTTGCCAAAGTCTGCACAATGTGAACCCTTCTTTTTATAATTGCGCAACAAGCCCATTTAGGACAGCCTCAGCGGTACCAATAACGTAAAGAGTGTCACAATAAACACGTTAATAAATTGTAAACCGATCGACCATCTTCAACAAGACTGCCGTCTTTAAGTAAGATAGGAAACAAGGCACAATTCTGATGGTACGCCGTTATTTTCATGTTTTTAATTAAAAACCATTATATAAACTCAACTCACCTTCAGGTAGGACGCGTCAATGGTAATGCTTTCTGTGCCGTGTACTGCACGTACCTTGCAGCTTGACTCTCAAACTTCAACCTCAAGGATTACTTAATTAAGCAGCCACGAATTGCTTGATTACTGAGTTTCCGTAAGTTATTTTCTGAGTGATCGGAACGTTGATTGTTCAAAGTATTTCCGCGTGTATACTGAACGACATGGTTAGCGCCAACACGACAGGGCAACGTTTTGCATTTACAGAGTATTGACGGGCATCAGCTTTTCACGCTTAGGCTGTTGCCCTGAATGAGGGCTTTCCACAACTCTGGTAGGTTTGACGGTGGCCTTTTATTTAAAACAAAAACATAACAAAAACCGGCCATTTCTTGTTTGCGCATTAGTGTCGCGTTGTATACACTGCTGTGCTAATGCGTTGGCTTGTGAACAAATGTATTCAGGATGTCGCACGACCGAAATAAAGACACGTTCTACTTTTATTATCTGTTCTCAGTGGGCACGTTAAGTTCGTGCTCCGGAGCGCGAGAGTTTTGTGCTCCTTTCAATAAACGGACAGGAGTGCCACCGCGGAGACTGGCACTCGAGCGCGCTCTTCGTGCACCGAGAATTTGTCGGAGCGCGAGTGACTTCATCGCGCTCCGTGACGTCACGTAAACAAACAAGATGGCCGCGCTGCTGTTGATACTGAGACCGTCGAGACGAAAGGCGTAGCCGGGCCGCTGCCCCGATTTGATTTGAAAGCCAAGACAGCAATTTGCGTTCCGAAAAAGGTTTGTTCGAGCATCTCGCCTGAAAAAGAAATTCATCTATCAAACGGTAGCGTGCCGATAGCACAGCGACAGAAAAGTTGTCGAGATGAGACATTCGAACCGTTCTGTCCCTTTTATAATGCTTAGCCAAGCGAATAAAGATATTTTGATTCGGTTTGTTGTTCCTTTAGGTTTGTTCGTGCGTCTTGTCTGAAAACGAATTGATCTATCGAACGAGCGTGCCAATAGCTCGGCGACAGAAAAGTTGTGATGAAAATACAGTTAGACCGCTGCCCTGCTTAGAATGTTTACCCCAGCCGCAGCGAATAAAGATACTTAGATTGGAAAGCCCAAACACCAGTTAGCGTTGCGGGAAAGGTTTGTTCATGCATACCGCCTAAAAACGAATTGACGTGCTATCGAACGACGGTGTGCCGGTTTCAGCGTAGCTTCCGTCTCGCTGCGAGACGGAACCGACGGAACCAGGGAGTCTTTGACAAATTTGAGGGTTTCCTGCGTCGACGAGCGGGTTCAAGAATGTTGTCTTTAATTTAATTCGGAACAGCATGTATGGTGAATAAATAGATCGGCCAAGGTAACCTTCCACATATGTGCACGAAGCGAGTCTTCAAACCTTTCAGGAATATTAAAATGTTCGTAGAAACTTCATAACGTCGCCGTCTTTTTTGCTTTAGACTCTGAAGCTCCACACGGGCCTAATTATTTATCTTCGAAATATTTTCGGATTCTGCCACCCGTATCCACGGTCGGAAGCTGGAGCTCGTGTGGCCCGTCGGTAGTTTCTGGGCGTGTTCCAAAACTTACTCGATCTAACTCTAGGGTAAAGGTGGTTATCGAAAACCTACCCGCGTCCAGCGTTTCTCTATTTTCGTTGTTACGTGACATAATCCTTCAGGGTAACTCGGATCCATTCGAGTAGGTTTGGAACGCAGCCTCGGTGTGTCGCGCTCCAGTACGCTATGCGTCGTTTAGTTGCTGCGTTCAGAGTATGAAACTCGGAGCGTCGGAGCAGCAGTAAAGGAGCGCCGTCTTAACGCGCCTGTGGGCGAACAGCATTGCCTGCCAAGGGGCGTCAGAGGGGCTGTTTTAAAACCTTCTCAATTGGACTCTGGGTTAAGGATTTCGAATCCTGGCGTCTCAAAAGTTACTCCGACCTACTCCATGGTGCAAAAGAAACTTGCGTTCCAGAATCAAGTTGTTAACTCCAGAGCAGGGTGGAGAATAAATATTAAGATGACTTAATTCGTTATTCATATTAGACCGGGTTTACTATGATGATTTAAATCAAGGCCTTTCCCGCACGAAACAATCCCCCCCCCCCCCCAAATTTTATTCATCGTTGGTCCATCATCTGACGCGCTCTAGGTGCATTTTTTTTTAATAGATAAACTATCAAGCGAGAAGATGTATATTAGGTTGAACAGAAGCACACCAGTGGTCTTCTGAGCAAATAGGAACGTTGAGTTCTTTTTTCTGCCATTCACCTCGTTCGTCTGTTACGTAACGTCCTATTGCAAATAATATAAAAAGCAAATAAAGCTTTTTATTTATTTATTTATTTATTTATTTAATTACCTCTAAAGGCCCACTGGGGGCATTACATAGAGGGAGTGCATGGAAAGGCATCATAGTTGTACACCGTTGCAATTGTATGAAAATGTAAAAGGAAACATGACCACGCTAACAGAACTCAATAACGCGTAACATGGTGCATGGTCACGCACACTGGCATGTAATAATTTCTAAATGATTAAAAAGTAATACAGGAGAAGTTTACAAGTGCTAAATATTTCAAGCTGTTTCCTTCTCTACAATGGCGGGGCTTACTCAATAAAAAGTTGTCGATTAAACTACACTTTAAATTAACTGTAATGAATTCCTTCCTCGTTGTTTTCAGTGATTGGACAGATCGATCAGTTAGCCTGTCATGTTTAAAATTACATCTAGTGATTTTTTAAAAGAACGATAGTTTATGACTACGGTGATTTAAATCAAATTAATTTGATCTAAATCAAATAAATTTCATTTAAATAAAATAAATCTGATGTAAGTAAATAAAATATCATTTACTCGATTAAAAACATTTATACTTTTATTTCCAGCCTTCTTTAGAGTAATTATTCACGCTACCCTTCGTTTGTCGTTGGATAAAATTAAGTACATTACGCCGCGTGATCTATTGGCCGTTTTCACGTCGCCTGCTTTCTGCGCTCAGAGCCGTCAAAGCTCGTGTGTGTTGTTGGGTTTTGTTGCAAACAGAAGTGACAGAGAATAGGAGGCAGTCGTTTATACGGGATTATTTTGGCTCGCTATTTGCGACTCAGGAACTGCAACTCTCGCCAGAAGGTTTGTATTTTGTTTTTTTATTTGACTGCGAACGTAAACAGAACCCGAATTTCTCCGCGTTCTCGTTTTCGTCGTTGAAGTGGACGCTTTAGCCTTTTGTTCGAGATGGCAAAAATTCGTGACTGAGAAAATGATTCTGAACTCATTGTTCTAAGAGCTTGCGTAATCAGTAGATAGCTTGTGTAAAGTAGTGGATTCCTTAAAGATTTATTGCCTCTACTCTACGTGGTCGATGCTTCGTCAACATTCCGTAAAAAACCTATAGCGAGGGAGGGATGCTCTCGGTTATTTTTTACTACAGTGGTTCTATTTTCGCAATGAAGTTTCAAATCGAACCTAAGTTAAATGTCACTGTCGAGCAAATTCCCCGCTCCGTCAAACCGCAACGCCATTTGGAAACGGGGTATACGTCCGTTCCATTGTTTTACAAAAATGAAGTTGCTCTGTCGAACTTCCGATAAACGTGTTCGGTCGATTTTGCGATGCGTGGAATATCTTGGGCACCGTGGCTGCACTTACAGTGATTAAGCTGATTGATCAAGATGTTTGATCTCCGGCTGAAATAAGTAATTAATTTTGACCCATAGATACAGGCCAAGATGTGCAAGCGGGGCCGTCTCAAAAATGCCAGGTACAGACAAGGGCGTGTATATCTACTGGATGTCACCAGCCGTATTGGCATTGATCGATCGCTGCACGAGGACAGTTAAGAAATACCATCCTGTGCACCCAGAACGTTCTAGAAAATCGTAAAACAATACACTGATACATTCTTGCTTATGTATGGTATCGTAGAATGAACAGAAGACTTAATCACGCCTTCACTGTAATTGAAATTTTCCTCGATGGTAAATCTTTGTCCCTACTCAATCATCCTTCTCAATATAAAAAAGCTTTTCTTTACCTACGAATGGTATTAAAGCCTGCAGTGCAGTAGGTGCAAAGCTTCACGTCAGTATGTCCGAATATTGCAGATCTTGGTGGCAATCATCCATCGTTTCAGAAGCCCAAACGTTTGCCGATCATGGAGCTTCGTGAAACAGTTTCAGTTTGGTGAGCTTACCTTACGTGCAAATATTTGGGTTAAATATTTATTTATTTCAATCGCATTACTTCGTTGAGACAAAAATAATATGTTTCCTTGAAACAGCCTTTCATGTTGTGGCACGCCGTTCAAAACGGCATGCTTGGCGTTAAGTGGCACTCATTTCCATAGTGCTATCACAACCGATCTAGATAGACTAAAATATATTTTTTAATTTATTTCGGGGCAGCTGACACCCTTACTGAAATGGGGTATCCGGTAACTTACCTCCAGTACTGCAGCACGTTAAAAAAAATTAAAGGTAGTTTAAAAACAAACAAAAAAACACCAAGAGCGGTAAAAATAAACCGCTCGCGTTTGTTAGACGCTTTGAGTGTTTTTCTGCTGATCTCTGCGTCGATAATTGCTCCCTAAAACCGCAGTCACATTGCTTAGATATCACCCAATATGGAGCGCAAGTTTGTCTGCTTCTTTGCCGGGGTTGTGGTGACGTCAGAACGCCGAGCTCTGATTTGTTCTGATAAAGGATACTAGGTAGACCTCCAGGCAGCTTGCTTTGAGGTCTACCCACAATCCTTCAGTCAGAGCCAATCAGAGCTCGGCGTCGTTCTGATGTCCCCGCAACTCTTGCGCAAGAGGCAGACGACTTGCTGTCCTCATAGACACCGTGTTCGGTGTCTATGAGGACAGCAAGTCCTCATAGACACCGATAGCAGATAGCAATAACAGAATTATCGGCGGACAGAAGTATACATGTGTATACTTCGAGGATTTCTGCAGACCGTTTTTACATGTACCAACGTGATAACACCGTCATGAAGGAAGAAACAGGCCTCGAATAGCGTCTGCAGATTTTATTTTGTACGATGTACTAGCAGTATGGTGCCTAGAGCGCGTCTCCGACTGGTGTGTTTAGCGTCCTATGCTGCCCATACATAAAAAGTGGTCCCGAAGAGGCAACAAATGACGTCACAGAAGCCGGAGTGTCATGCTGTCGGATGTCGCGATCCTAGCGGTTGGTCGTAGGAATGCTGGCGAAAATCACGAACGAACACGAATGTCGCTTTCGTCATGGCGTCCCAACTTCTGGCTGCTGAAGCTTCCGTGGACTGTCACACCAGAGAGCGACCTGCAGCAGAACAGGCGTCTGCTGCCGTCCACCACAGCTGCTGGAACACTGCCAGGATCGCGACCGGCGACAGCATGACGCTTTTATGACGTCACCAGGCGGAAATCGAGGAACCTTTTTTTTCGACGCGGTAAGCACACCAGTTGGAGAAGCGTTCCAGGCACCATAATTGGTTGCGTAACCGCGGCTCTGAGAATGTGTCTGTGGCAGTCTGTCGAAGTGAAACTCGCGCGGAGTCGGGCGTGCGTGCACTGGACCCGCGTGTCTTGCGCCGCAGTGCAGGAACCTGGCTTCGTGGGTGCAGACGGCTTGGACGAGCATCGAATGCTACCATAGTACTGGGCACCCTTGCCTCCAATGCCCTCTAACTGATGGGGCTTCCGCACATCCCTCCTATAACCCTGGAGAAAACTTCCTCCATATTGACGCTTGCGATGACGAGGATAGTGTCGTGTCCCGCCGGCTAAGTCACAAAGCTTGGGCCGTGGGCCAGAACCACCAGGCCAATTCGGCGAACCACCTTGCAGGCAGTCCATTTCGACGGGCCAAAACTGTCGCTAATAAATCTAAAGATAAAAACAGTTTTAAGAGACCAATGTCGTTTGTTGGTTTATACTGAGTTTATGTTCAGTTATTTTCAGCTGAAGGCAATAAGATTCCTTGTATGCTTGCGTCACCGTCTAATCACGTGACTACGTCACACAAGATAAACAAGAAACGAGAAATAACATTTGCCTATTAAGAAACAGTTAGCAAAACTAAGACACAACACGCAAAAAAATGAGCCTTGAAAAATAGACACCCGCAGAACAACATACGGCTTAGAATTGATACAAAACAAATTACCAAGATTATTAAATAAATTGCACGACAAAAATATTCAGCTAAAACATACCTCTTTTAAGAACATGCCTGACTTTTTCAGAATGCTTTAAACTTTTATACTGGAAAACAAAAGATGGGGGGGGGGGGGGGTGTAGCTTGTTTCCCGGAACTTCTATTACTTCATTTTTTGTTTATCTTTTTCTATGTGATTAAAAGAACCTGTCACTGTGTGTCCATTTTTATTCGTATTTTTATTATGTATAGCTTATTAGTTTTTCTGTGTTTATTATCTTTTCTGTGTGAAAAGATTCGTCACTATGTTTCACTTTTATTTTTATTACATGTAGTTTATTATCTGTGTAATCTTTACCCTGAAGCTGCCAGTATGGGGGCCCTCGACTTTGTCATGCTGTATATTTGACAGTTTTTTCAGCAGGCCTCTTGCATCATGTATTTTTGGCGCAAAATAAACATTTTCTTCTTCTTCTTTTTCTTCTTCTTCTATTCTTCTTCTCCTTCTTCTCATTATTATTAATATTATTGTTACAAGAGAAAAGGAGAAGACTACACTGTAGCCCTGCGTTTGTGAGGAAGTTGGACTGTGGGTCTAAATTCGGATAACATTCTCCCCGCCCAGTTGCTCTCTATGCAAGGGAAATTACTCCAGCTAATGGCGATCACAAGACAAGGAATCTACTTTTCCAAAGATATCGAGTTATACCCTAGTTACACTAGCACTCTTAACTGTCATTAAGCCAACGACAGTTGACTCAATCGCGATCGGCCGGAGTTACACGATGGCGTCAACTGTCATTGAGTAGCTAACGATCATTGAGTTCACTCTATTTCATCCAACGTCATGGGCGTACCAACCGGGGGGGGGGGGGCAAGGGGGGCGCTTGCCCCCCCCCCCCCAGCCCTCAGAGTGGGGGGCAAGGCATGTGTCCCCCCCCCCCCTGAAACAGCCGCCACTGGTCACGACAAACACGGGCCGGTGGCGCCCAAGGGATACCAAGGGCACCGCCCCCCGGCCCTTGGGGGGGGGGGGGGGGGGAGTTGTCCCCCTGCGCTCAAAAACAAGTTGGTACGCCACTGTCCAACGTTACATGTCATCTTATTATGTACCGCAGGAAAGGCTACAAGCGCGAGCTCCTTGTTCTGGGACAGAACTTGGCGGCACAAGCTCTCGTGCATTAAGGGCAACTGCCAACGCTATGAGCCCTCGCTTCTAGCCTTTACTGCGATACAACATAAGTTGAAACAGAGCATACTGATATGGGTTCGCCCCAATAGAGCTAAAGATGGCGGCGTCGACGATTGGGTGAAGTATCTAGAAATTATCGTAGCAGCAAATATTGTCATGAAGAGGTATGATTAGAGGTCAGAGTTGCCGCAAGAACGATCACGTCACGTCGCCAAAGCTCGGCGAGGGCGGCCTTTGTAATGTCGGTGCCGATAAGACTTTCGTTATGTCTCTCTTGCTTGAATTCGTAAGAAACGTTCCGATTCTCACTTTTTATTATAATCTAAATACAAAAAAAAGTTTAATTTTTTTTAAGTGTTTATAATAAATGCAAAGTGTGCCTATACTTCATATGCATCGCTATTAAAAAAAAAAAAGATAATGTGACATCAGTTGGTTTTGTTTTGGTTTTACCCACTGATTTTCACTACACTGCTGGGTGGCGCATTGAGCAAACAGGTATGAAGCCACCGGAAGTAAGCGGCTTTTCCCGAAAGTGAGCGCTTGACAGGCTTTCCCACTCTTACGAGCGGTGGCCCAAACAGTGTCAAAGGCACTTGATTTGCTTTTGTTATATCAAGAGAGCCTGCTTGTTGCGCAATAACAGCTCATGCAGGCCCGAGAAGTCCTCTTGGAAGCCATTTGAGGTGTGAGAATTTCGAGGTTCTAGTTGAATTAGTGTACATGCACCACGTTCAAATGCCTCATTCTCAAGATTGAATATTAAAAGGGATTATTATAACCCACCCAAAAATGCAAGAAAGCGTGAACCAAAGCATTAACTAAATGTACTATAAAACCCAGCAGACACTCGACTTCCGGAGCAAGCATCAAACTTCCGGCGGCTTCACTCGCGGCCGACTCGGAGCGCGCCTAAGCGCCATCCAGCCCTCTATAGTAGAGATCAGTGGTTTCAACGGTGTTCCTTAACGCGCATCTCAACTGGGGTTGTTAGGCCTATGTAAAGTGTAACACCGGACAACTTAGTTTAGCTCAATGACAGTTGGCAGGTGTCAACGATCGTTGGCTTATTGACAGATAAGAGCGCTTGTGTAACTAGGGTGCAACATATCGTCTTCTATTTATTCGCAGGGACAGAGTTGTGTATAAAACGGTAAATAAAAAAAAGTCGCTCCTTTGCCGTGCTAGCGTGGCAAAGGCGGTAGCAACACAGAATGTGATCTGTTCATGTGGAGAAACAGTGTACACATGTGGAGACTGAATGGCGTTAATGGTAACAGGGTGCCATCTTCTGCGGTGGTAATGTAAATGCGACTTCAACAAAGCCTGTTGGAGTCTGAGACGCAGTAGACGAAGCTCGCCAAGAACGGCAGAATTGAAACGCGGCAGCGCCGAGCTATAGAGCACATACTCTGCAGGAGGAGCATATACAGTTGCTCTACACCGAGCAGAGCTCTGACGCCAGCTCGCAGCAAAAGAGAACTAAATACTCGACCATACCACAACCCATTGCTATCGTTGCGGCAAAATGAGCAGGTGTAATGGAGCGTCAGCCTTTTTTTTTTTTCTTTTCCTCTGCATACTCTTTCGCCCTGTGCTCTTCCTATGTGGAAGCACGGAGCGCGCTAGTTCCATCATTATCATAAAGCAAAGCGTCGCCAGCGCCGCTGTATATCTGAACACGTGATGTCTTCCCCCTGCCGGGAGTAACACGGATTCACCTGAAGAAGGCGTTCGGCTAGCACTGGTGTTTAATCAGTGGGAAGACGAGCGCCGCGTCAGCGTTCGACTGCCAGTCGGCTACCGACTGCCGTCCCTGGTTGGGTGACGGAGCGCCAGCCATATGACACAATCTGTGTTAAAATTACATAAATGGTGCATACAGGGTGCCGTTTCTGTACTGGTGTCAACGATATTCATCACCAGCACCATGGCGTTTTTGCTAAATAAGCCGTCAAGGAGTGCAAAATAACTTGAAAACACGCACACATGTGGACATACACACACAGCAAACGTTGCAGTTGGGGAAGTTGCAGCCCCCATGTTGTATTTGACTAGCGCATACAGGATATTTTAGTCCCGTGAGCTTTACACAGTTGCTTGAACCAGGGAGTCGCATTGTCATGGTCAGCGTAGAAGCCTACAGCTAGTCACCTCGAAACAGTGTAGGCGTGCGAAGAAAAATAATAATCTCTGAGTGTAAATGAGGTCGCACAGCTCGGGGGTGACTACCTAATGATGTTATTGCGTAAGTAACGTATGTAGATGCAATTATATGTGTTGTACTTTCGCAGCACTTACTGCATTGCAGGTACTTCTTGCATTGCCGGTATGGTACGATGACCGGAGTTCTTAGAACTTTTGTGTTCCTTCCCGGTATGTCGCTTTCCAGAGACGTTGTTGGCCTTTTCTCTAAGTTTACGTTGAGGATGCAAAAAATACAGCAACGAATTCAGGCAAGGAAAATGTATGTGGGCAAAGAAAATTAGGTAAAGAATTATATAAATGTTCATGTGCTGTATGCTTTGAACGTGAAGTATGTGGCGTTTAATACATGGCGGCCTTCCTTTTTGGTTATGATAGAAGTGTGATGAAAGGGATTTGTTCTCAAAACGAAACGTGTATTGTAAAGAGATGACCATTAAATTGCGCATCTAAATGCGTCTACGAAATAGCTGTACACCACGTTGCGCGGATGAAGATAAAAATGCACACGACACAAGGAACTGTCATCGGTAACGAAACACAACAAACGCTGAAAAGTCTGTCTTGGCTTTTTTTTTTTTTTTTTTTGCTACTCAATAGGCTATACCTAACCTGAGAAAAACACTTGCACGATGGTATGAAGCATAATGTACAAAGTGCATAAATAGATAGCTCCCTTCTGAGAGCTTCTTGTTCCCTTCTTCTATCATCACTCCTCACAAAAACGACATATCTTCTTGACACGGCACATGTTCGGCAAAGCAATGAAGTTGGTCGGACTTTCACACCACCGTCGTCCGTTGATTTTAGGACGATTAGTCTGTAGTCTTTGACTGTTCTCAAGCAGGACCGTTTTCCAGGTGTCCACCTGATAAAAATGTCGTGCAGCACAACCACGTCTTCCCAATGTCACTCTGTGATTCAGACACGAGAAACTCATCGCTTGCCTTTGTAAGACGGCGTGCAATTTCTTTGAGTAGTAGCCCATACTTTCTCGTAGGCTAGAGTACGTCCTCTGGCCTTGGTCACAAGTATTTCGAACACGTAGGTCGTTTCTGGTTGAAGCTTCCTTATTTTCTGCATTATGACGTTACCAAACCTATGCTTGCTGAACCGATGGTACCTCCTGCAGGTGATCTTGCCTGTCTTCTCCACAGCCTTAGTTTCGGTGCAGAAGTCTTGGGGTTTTGCGAACACGCCAGAGTAGCTTCCTCGCATCTCTTGCTTAAAGATGCAGTAGCGAACCTTCTCGTCCAATGCTGCCTTCCAGGCCAAGGTGACGGAGTTGCAGGTCGTCAATGATCCCATAACTTTGATGCTGCTGTCGTCGGGCAACGTTGGAAACGGAAATTTGTGGTACTTTTTGCTTACCAAGAGGTGGACCCTCCTCAGTTGCGGTACGGTTGACGATATCTTGACCACGTAGGTACCGTTGGCAGGATGGTTGATTGTCAACGTTCTCGTCTCCATCACTTCGGCCGTGAGGATTTTTTTCTTTCGCTGAGTGACGGAAAGTTGCACTGGTCCCGGTCCAGAACATGACTGAACGAACATCCAGATCATTTCGACATTGGCATTGACCGCGTACTTGGCCACACTGGAAAAAGCATCTTTCTGGTCCAGCACAATCTGCACCAACTGGTTATCTTGGATCCTTGAGTTTGTTGGGTTTCTCGCGACGACACTGGCGCCTAGGTAGGCTGAACTGGCGTTGGTCCTCGAGTTGATTGCGAAGACGTCGATAAAGTATCTCTGGTCAACCTCGAGGTCTGCGAAACTGTGCCACGTCCTGCGACCGATGCACTCGAAGGCAACGTCCTTCTGTACGTGAACGTTTCGCATCATCTCACGAGTCTTGAGGGCCATCTTCCGGTGAGCCGCTTTCTCCCACCAGAAACCAAAGCCAGAATCCTGGTGGGGAACTTTGGGCACATCGCCTCGCAGCGCACTTTCGACGGCACACATGGTGTCGAAGTTGCCCTTCCGGTTGATGGCGACGCAATATCGCACGTCCTGGTCGACGAAGGCCTCCGACGGACTAGCCTTCCA
The DNA here is from genome assembly GCA_013358835.2 of Ixodes persulcatus. Lineage (NCBI taxonomy): Eukaryota > Metazoa > Arthropoda > Arachnida > Ixodida > Ixodidae > Ixodes > Ixodes persulcatus. The sequence continues at coordinate 185,614 of JABSTQ010010037.1, forward strand.
TGTGAACAGCACACGGCTGTTGCGGATCTGCAAAGAGGGCCGGACATACAATAAACCGACGTTAAATTTGCGACATCGCATCTCGCACTATCATAGTTAACCCAATAAAACTATATGAGCAGATTTGGAAGATTATGAACTTCACGACCAGATGTCAAAGTGTAAGCGGTGAAGTTAATTATTGTGAGTAATTATTTTGGCGTTTGATTCGGCAGTTTTTTTATTGTTGGTTTGCATTGAGATTTCCTGCGCCTAGGACGACAAATTGAAAAGACAATCAACTTTATAAGAGGACACGACGGAACAGATTCACAAATATGCAACAAATTCTGGTTTATTTGTTTCAAATACAGTGAAACCTTTCTAGCTTTGACTTTCGCAGTGCACGCATGAGCTGTCAAAGGGTTATCCCACTTGAGAAGTGTCACTGTACGCAGATTATGTGGCCTGGACATTATATGATGCCAAGATTTAATACTACTGTGAAGTAATATTTAAAGCTAAGAAATCCTTGTCATGAGATATATCCACTAATATTGACGATACGTGCACATTTGTCTGTGCAAATATTAGCTGGTGAGTACATGACCACATAGCGGAAAATAAAGCAGAGTTAATCACGGTGTGATATACACAAATGCATCGTCCATAAAGCGTAGCAATAACTGAATTAAGTTTTATTATTACTTTTGTACATGGCAGGCTACCCAAACTGCCTTCCACCCCTTTCCAGAGATCTACGTACCTGAAGGACATCCACTTTGGCCTTGGCAGGAAGCTGCGGGAAAGGGTAGTGGGCGTCGGAGTCAGACGTCCCGTAGACGCGGACGCTGGTGTCCGTGCTGTCGGAGTCGAACTCGAGCATGTAGATGCCCCTGGGCGCATCCCTACGCGCGAAGCTTAGCCGGCCGCTGCCATAGAAGGATCCTCCTGCCACAGGCTCGGTGGAGGAACCGTCGTCCCTGTACAGGTCCACAGGCTGCTCTCGGCTACCTGCATCAAGTATTCGTTTGTCATCTGTCATGCTGATCACCTCCGTAATCACTCCCGCTACAATCACCTTATCATCGATTTCAACCATCATTATCATTTTTGTTACCATCACTGTCATCGTTCATGTTGGTGTCGATAAGGAACAAAGCATCTCTCAGATAAACGGAACGAACCACTACATATACAAATATATATTAAAAAAAAACAAAAAAACGAAGGCGATTAGTGTAAGGAAAGAAAATTTACACAGATAGTCTCGGTTTATCTTAAAAACGAACATTCACCACCTCATTCATTTTGCAAGCATTAGCTAAATCAACCGTATTTCTGTATTCATTACAAAAACACCTACAGTGTTTTAACATAGACTGCTGGTAAAGAAAAGAACAACAAGGAGAAAGGGTGACAGTACGTGGCATTAGTTGGCAGTAAAATCTGCTCATCCACTAGTTTTGCACATGTTTTTCTTGACATGAATCTATTTACAGATCTTTTCTAAATCACTCCAGCTCTCGTTTTAGGCAGGTGAGGCTAGACGTCCGCACGAGCAAGTATTTAAAGAAAACAAAACACCGATCGCCGAGTAGCGGTTGGCTGGCTGCCTTCGAAACAGGAGCTGAGTGAACAAACCGATGATCGATAGCGGCGCTAAGCCATAAGAACGCGGCACAATGCACACACACACACGCGCACGTCGGATCACAGCTGACATGTCTCATCGAAGACAAACGCCGCCACTAAGATGACAGGCAAACAACCAGGGCGAGAAAGCCCGCAAAACATCTACGATATTCCCGCGATACGAGAAAACGGTCTTCGTTGTCTGCGAATCCGTCAGCGTCAAACTCAGACGGAGCGTTAAACTAAGCGGACCCCGGAGGAGACGAGGACCGAGACATCGACCTGGCACGTCCCTGACGGATGGAACGTCGCGGGCGACCTCCACGGTACGACACGGACGACGCTTTAGTTCGCTAGTTCGCCGAGCTGGCTCAAGGCTCCGGTTTACCCTCCTGAGCGATGGTCGCTTTGAAAGAGTGGGGACGAGGCCGTGGGACAGGAGACCATAGACTGCTCTTTGGTTTTCCTCCCTCGCGGGTGGCCGTTATCCTTTTTTCAAGTCCCGTTACCGCGGGTGATGCATCGGCACGCTGAAATATGCCACTTTAAATATAGCACGCTCGAACGCGTAAAATGCCAGCGGGATGTCCTCCGCCGCCGTCGGTGCGGTCGAGGTGCCCCGCTTGCGAGGAAGGGAAGCAGCTGCTGCTGTGTTGCGAGGGTCCTGTGCCAGCCTTCCCTTTAAGTCTCCCTGGCGGTCGCCGCCGCTCCGTCCCGTTATGGTTATTTTGGAAACGCTTCCCCTTAGCACAATTGTGCGTGTGAACATTTTTGTTTTTGGGTTCTTTTTGGCTTACGTCTGAGAATGCGAGTTTCGCGGTGGAGTTTTGGGGGCGAATAAGGAGGGCGAAAGAACCGAAGAAAACGAGTGATGCATCATGCCGACCACCCACGTGTCTAATATAAAGATTAGAAAGTAGCGGCGATAGAAAATGCTTGTAGGGTTGCGTTCATTAGTTCAAGGACACGCCAACGTACTTTAGCGCCGGGTTTTGAGCTTGAAAGGCGTGGAACAAGCATGGCTTATATGGTAATACGCTATATCGCGTCTATCCACTCTTATACTTTAGTTACGCAGGCACCTGTAACCGCAGTTAAATGCGACTTAGGTTATACTTCACAGCAGTTAAGGGTGCCCGACGGGCAATGTAATACCCTTGTTACACGGGCACACTTAACTGCAGTTAGGCAAAGCCAGAGTTAGCACACAATACATGCGGACAACACTCTGCAGCTCTGCAGTCAAAGCTATGGGCGCACGCGCGCTTGAGCATCTTGAGGACCCATCTAAGTAGTGCACGCGCGCTCTTCACTTCTTCTGAAATAGCTGTCTGAGAGTATAGAGCGGTAACTGTGGTGACGCGTAACAGCAGTTAAAGCTGAGTTAACCGCGGTTAAGGGTGCCCGTGTAACAGGGGTATAAACCGCAGCTATGCGCACTTACTGCCCACTATACCATAGTTACGCGGACTCCCTTAAACACAGTTAAGTCTGACCGCAGTTAATCGTCGGCTATCTGTCGATTCCTCTTATATCCGTGTAACTAGGATATTAGATAAATTAATATATCGTCACGAATGGCAATTGATGAGGCGATGATAACTGAATAAACTAAACGTTTAATGGGGCGAACTTGTGCCTAAAACAAAAAGGGAACAGAAGAAAACAGCAGAGCGTCGCGGGCGTCGATGTCGGCGAAACCGCAGGATCGAGCGCTGGGGCGAAACTGACTTCGGCTTCCCACGCGGAGCGCCTTTTGTAGCTGCGTGGGTTTCCGGAACATTCGGCCTAGAACGTCCAGTGCGTAGAACATTTGTAGGGTGCCTACATGTCTGTCTGTCTCAGGGTGAAGACATCCATTGTTGCCCTGAATGTGCCAGCGCGTGACGCTCTCGCGCATTCGGTGCGTGACTTGGGCGGTAAAATGGCCTCTATGCATTAGCCAAAGCCTAGCCAAAGCACGGCCGGACTGGAAGCGCGCGCTCTCTTTCTATTCTTACGGCCTTTGCAATCGCCCGGAAGTCAATGACATTTTTTCTCCGTATGTAGTTCACTTGCTTGCCACCAGGGGCGCAACCACCTCACCCCACTTTACCCCACTCGGAGAGTCCCTTCGAGCTGCTTGGCGCTGGTGTTCGAGCTTCGTAGGTTGTTGTTTTGGCAACGGTTTATTGAACTTCGCTCCGATTTAAGTCACTCTACCGACAGGCGGTGTCGTCAGCAAACTGCATTCCCCTGTGACATGGACGGGACCTCTGTACTTGTCTGACCCCTCGCACGCCGTTGTTCGGAAAGCGCGGTCATGATCTGCTGCTGCGTTCCATTCTGTCAGTCGCACTTCTGGACAAAAGTGTTGCTTTTTTTTTTTTTTTTTTTTAAGGCTGTTAAGCACCTTCCGCGTACAAATGTGCACGAAGTTCTGCAACTACTCATTGCTCCCTATCTTAAAGACGCGCAAATCCTAAGTTGCTCAGAGGGCATTGACAACAGTCACTCAAAGCGCTTGGCTGGTTTAATTTGCAACAAGTTCCTCAGAATACTCCTGATTAACCATGCAAAGACAGTCACGGACAGAAACGAAAAATCAGCTAGATATGTGCACAAGCCCTCGAGGAAGCACTTTATGTTGTAATATGCACTGTGCGAAAATTGTACAGACTACTATACCCTCGTCTAGAGCAGCTGACCGACTTCATGTGCGGCCTATGAAATGATGATGCAGATTACGGAAATAGATAGATTGGGCCTGCTTGCATTTCACTAGAGTGTACGAAATATATATAATTTAAAGTTCCTCCACTTAGAAGGGGTCCGTCTCCTCCTGTTCTTGAGTTGCAACAGAAGTCCAGGGCCCGTTTGCTCGAAGCTGGTTGCTGAACTCCATGGGACGAATATGCTGCGAATAACCGACGAATTTTGGCCGAGGGCTTTTGCTCTGCGCGTGGAATCAACACAGTGGCTGTTACGTCGCGCTCAAAACGAGCGTGCCGTCGGGCGGCGTTCGCCAGTTATTCGTCACATAATTCGTTCCATGGAGTTCAGCCTTAACCGCAGTTATACTCTGTTTCACCTTATCATGTACCGCAGGAAAGGCTACAAGCACGAGCTCCTTGCTCTAGGGCACATCTCGGCGGCACAAGCTCTCGTGCGTCAAGAGCAGCTCCCAACGCTATAGTATATACTATATATATATGAGCTCGCGGTTCTAGCCTTATCTGCGGTACAACATAAGTTGAAACGGAGTTTTTTTTTTTTTTTATAGAAGTTAACCGCATTTCCCTACGAGGGGGAATTTTAGGTCACGTGACCGGCAGAGTAAGGACGGCGGGGAAACATGGCGGTGCCCCGGTGAGTGAGCGTCGCTCGCTTTGGAACTAATATGTCGTTGTAGCTGCAATATCGGGCGCGTTAGTCAGCAATGAATGGTTCAGGAGGCTTTTGCTTTGCCTTACCTCACTTGAATCGCAATGCATGAGCAATGACCTCGCCGCATTTTTTAGATAGTCTTTCGATTCTGGCCATTCCTAAGCCTAAATGAACGCGATAATTGTCGGCATGCCAACGTCTTCGGAAAGTGGATTGCCTTGACTCAATCGGCCGGGTATTGATAGCACGCGGAAGCAGACAGCGTCTCAATTGTCGTTTTGCTAAATTTCCCAAGCACCAAGGTGCATGCTACGAACTCCGTTTCACCTTATGTTGTACCGCAGCGAAGGCTAGAAGCGCGAGCTCATAGCGTTGGCAGCTGTCCTTATTGCACGAGAACTTGTGCCACCGAGATCTGCCCCAGACCGTAGAGCTCGCGCTTGTAGCCTTTCCCGCGGTACATCATAAGGTACACCTAGGGTGCCTCAATGTCTTTCTGTTTAGGGTGATGCCACCCTTTGTAGTACCCGATGCCGACAGCACGCGCTCACGGGTAAAATACAAAGAAATCGACGAAAACAAAATGTCGCCATAGCACAGTCAGTGCCACAAACGCGTGCAGGGACACGCGCTTTCACGCGCTTCTGAACAAAACAGAAAAATAAAAGTGTGGGACAAAATGGCGAGATGTCTTCACCCTAAGCAAAGCGCACATGAAGGCACCCTAGGTACACCGCCTCCGCCGGTGCTCGATCGCGATCGAGCACCGGCGGAGGCGGTTGATCTGACATACCGCGTTCGGCTTTGGCTAGCAGACGGCGTTCGTAAAATGGCGTTAGCTGTTGCTGGCTTCACGCGACGGTACCGTGAGTGCTTCCATTCATTCGGCGTTCGTTGCCATGGTGATGGCGAGGAACGCAGACGAACTTTATGTGGCGGAAGAACGATGCGGCGCAGCGATACCAGGTGCGTTCTAAGGCCCTTCCCGCATGCTTTTTAATGGGCGGAAGGCGAACAAAAGAGTTCGAAATAAGGACTTAACGCAGAAGGCTGCATTTCTCCAGCGCCTCATAATTTGACGAGCCTTACACGAAAAGCATGTTTTTTTGGCCATCCCGCGTCCTGTTTTTTTTTATCCGCAACATGGGTCTGAAGTATCAAACTGCCGCACATTTTTTTGTGTGTGAGAAAACATGGCGTCTTCCAGCTTTCTTCCTAAAACCTGATCGTTTCGGCGCTGCAAAGAATATCGCTACCTCCAAAAAGCACGAAGTGCGCCATTCGTTTCAGACGTTAGCTCCCTTATATTTCCGAAATTCCCGGCAGTCCGGATAGGAGGAATACATTTCAGACATCAAGTTTAACCACATTTGGTTCGCTACAATATTTACGTTTTCTTTGATTTGATGTTGGTTTTGTACATCGCTGTAGCGTCGAGGCTGCTCCGTGTGATCAGTGCTCGCACTGTCCGAAAGCGCTTTCTGTCTGCTTTGGTAGTTGATTTCAGCCTTACACAGTTTTATTTCCATCCTTCTAAACCTTTTTGCGTGCGCACGTAGCCATCACAATAAAGTAAAGTGGAACATTGACTTTTTTTTTCTCGTAATAGTGATATTCCGGGCCATAAGACGCTTTCCCCATGACTCGATCCAGCGTAATGAGTAGCACAGGTGAATAACAGATCAGCTGGCATCTAGTTGTTTTTTTCTCTCTCTCTTACTCTCTTTTTAAAGTTTAATTACATTACCCCCAGATAATAGCTCTTCTTCCGGGCACCTTTCGTCAGGACCGACAAGTTTAACACAGTCCAAAATCAAGAGACAAGCTGAGCTGAGTGTCACGGATGTGGTCAAACAAGTCCAAGGCTCGGACTTGAGCCCCGGTAGGCGTTCCTTTTTTTTTTTTTTTCTTCTCACTTGGGCAGGTGCACGTGTGCCGCTAGGAACTCAGTTCAAGCCGGGTGTCGGGTTTTTGTTTTGTTGCGTCAAAAGATGGGACGTGTCGCCGAGTCAACGTCCCCACGACAGTCCCGCCACACCTTGAACAGTAGACAGCAGAGCGCAGCGCAGAGACACGTTGCCGGTGGTTTTTCCTCCGGCCGCTTACGCTCTTGAGACGCCGCCTTTTTTTAACTTGGGCTCCACGGCGTGGGTTCACGGCCGGCCGGGCAACGGAGTGAAGGGTGACAGTCGGTAGGATCGGCCGGTGAGAGCACCCGTTGGCCCGAAATAGACAGAGCCCCCATAATTGCCGCTTCTGAAACTTGCGTTAGCAGTTTCTATCTCGCGGTGAACCTGGCGGGAATCTTCGCTGATGGACGTTGTGCCCCGTTTCAGCTATTCGCGCATCTCCGATACTGAGTTGGTGTGACATGACAACCTTTTAAATAAAGGATATGCAATTTTGTTTGCAGTTCATAATCTTGCTTGGACCTAAAATAGGTTCCAGATTCCCCTTCCAAAATAAAAAAAAAATATGCATCAGAATTTTTTACGCTTCCATCACGAGCGAAAGCCTATTGGGACGTTCGTGGCATTTGTCGAAGCGCTAAACTACATTACGAACTACACACAAAAGGAAGGCTGTATAAGAACAATTCCGTTAGCATTATGCGATGGATCGTGCTTTCTAAACAAAACTGCGGCGATGTATACTGGGTGAAACTTTTAAGGCTGTAAATAAGGTGGCGGCACGTGAAAACACGCTATCTGAGAAAAACGATAGCAAAATAAGTGCACATTCGTAAAAGAAGAAAAGCTGGGATACATGTAATGAACGAACGTTCGCAGTCCTGTGCATGAAACCTGTTGATCGCGGTTATGTTCGCAGTGTCTCGACCAAGCGAATTCACCTTTACGCTGGTGCGATGCATGTCACGCGACGTTTACTCGCTCGTAATATATAGAAGTCCTGGAAACTCGCACGTCATGGAATCGACGACTTCAGAAAGTTGTAGCTCCTTGGGTACCTTTAAAGTCCGCCGCGCCTAGCCGCGATGCGCTTTCATGTTGCCCACGGTTTACTTATTTAAAAAAAAGCCGTTCGACGCAAAATGAATGACAAAAAAAAAAATACTTTCTCACTTTATTAAGTGTTGGTGCCGAAGTTTCTGACCTGAGATATTTCGGTGCCTGTGCTGAATACCAGCAATGCACTTTGAACGCCACGCAGCGCAGCTTCGAACAACACATCTGAACCAAAGCGAAAACAGATGGTTCGTAGTGTTGACGACGGTGACGTACAACGTACGATGTTAATGTAAGGAGCATGGGCAAGGGTCCGGAGCACCGGCGGCTCATGGAGAGCTTCAGCCGCCCGAAGACAGATCGGGCGTCTCTTCCGGTCTGTTGATGCGAATCAGCGCGAGTCTCTCGGAAGCTGTCTTTGGCGGGGCGACCGTGTGTACCGGGGTTGGTGTACGTGTTCGTCCTTCATTAATAAAATCCCCTCCTTTTTGTATACGCGGGCACCCGGGGGGCGCGGAGTGCTGGGGAAGATCTCGACGAGAGCTTCCATTTTGAGCGTTCGTCGAGAAGCTATAGCCCCGGCGCCCGAAAGAAAATAAAGTTACCTTTCGGTTTGTTGTTGAAGTTCACTCAACCCGTACTCTGCGTGGCTTACAAAGTGCGATTCAATTACAGACTCCAGCATATACAGGCTGGGCTTTCTTTTTCCAGTCTCAAGATATTATAAAAGGGGCACTTGAATCAAAATTCAATGAACTGTTAAGGCAACAAACGAACAGATTATATTTTTGTGGTACACTGGACTGGTTCGGATCCTTTAAAGGGATACTGAACCAAGGCTTTTAGTGTCCATAATAAGTGGTGCACTTTCTTTCCACGAGCCAGCAGCCACCGCTGTGCGCGAGCACACGCAACAAAAATGACGTCAAAAGCCTCCATTCGCGGTTAAGATGACAGTGAAATGTATAAACTTCAGGCCAAAGGAGATTAAAGACAAGTTTTTCATCTACACAGTGGTGTCTGGTGTAAAAGGTAAGCGATTAATTGGTCTAACAAGCACGTAGCTTCCACTTGTAGAGATGAAAAGCCTGTGTTTATTCTCCATTGGCCCTAAGCCGATGCATTTCACTGTCCTCTTAAAGGGATTATCCGGTCAAATTTTCGCATTCATGAAAACATTTAGACCTCATTGTCAATGGCTGTAGGAGCATCTTCCACGACAGATCTGAATTGTGTGTGCTTCCCTGGAGGAGTAATTGTATTTTAACCCAAGCGTGCATAAACGGCGTTTTCCTCTTCCACCTTCAGGGAAGCGGAGTTTCTGAGGTAACATCAGGCAAAGAACGAGCCGAACTGAAGTGCACTTCGAATTTTGTCCTCCGCGTGAGCGGTACGACGTGGTTCACCCTCGTTGCTGCGCTAGATTTTTTTTTCTTTTTTTTTTTTTTAGAATGAAAGGGTATTTTCGTTGTGCGGTTGTCACGCTCCACACTTCTCCGCGACATTTAGAGTGGCGAGTAATATGGAATGCCGCGGTGCGTCGGGAGCACTGTGTTCCCACGGAGGAATGAGGCATAGGATATGACATTTGCAAGACTGGTGTGACGTCACGTCAGGCATGGGAGTGCAGCCGTTGATACTTGCGAAATTCGGCATGGAGTTTCGTTCAATTATCCGTCGTTGATTACACTAAATTGGGGTGTCGTTTAATGGAATAAAAATGGCCTATGTTAATCATTAAGCTCCCACCAGGTAACCATCACGAAATCTTAAGAACTTCCGGTTTTCACCGGACAATCCCTTTAAGCGCGAATGGAGGCCTTAGACGTCATTTTCGTTGCGTGTGCTCGCGCACACCAGCGGCTGCTGGCTCGTGGAAAGAACGTGCGCCACTTATTATGGACACTAAATTCTTTGGTTCAGTATCCCAGGCAAAGGTCTCGAACGCGCGGCGCGCTACTTGCTGGGACACGGCCTTGGAGCACTCTTAAGGCCTGTTCACACATGCAGCGGAGCGCTACAAGCATAGCGCTAACCTCGCGCTAAGCGCGTGCTGACCGGAGCGTTCACCAGCTTTGTATCGCACCGCCAAAACTGTTGCTCGTGGCAGGCGATAAGTAGCTGACGGCACGTGAGGAGCGCTACATCAGCGCTTCGCTCCATGTGAGAACCGGCCTTTATGCTGCGAGCCCCCATTTCTGCGTCTTGAGTGCTAGAAATGGCATTCGCCATATTGGTATCATGTCTGACAACTTCTCTTCCGCTAGAAGCGAAGCTGTGCTTTTATAACGTGTTCATATATTTTGCCCTATTCTTAATTTATTTTGGATTGAGTACCATTCAGGCGAACCTTTCTCATCAATAAAGACAATATTTCAATCAATCAATCAATCTCGTTTTTATAGACGATTGCAAGTAGGGCATCTGGAGGCCGCCATGCCTCTGCTCGTGCAGGCAAGTGCGTGAAATTGCGAGCTTGCCAAAGCTTTGTTCACGCGCACACTGCAGGTGCTCGCACGCATGGGGCACCAGTCGGGTGCCATGCTTGCAATTGTCTATATATCAGCATCCAAGCTGTTCTCATCTTTTAGATGCGGAGCATCTCTTGCTCGGGTCTTTGTCCCGCGGCGTCGGCGTTGTAGTCGGCACTCGAACTACGCACGCGCAACTCTCCTCCTTCCCTCTCTCCAACAGCTGCGCGTTACTCTCTCCGCTCTCTCTCTCTACCAGCTGCGTGCACTGCGCGTGCGTTCGCTTCTCCTCACACCACGCGCGCACGCGCAACTCTCCTCCTCTAGTCTCCTCTCCTTCAAGTGTGAAAAAAAAATAAACGGCGAGCGGTGAGCGTTCCAAGTTTCTCTGCCGCGAGCCGCGACGAAGGCTCGCGTAGGGGGTAACGCTAGGGCAGTCGGTGGCGCCATCTCTCGACGTCAGCACGCAACTGACTCTTTCCTCGGAACCAACACGATGCTCCGCATCACCCCGTGGTTCCCCTCGGGAAGATGGTGTAATTTTTTCACCTGCATGACAATACCGCTATACTTCGTTTCACCTTATGTGCGAGCGAAGGCAAAGCTGGAAGCGCGAGACGAAAGCTCCGTGCGTTCAGGCTTTGCTCGAGCGCGCGAGCTGGGGAGAAACGCAAAAAGAGCTGGTCTCGCGCTTCTAGCTTTGGCTTCGCTCGCAGATAAGGTGAAACGAAGTATATTCTACTCGGGGACAGCTTTTTCTGGCATTTTAGAAGAAGTGAAGACCGCGCGAGCACGGCTGTGATTGGCACTCAATCTGCGCAAGCGCACGGGTACCCATGAGTCCATGACTTTGGCTTCGTTGAAAAAGAAAAGTTGTCCCCAAGTATACACAATTCCAATATTTAAAAGTCCTCAGCCCAGCACGTGCATGTTCGTCGCTTCGCAAGGCGAGCAAATCAAGCGCCATAGGTTCGAACACTGAAAATGAAACCAACCAGGAGCACTTTTCTGGAAAGGTCTATTAGCGGCGAGATGTTTTGGTGGCGCCCTCCTGTGGTTCCCCCTTGTGACGTCATTACCTTGCAAACAACAAGTTCGATGGTGTTTGTTATTAGCATGGTGGAAGCTTGAAATCATTGCGCTCTCAAAGGAACACTGCCAACACCGTCAAAATTAAAGTTCTTCAGTCCTCTTATTTCCGTCGATGATAAATCCCCTTTCCGACGTCATAGTCAGCGTTTGGCCAATCGTGGAAGGCCGACCACAGCAACGCTTTCGGTCGCGCACGGGGCTAATTGGCGACGTGAGCGATCGAAAGCGTCGCTGCGGTCGGCCTGCCAAGATTGGCCGAGTGCTGGCTATGACGTCAGCAAAAGATTTGTCATCGACGGAAGTATGAGGATCACAAGAAATTTAATTTTGACGGTGCACTGGCAGTGTTGCTTTGACAGCACAATGATTTCAAGCTTCCACCATGCTCAATACAAACACCATCGAACTTGTTGTTCGCAAGGTAATGACGTCATGCGAGGGAACCATAGGAGGACGCCAGCAAGCACAGCATCTGATCGCCGCCATGCCTCAGCTCGTGCGGGCAAGTTCGTGCAATTACAAGCTTGTCAAGTCTACGTTCATGCGCACGCTGCTCATGCTAGCACGCATGGGACACCAGTGAGGCGCCATGCTCGCAATATACGTTTTGCCGAATTACCCAAGCATAACAAATAATGCTGCGAACGTAGGTGCACGCATTGCGCGCGCTGGCGTCTTCAGCTTTGACTGCTGGAAAGCAAACATCTAAACCAAATGGCACTTCGCACGCGTGTTCTACTGACGCTTTCTTTTACCTACGTTTCGAAGATTATTTTTGATGCTTGGGTAATTTAGCGAAATGTCTACTGTCTATGGGCTCACAATCATGGGGTGCCTCCATGTATGTCAGTCTCAGGGTGAAGACAGTCTCAGTTGCACCGAGTAGGCCAGCGCATTATAAGCTCTGGCGTACCCAGTGCGTGACTTGTGCGGTGAAATACCGTCTAAGCATTAGCCAAGGCTAAGCGCTGGAGCAGAGTCATACCGGTTTGCGCGCACTTTAAAATACAATATAAAAAAAAAAAAAAAACATCTTCCCGAGGGGAACCATGGGGTGATGCGGAGCATCGTGTTGGTTCCGAGGAAAGAGTCAGTTGCGTGCTGACGTCGAGAGATGGCGCCACCGACTGCCCTAGCGTTACCCCCTACGCGAGCCTTCGTCGCGACTCGCAGCAGAGAAACTTGGAACGCTCGCCGCTCGCCGTTTATTTTTTTTCACACTTGAAGGAGAGGAGACTAGAGGAGGAGAGTTGCGCGTGCGCGCGCGGTGTGAGGAGATGCGAACGCACGCGCAGTGCACGCAGCTGGTAGAGAGAGAGAGCGGAGAGAGTAACGCGCAGCTGTTGGAGAGAGGCAAGGCGGAGAGTTGCGCGTGCGTAGTTCGAGTGCCGACTACAACGCCGACGCCGCGGGACATAGACCCGAGCAAGAGATGCTCCGCATCTAAAAGAATAAAATCGATTAGGCGGAAAATTTACCGAGATGTCACCACTCAGCAAAAGCGTGTGTTTGTATGAGGCACTCTATCACAATGAACCAAGCCGGCTGCACGAATAGACCTTTTACTAAAGTACCCAAGCATCAAAAAGAATGTTCGGAACGTAGGTACACGCGGTGCACGCGTTTGCCTTATCTGTACTAAATGTTCGAAGTAAACAATCAAATTAAGATGTTGATGAACGCGCATGCGAAGTGCTATTTGTTTTGGATTTTTATTTTAGAACAGTCGCTGCTGCAGAAGGCAGTACCCGCAGCGCGTGTAACTACGCTCGTGCACGCTTTTTGAGCTTGGCCAATTTAGCAAAAAGTATACTCTCGCTCAGCAGGAACAACTGCCAAAGACAACTAATGGAAAATTCCTTTGGTGGATTAGGAGCTGTTTATTGGAGCGCTTTTTTGTTGTTATCTTTCTGGACGCGCAAGCGCGCTCTCGCATCATCTGCCTGACTAAAGGCGCAAGTAGTGACACTAAATAAGCTATAGGCGCGAGTATGGTAGCTGTAGCGCGAGCATGAAGTGTTTTTCGACGAAGGGAATTCCACTGATACCCTAGTTACACTAGCGCTCTTAACTGTCATTTAGCCAATCATCGTTGGCATCTCCCAGCTGTTATTAAGCTCAACAAAGTTGCCCGGTGTTACACGGTATAGGCCTAAAGAACCCAGTTGAGATGCAAGTCACAAGACACAGTTGAAACTGAAACGAAACCAAAACTGATGTCACCATTACTTTTTTTTATTTTTTGTAAAGTGATGCAATTGAATTATATGCACACTCTTCACCCATTATAAACTTTTAAAACAAAATAAAATAAGCTTCTTCTTTGTTCTTAGGGTAAAGAAACGACAATCAGAACGTTTTACACCACTGAGCTCTATGACAATTGCTGGATCGCGCTTCCCCGCTCCGGGAATGCGGCCACCGAACGGCCATCTTGCCACACGGAAAATCAACCTTTTGGAGCGCAGCGAGACTGGGCGGCTGCGTGCCGAAGACACGCTTTCCGCTCATTTGACGTCATTCCCCGAAGACGTTTTTTAAAGCCTCGTGTAAAGGGTGACAATTTCCTCTGAGAACATGTGGAAATTTTTTTGAAAGACCAGCACCACAGGAAAAAAGCACAACTTGTCCAACGCAAGTGTTGACGGTTTCGCGGTGTGATCAAAGCTTCCTTGGCACGCCGGAGGACTTTAAAGGGATACTTCAACGAAATTTGAAATATTCCCGTCGTGTTCAAAAATAGGTTGAATATGATCCACAATATCCGTAAATGACAATCGCACGTTTGAATTTTGATCCTGGTGGCTGTATTTTTCGTTATAAACGGCCCACTCTGGCAAGCGCTCGGAGAAGGCCCAGCTTAGAGCACGTGACATCCAACGCAATCGTGACGTAGGTCGTCTCAAGACGAGCAAAGCTACGGCGAGGCTGACGCCGAGAGGATGGCCTAGTCGTTCCAGCCACCGAAGCGGCTGCTTTTGTACGAATTTTGAGTGACGGGTTAATCTTCTATAATCTTGTAGGGGGACAATAGCGACTTCTGCGACACACAAAAGGGATTCTCGGGAAGAGGGGAGTTTCTCCTTCCCCCCTTCTCTCGTCGTGGCCGGAGGCGAGACAACCTCCGTCACTAGCTGTCAAGGTTCCTAGACGAGCATTACAAACGAGGCGTTAGCGACATCCACCAGGTGCTCTTTGCTAATCGTTTAATTCGTTTTAAAATTCCTTTTCGAGACTTTTTTAACAAGATATTGGTATGTTCCATGTGATACTGCTCTTTTGAACAGATATAGACCAAAAAATGAGCGCCGAAATATCGTTGTAGTATCCCTTTAAGGTGAGTGCAGTCATGAGGGTGAGGGTGAGTGAGTTTTAAAGCGCAGTTCTTAGGCGCCCGTTTCCAGCTTGAGCGGCGTCGGCGTCGCCGTTGTCGTAACCGTGAGGTCACGTGACCCCCCCCCCCAGTTCACGTGCCCCCCCCCCCCCCCCCGAGGTCACGTGACCCCCCCAGGCCACTTGTACCACCCTCCCAGTACCCTTCCCTCCTCATCCTCAAGAGCTGCGCTCTAATTCGGCGTCACAGGGAGTTGTAAACGGCTTTCACTTTTTGTTAACTTCTTTTTATATTGGGCTAGCTGTGAGTGAGTTAGTTCACCAAAAATGCCGACCTGTGGGCCAACTTGCTAGAAACAGCGTCTCAGCTGAGACTGGGGAAAGAAAGCACTGCCAAAGCCATCGCACGAGCTGAGCGGGATTCAAGCCGCGTCTCAATACGCTTGCGCGCCCCAGCCTTTGCAGTGCTTTCTTTCCCCCAGCCTCAGCTAAGACGCTGTTCCAGCAAGCCGGCCCTCGTCTGAGCTACGCGGAGCGCAAGTTCGTCTGCTTCTTTTGCACGAGTTGTGTTGACGTCAGAAGCCGAGCTCTGATTGGTTGTGAATGAAGGATAGTAGGCAGACCACAAGGCAGCATGCTTTGAGGTCTACTCACTATCCTTCCATCAGAGCCAATCAGGGCTCCACGTCTTTCTGACGTCACCACAACTCCTGGACAAGAAGCAGACTGACTTGCTCTCCGCATAAGCTCAGGTTAGCCTCTCTGCCAGTCAATCGCCCTCCCACTCTCTTCTGAGAGGTCTAGTGCAGAAGTTGTCTGGGAGGGTATCGCGTTATAGTTAACGAACAAATTACGCGAGAATTACTAATCGAACTTTTAATATTTGTCTCAGTTGGCACACTTCCATGAGAGATTTGTGGCCCGTCGTCAACAGCCCTGACGTCCGCCACGTTCAATAACGTTATGCTTAGGCAATTATTTCTTTATTTTCCAAATACTTGTGCTTTTTGTCTAAAATACACCGCGAAGAAATATTAGCACAGCTCACGTGACAGGACTGCGTATGCTCTTTCTTGTGTGCCGGCCTCGGCGTTGGTCAACTTAGTTTAGTGGTCACTACCAGCCTGCTTGTTTAGCTGCGCCAAATCTTGGAGGGGTCGTTTCTTTTTTTCGTTACAAAGCGTAGCTATTTACCGTGACCTAAATACTTGAGCGAAAAACAACGCTCAATTAATGTTTTCATACCGACTGCTCAGGGACATTCGCCAAATGTGACATCGCGCTTTTGTTTTTACCCATTTCGAGTATTTGGTTTGAGAAAAAAAAAAAAAAAAAAACTCTGAGCTCATCATCATTTAATGTTTGTTTACTGTTGGTTATTGTAATACAATCGTCGTCTTTAATTAACGTTGTACGGTATCTGAGCCATTCCTATCGATGCTAAGGAGCGGTCATCAGTACTGAAAAAGAACTAGCTGGAAGGCATATACGCGGCTCAGCGATTTCTTTGGTATTTCAGGGATCTGACACTTCACGCCAGCGCTCAGTTATGGCGCTGAATGTTTGCGAAAGGGCGGATAAGAAAAGACGCCGAAGTGTGGGACCTTCCGTTGCGTGGCTCGCACCCAAGTCCTTCAATACGCCGCTTGCACTGATCATACCTTTCACGCCGCCGTTCTTGCTGACCACGTCAAATTTGTTCTACGGAGGTTTAGACAGCGGAAAGTTGGGCTGCCTTTGAATGGCGTTTGGTATCTCCGCCGTGAATGGATGATTGGGCCAATGCTGTACGAGTGCTGAACTAGGCTCTTCGATGTACGCCCGTGCTCAAAATTTATAGCTCCACATCGAATAGGGCCTATTCTCGTTTCAAGTTCTCAACCTTAACTTGAGAAAGTTGGAGAAGCCGAACCACTGTCTTGTACGAGAGGCAGATGAATAGACTTAGTTTTTAACAATCTGACAACCGTATAGCTTAGAAAACGAAACAATGAGTTGGTCGAGACACTTAAAACGTAGAGTAGTGAACTTCTCCGACTGTGCGTGACGCAGTACGCGAAGTAGCGAATGAGCACTAAATGCATATTGACATCTCATTACACACTGCAATGATTACCGGACCATGCGCCGGTACGACGCTCATTCATATCAAGACAGGAAGCAGTGTTTCTGGTGCTATATATTGTGTACCTCTATACCGCACAAATTACGCAACGTCGAGCTCGGATATAGAAGTAAGCAATACGGAGGCGTTACCATCACTAGAAAGGACGAAGGGTGCATCGGAGTGCTATTTCTGAAGCTCCGCATGTGAAAAAAATTATTAGAGGGCACTACGAGCGAAGTGGCTTGGGTTTGCATAAACAAGGAGTAAACGAGCGCTACAATACAAGCTCTTGACTAAACGTGCAGAGAATTTTTAACGCAGAATGTATTTTATAAGCCGTCTTTTATGAAAAAAAGCGTTCCGTTCCGACGCCACTCTCGACCGGCAAACAGGTTTAGGTCATAGAAACAATAGAGCCCCGGGCTATATTATTTATACAACCTGGACGTCAGGCGTCACATCAATACATAACGTAACCGTGACCTGACGTGTCGTCACAACGCCACGCGACATCACGACGACGCCTTGACGTCAAAATCATCATCGACGTTGACAACGCGCGTTACGACATCAAGACTGCGTTCTGACGTCATATCGCGTTGACAACGACGTCGACGTCAACGTTGACGTTGACGACGACGACGACGACGTCAGAACGACGTTAACGTGACGTCATAGCGACGTTTGACGTTGCGTGGGGTGTCGACGTCAACGTCGGCGTCGACGCGGCGCGACGTCATGACCGCGTTACAACGGCGACTTGATGTCGCGTAACGGCGTCGTACTCAACGCAACGCGATGTCACGACCGCGTTACAACGGCGTCTTGATGTTGCAACGGTGTCGTCTTCGACGCGACGCGACGTTACGACGAAAATCCAGGCGAAACAAGCGACTTCGATCGCAGCGCCACCGCGCCAACTTTCCACATTCTGAGCTTCAACTGAAAGCATGAGCGGAGCGTGTAGCTCGCCCCACCTAATCATTTCAAGTTCACTGTACCATCACCAGCGTTCCTTCGTCAGACGCAAGGCACGTTCCGCGTCCCCCGCTTTGGTAGATATACAGCCTGTCCCTGAAAACAAGTTGCAATGTTTTCGGCACCGCAACAATGAACTACGCATAGCCCAACGCTCACTCCATGCCCCAATGTAGCGCTAGCGGTCCGGACCAGATGCCAAATTTTCAAAGCAAACCGCTTTCTTATTTGAAAGTTACGTGATTTTTTACAGCGGAGCTGTTAACGCCAAGGTTCCCCAAGATCATGTCCGCCCGCACAGAAATGTCGACACAACACTCTGGTTGCCGCCGTCGCTCATAGATGGCGGTAGCTGTCCAGAGTGTTGTGTTTGCCGGTTGTCTGGTTGCCGCCGTCGCTCATAGATGGCGGCAACCTTTTCAGCCTTTCCAGTCTGGCTTGCCGACTTGCGGCCGGCCATTACTTCATTCCCACCATAGTACAGCTTCGCTGGTCTTCCTTCTTTACCAAAGTAAAAACCGTTTTTTTTTTTTTGGTTTTTTTAACTTTCGGGGGAATAATCGAACCCGTTCTCGGTAGTTTGCGCCATTCAGCCTCATGAATATTTGTGGGGCTCCGTCGGCGACCATTTTCCCAATTGAAAATTTCTGGACATCGCTTATACGTTTAGAATAAGGTCACGGTTCATTCTGAATCTTTGCCATCTGGTCTGTACGGTAAGCACTACATCTGAGCTGAGGCTGAGCATTCGGCGACGCGCAGTTAATTTTCGCAATTAAAAAAAAAAGAAAGAAAACAGCTTCTTTTCTTTTTTTGGAAAGAAAGGGGGGGGGGGGGGGGGTCACCCCGTATTTTCAGCTTTTGTCACCCCAGCAGGTGTGCGCGCGTTCGCGTGTCGTACCGTAGGACTCGTCCGAGTTTTCCAACGGCGGCAGGGGCTTGCGGAAAAGGTGCCACTCGATCGGGGCTGAGCAGGGACTGGCCACAAGCAGCAGGGAGTTGCGCTCGTTTTCCACTAGGAAGAACACCCTGTAGAAAAGAAAAAATGAGGGGGGGAGCCGGTTAGCGCTTTTTTCACGAGGACTCGAGGAAACAATATCGTATTCCTTATCTCTGATCGCTATGCACAACACGTGCCCATGATACGCCACCACAATACTCGATTCTAAGCCAAACACTAACGCAGCTCTCGTCTTCAATTTTATTTTTTACATGACGTTCTGCAGCGTTTTTTTTTTTTTTGCATGTTTTAGGCTAGCAGTCGTGCTGCACTGGCAGAATATCTTGTCTGCAGCGTGGCACAATGTCGCCAATAACTCTGGCAAACTAACCTCACGCTGCCTAAATTTCTCGACTTCTGAAGAATGAACGAAGCTGAGAGCCCGCAGCCGGGGTTTGGTGGTCCTCTAGAACACAACGTATGTGTCCCTAGCGTTGTGACATCATGACGTAGTGCAACCATCAAACCGGATTAGTCAAAAGCGTAAAATTGCTTTCTCAATAAAAAAAAAGAAGAAGAAATACCTGCCTTTATTGGTTTTGTAAAGTAACGCCCCAACATCGAGCACAGAAGTTGCACTTCGACTGTCTACGGCCGGGCTAGAGGGCTGAACTGACATGTAAGCTAGAATATGCTAAAATCAATGTCTAGCACGAAGTCTGAAATTCAAAAGCGCGAACAAAACTGAATTTTAATTGTTTTTTGTTATGCGTAGAATTTTAGAGACCATAAAATTTGAAAATTAAAGGGCAACTCCGGTCAATATTTTCAAATTAGAAGTACATCTGTTTTCGGCTCAGCCAGTGTCCCTGACACACCATATATATATTTTTTTTTCTCTCGATATTATGTGTAGTTTTGTAAATAGCACGTCTCAAAGTTTAGTTTCAGACGTCTACGGCGAAATACAAACAATATGAGGGGGATGGCAACACTGGTCATCAGGCGTCAGTAAAGGAAGCCGAGAGAAAAATGTGGGCGGAAAGAACGCAAAGAAATCAGCTTTGACTATGTATAAGAAACGAAAACTAAAAAAAAAAGAACCTTGGCATGATAATTCACAGGGAAGCTCGTTGTTATTTGAGGCTATAATAGGAGTATTGAGGACTAGGACAAAGTATGTGGGAATGGACACGCGGTGTGCCGTATGCCAAGGGGAAGACGAGACAAAAGAACACGTGGTGTTGAGGTGCACAGGGCTTGCTCGCGCCCTCCCGGAAGGGGCGACGGATTTGGCAGGATTGCTGGGGGTTGCAGACGAGTATGGAAGAGTGGATGACTAGTGCACTTTAATAACAAAGAGAAGATTGGAAAACTGGTGGAGATTATCTATGGAGAATTTAATGACGTACAACTAACTAGTACAAAAATATTAAGGTGGGCTAGTTGGTTCAACACATTGAAAATATAAAGCGCAAATGACTTATATAGCGCTGTCCTGTCTACTTCATGACCGTGTCTGTCCCTTGCACTTTATAATTTCAATAACTAGCACAAGTAGGTTGGTAAGTAAAAAACAAAATCAGGAACAAGAAAGTAGACAGGCAAGGGCGCCGCAATTTTGATCAGTTGGTTCATATTCACATAAGTAAGCGCAAAAAAAAAAAAAAAAAAAAAAACAGGGAGAAGAAAGTAGACCAACAAGGTTTTGCCTACTTTCTCGTCCCTGTGATATTTTGGCGATTACCTACGTGACGGAAATAATTCCTGGAGAAGGGGAAAAAGGGAAACAAAGGACAAACACAAGTCTCTAAACACAGCTTGGTGATTCGTCACTCTAGTCCAGCTCACTTGCATCTTTGTATTTAATTGCATTATTATCATAACATTTAAAATGCAAGCCGTTCACCCTCGTTGGTGTTAAACTGGTGGCAGCTAATCAAACCCGTTTGCTGCACTGACGTCTACCTCCAGGTTAGCTCAGTTGTTAGAGCGCTCCACTGGAAATGGAGATGTACCTGGTTCGACACCAGGACCAGGCGTATTTTTTCGGTCGCGCTCCAATCACCTAGCTGTTTTTGGAGATTTGTGTTTGTCCTTTCTCCCCCTTGTTCCCCTACTCCCGGGGTTATTTTTCATAATTCTTGTCCAGCCTGCTCGCACCTTTTCATTTAATTGCATTGTCATCATACCTACGTGAGAACCCTTGTTTGTCTACTTTCTTGTGCCTGTGTTCTTTTTTTTTTCTGTCTCTTGCCTACGTGACCATGAACAAACAGGCCCAAATTGCCACTTTAACTGGCACAGCTGGGGACAAGCGGCACAAAGGAAAATTGGGACCCCCTTCCGCGTGGCTCCGGCCCAAAGTCTCAGCCCTGTGCCCTAGTAGACTTGGTGTTGGGTAACGCCGACTAGGTTTGACCAGAGAAAAATTGGCAACACTCTCGCCGGAAGAAGAAGACGAGAAGTGATTTTTTTTTTTTTTTGCCCGATTCCTCAAGGATTATTTTGGTGATGTCCCACACCGCCTGGCGATAGTTACAAAATTTCAGAGGGGAAGCGGAGCAATCATACTTGTGGTTTTTAGTTTCTAGGCTAGGTGGCGCAAACTACCGCCCCTTATAAACGGTACAGCCATTAGCATCCATCCATCTAACGCCCCTAAATGAACGCTATGCGAGGTAGCGCCAAGACCTCCTCCCCCGCCCTCCTCCCCTCGCTTCTGTTGCCCGCTAGCAGGCGGTCCGCCAATGTCCTTCCTAACTCGTTCCCATTTTAAGACACAATATGGCCAAGTGTCGTTACTCTGAAGCGTAGCTTATTTAGTGGCACTAACCATGGCTGTATTCGAAATCTTCCGAGTTACTCCGGCGGGTCATTTCACGTGACAATTCAGATAGAACAACGCTGGACGCCAAGGTACCAAACCGTCCCTCGAGAGTGAGATCGAGTCGAATCCGCCATGTTCTTAACTGGAAACGGAACGCGGGCGGGGTCCAATCAGAGAGCGCTTCGGCACATCAATAGCTTCCGCTACATAGCAAGTTTCTAATCAAGTGACTTTACATCCATCCAGATTCCATCCATCCATGTCGGTGCTGCGGTACGCGGTACGACATCCAAATGCCGGTGCAAGGCGTGCAGCGTGGCTGCATCACTTTTAGCGGCGAGAAGTTTGGGTATCGCCGCCTAGCGGAATTTTGTCACAACCCAGAGTGAGGATACTTCAACTTCCTCTGCTGGTGCAAGCACGTGCAATCCCCAGCTTCTATGCATTATGAAAATTAAAACATAACCGCGTGAATAGCACGTGCACTGCCCATAGTATGTATGTATGTATGTATGTATATTTGCGGCGCAATCTCTTTGTATCGAGAGTCTTGTAAGACACGCCAATAAAACAAAAAAGAAAAACAAAATAAAAAAGACAACGAAAGAGAAGTGGCTAGCTCGTGTGTCCAAAGTTCGCCAACCGTCACTTTCGCACAGTCAAAGTTAATCAGTTCACATGACACCGTCGTTTTAAGTGAGTTTTTGCCCCTCCCGCCAAAACGTAGGGCAGCGGCTACTGGAAATCTTGGTCACCTTGGTCATCTTGGTCATCTTGGTCACGCCCCCAATTTTTCAGTCGAGTCGGCCACCATGCCTCGAGCCTCCGCTTGGAGCATACTACATGGGTGTGTTCGTTGGTGAAACCAAGTACCTGCTCCAAGCGGGCACCCACGACAGGCGTTGGGTGTAAAGCCCTGCACGCAAGCAGCAAGTGGTCGATTGTCTCTTCGCCCGCTACCGTGTCAGTCACACTACAATCGTACTTGCTTCGGTATAGGCGGGTACGTAGCGCACCACCACGGGCCTCCATAAGCAGTCGACTGCCCAGTGTGTTCCCGCAGAAAGTCACCGGGGCAATCTCCATCTTCAGAGACGCGTACATGTGCATGGAAGGGTGTTGTAGCATGCCGCTCATCCAACGGTCCCTCTCAACCCTCTTCACTTCCTCCCGCACTGTTTTTATCCACTCCTTTTCTGTTTGAGGTTCAGTGGCCAAGCTGAAGATCTTAAACTTTGTCCCAAGACGAGTGACTCGCTTCCTCCACGTCGAGTTGATATGCTTCAGGTGAATGTACATAAAAACTCGCCTAGCCCACCGGTCTCCGTCCATGTACCGGAGACGTGTGTAGTACTGAAGCTTGCTGTTTGCCTCCCGCGCTTCAAAGGAAGACCAGCCGACGTCGCCTTCTACCAGTTCGTTGGCTACTTGTCCATGACACCCTAGTGCCTGTCGTCCGACTTCCCTTTGGCGCCGCTCAAGATATGTGCGTAGCTCACTAGGAACACATATGACTGCGTTTCCAAAAGTCAGCCCGGGCACAGCCACAGCCTTCCAAAGTTCTCGGGTGACAATGTACCGGTCACAGCTCCATAGGCTCCGCCTTCGCAGTATGTTCCGCTTACTAACTGAGGACTTCCTGAGGCCCTCATGGTGCTCAGTCAAGTAGTCCTCTCTAGCCGACAGTGTTATTCCAAGGTACCTGTACTCGGTGTGAAGAGGTATGGCTGAGCCTTGCAGGATGAGCGATCCAAGATTGCACTCCTCGCCAGAAAAAATGACTGTCGCTGACTTGCCAGCGTTGAAGCGTAGTCGGAGGTGTTCCGCTGCAGTTTCACAGGCGACTAGCAACCTCCTCATGTCTTCCACACTGTCGGCCATCAGCACGAGGTCATCAGCATAGGCAAGGCCAGGGAGTCGCCACGCTACAATATCACCATGTTGACGGTGTTCCAGAGTGAAACCAATGCCAGTGTCTTCAATGGCCTTTTCCATGCTAGAGGCATATAGCATATATAGCGTCGGCGACAACGGACATCCCTGTCGTAAACCCTTTCCAACTGTGACCTCGCCTGATGTCACACCATTGAAGGATGTCGTCACAACATTGCCGTCGTATAACCGACGGATTAACCTCACCCACGGTTTGTACGCGGTTTGTACGAGTCATAGTGAGGAAAACAGAAGCGCCCCTAGCGAGCTTCTCATTGCTTGACTAACAGCTAACCCCGCTGGCTCTCCGCGAAAGAGCAGCGGGTCACATCTCTAATATAGACTTTTAGTAGACCGTGCGCTAGAAATTTGCTCCGCTAGCGGGAGCTCGTGCCGTCAATTCAAAGCATGGTTTGGGCACTCGCCCGCTGGGCCCACTCTCCGCAGCGTATACGCGGTCTGCTACAACTCTCATATTGATATCAGCGGAGCACGCGGCTTTAGGTTGACGCAATGTTTCGGCTGTCATCATATTTTGTGCCTTGAAAGTGATACGAGTCAAATCAAATCAAATGAGTTTATTTCCACAATTGTAAAAGTACAGATGGAGGGGCTGTGGAAAAAAAGCTGCGCTTAGCAGCTTGACGAGCCCACAGTCCCTGTATTAAGGCTGCGGTCCCACGGCAGCCATCTTGAACAAGGCGTTAGTTCAACCAATAGATGTCGACACGCACCCGTGGGGTGGCCGAAACATTGGTTCACAGTGGGGTGGCTCGAGCACCATCACGTTCCCCTCGTGGCCTTGCTCGCGCCACTGCCAGCTGTCTTCAGCTGGCTCAAGTAGCGTGTCCCAGCAAACGGATGTATGCGAGAATGACAGGCTGGGTATAAATTGTTCTCTGATATAGGGAGACACGGTTCGGCGGTTGTAACGGGCTTTCGCAATAAATCTTACCAAGAAGGAATCAAATGTTGATTGACGTGTCAATAATCTATCAATCAAAATTTCTTCTGCAGAAATGCACGCTCAGTAGACTCAATCTTCCTAGACACCAGTGGAAGCGGACGTCAAGTAAACTGCTTCGCTATTTACGGTACTTACCTCACCATTTTAATGACGACTAAAATAACGTCACGAAATATTGTGTTTCACGGGGTCCTTTTCGGAAATACCGACACACATAATGTTGTAAGTACAGCTTAGGAGGAATATGATGAAAACTATCAGAAGAAATAGGAAGACGTTTATTTGCAATGAATACGCTATGAATTAACGGCATTTAGCGACGGCAAGTTATGAGCGTTCGGGAATTTAGAAGTTCACGTGATTGCTAACTATGGACATGCGGACAATGAAGACCAGTTTTGTCGGGAGATGGTGTTGCGGTGATGACCTGATATCGGATTCGGACGACTCGTGGCAGACGAACAAGTAAGTTTCTTCTCAGCGAATGGTAAGTGTCCAATGTCAAGCACAACACGTGGCTACCGACGTTGTCGACGTTTCGAACACTTACCGCTTTCGACAAAAGTCCTTGAACCTGGGCTAACTTCTGGAAAGACTCGAAGTCTTCCTTGAGTCCAACGCCATCATGAACAGTAACTGAAAACGATCCACTATTCAGTCGGTGGGTGGCGAAACGTATCCGCACCTGCGGAGTCATGGTCGATGCGTACTCTAAGTGGCTGGAAGTTTACACGATGCCTGCCACGACGTCCAAACACATCATTGACGTTCTACGCTCTCTTTTCCCTACTTTTGCCCTACCGAAAATACTTTTCTCTGATAACGTGCCAAATCTTGCTTCAAATAAAATAAACAAGTTTTTGAAGAAAAAAAAAACCGGCATCAGGCATCACATTAGTGCACCATACCATCCTGCAACTAACGGGCAAGCAGAACAGATGGTGTGCGAAACAAAAAAAAAAAAAAGCCCTTTTGAAGCTTACGGAAGAAGCAGTTCAGTGAAGAATCGCCAGGTTCTTGGTCCAGCAGCACGCGACGGTCTCATCTTACACGGTAAAAGCACCCGCCGAAGCAATATTCGGCGGACGAAGAGCCACACCCCTCGATCTCATGATATTATGGCCTACGAACGAAGATCGAGAGATTTCCTGATCGGGAGTAATGGCAGTTTATTCGGTCGGACAACTCGTCTACGTGAGGAATTTCAGCGGAAGTCGGGCCTTCCAAGTAAAACTTGAGTAGAAAAGGCTCTATGTTGGTCGACCAGAAGGTGTCATCCCTCTGAATGCGTTGGATATCAATGCCCTTGAGTGTAAATATAACTATATCACAAAATTCTCTTTGTGTATTGTGTAACTGCCCTTGTATTTGAAAGTAGAAGCTATGGTGGTGATTTGGACCTTTCACACCAGGCTTCTTTTTCTTATTTTTCGCCTCATACTCCTTTGCGGTTTAAGTACGCTTCAAGAATCTTTTGGAACCGGGAAACTTTACGTCAACGAGGCCATTTGTTCCAAGTAGTCAATCAGGGAATGCTGCTAGAAATCCGTCCCTCATATTAACAAATAAGCCGCACTTCTGCACAGTGCAGTTTTCCTGTTCCACGTACAGTTGTAAAGCAGCATCCTCATTGATTCTACCATATTCTGTTGCGGGTGAAGAAAGTTTTCGACACCCACTAATGGCGTCGTCCTTATAGAGCCTCATCATTGAATCATTACCTTGTCACCTCATATTGCTCTTCATCAACAGTAAGTACAACAGCCTACCGCCATATTACAATCCAAAAATTGAAAAATTGAGTCGTTCAGTCCTTCAACAAGTTTATTATTTATATAATGTTATTACGTTACATTACCTCGAGACGATCGACGTCCATCGTCGCTCTTCAAATACTTATACCTGTATATAAATTAGACGCACAAAGGGGGGGGGGGGGGGGGGGGGGGTCGGTGGCCGAGTGCATGGTCTAGCGCACACCAGCTCGGAGCACTTGGAGCGAAAGCTCGCGCTGCAGAACCCACCCCGCCCCTGCCCGTTTCGATCTGGAAGAGCATCGTACCGGCGTGCGGTCGTGTATCACTACTGCGTGGTGCACGTTAAAGACCCCAGGTTTGCGATTGTACCGCACTAGCTAACTTGCTCATCTACAGCTGAGACACCAGACGCCCACTAAGGCAGACTAACTTCCGGCTGTATAAACATACACACAACAATTTGCAATTAGACGCATAATAACAAAGAACACAGCGTGCCGCCTCTTTTCTTTGGATGCCTTTTTTTTTTAAACCAGCGCAAAGCTCGCGCGTTCTCTATTTTGAGACGGTTAGAACGGTCGCACATAAAACCCGCGTTTCTCCTACCCGGCCGCTTCCTCCTCTCATTATGTGTAGTTGATTATAACGAAATAAGCTATAATAATGGCGAATTATTCATATTTACTTTCAGTTTCCGTCAGGGGAAAGGAGGTTCGCGGGAACTAGAGCCAATAAATGAGCTGCGCTTAGAGTGTCGGCACTCTCTTCCCCGACAGTGTCGTGAACGCCGCCATGTTGGTGCTTGTGCAGAGCAGGCGCAACTGCCGATCGTCATGATTCAAAAGTGCGACTTCCTCAGCATTAGATTCGGTGTTAAGAAGCTCATGTAATGTTGCTTTGCTTTGTCGCAAACTGTTTAAAGTGGAGGACGGAAAAGCGTTTCTTGTGATTTCAGATAAAGCTTCAAATAACTGGCAACCATGATTTTAAGCCACAATATGGCCAAGTGTCGCTACTCTAAAGCGTAGCTTATTTAATGACTCTGTTCATGCTCTTGTTCAAGAGTCTTGTAATACCTGGAGGGGCCATGACGTAAGCCCCGTGGATTCCACAAGCCACTACCTTTTGACACCTGCCTCTTCCTCATTGTTCCCGCTTGTGCCAGTAAATTAGCTACGGTTCAGAGTAACGACACTTGGCCATATTGTGGCTTAAAATCATGGTTGCCAGTTATCTGAAGCTTTATCTAAAATCACAGGAAACGCTTTTCCGTCCCCCACAAATGTTTAAACAACCCGCGACAGAGCATTGCAATAGTGCATCAGCTTCCTAGCACCGCATTTAATGCTGAGGAAGTCGTACTTTTGGATCATGACGATCGGCAGTTGCGTTTGCTCTGAACAAGACCCAAAATGGCGGCGCCCAAAACAATTTTGGGGAACGGAGTGCCGATACTTTAAAGCTCATTTATTGACTCTAGGCATGAAGTGAACTCGGGTGTATTATTTTCCTCTTCGTCTTTACTGTTTATTGATTTAAATCATATCGAATAATGAACACATTATATCACGCTAGGCTTGTGTAATTATTTGTCTTAGATTTATTAACCTGACCCAGTACTTAAACCGTTCATATATCGATAGTAAATCTTCCAATATATTTCTAAATGTGAAGTTAAAAAGACACGGAGATTGATGATGATACAGACGCCAACGCCGCCCTCGGAAATTTTTTGAACATTAAAAATCAGCAGTTTGTCTGCCATCCGCCAGGTAGCGCAACAAAACACCCAAACAGTTTTTAATTGTTTTTAAAATTAGCGAAGCTCTACACCTATTAAGAAACCAAAGCAAGATCATTGTGAAAATGTAATACATCGCAATGTATATCTATTTCAAACAATAAATGTTATTAGATGCCACTAAATCTGTTTGATGTCCAAAAAAGATATGCGTCAAGAACAGGTAAGTTTGAAGGGCTCCTGGAGCGTTATGACTTTGAAAAAGAAAAAAAGCCATCGTCCACCTCTTGGGCAACCATTGTAGCTCTAAATGTTATAAAAGATTTTATCATAGTTTAATTATTTCCTCAGCGGCGTTTGAAGTACCATGACTCGAAGCACAAAAAAAGTGATACGTTTGATATAAAATATTTAAAGAAAAAAATTTACACAACATTAAATTTTTTTCTGCATATTACCAATTATAAGCACTACATCTGTAGCTAATTTCATTGCCCTAGCGCTTGTCATTAAAAACATATTTGTGCTGAAAAATGTCAATTTTAGGGCAATATTTGGAGGGATGAAAAAAACAAAGTAGTGCAAATACCTAAAAAGTGTATCGTTACATTCTGCTCCGACATCATCTTAACAAAACTGCTATATTGGAACCGTGTTATCTTTAATGGATCGTTCATAAAACATGAACTAGCGGAGCAAGTGAGGGTCCGCACCATCATATTCGCAACGCTACAAATGCGCATGTACAGTAAAAATCAACACATACATAATATCAAATGAAAGAGGATTGCATTGCCTTTCGAATGACATCAATCCCACGAAACAGTATTCAAAAGAAGATGAGTAATGACCTGCCAAAAAGTACCTAAACTGCCACATTCAGTGGGACCGTGGCCTTAATGGCAACTAAGCAGCACTACGGTGGGAAGAATGAACATGCATAAAAAGGATACTGACAACGAAAAACGCACAGGTATATAGGCATACAAAACAAAAATCATACTCCCATGGTTACAGACATTGCACCAGTGCACTGTAACTTACAGGAATGTACATAAGAACTCGCCTAGCCCACTGGTCTCCGTCCATGTACCGGAGACGTGTGTAGAACTGAAGCTTGCTGTTTGCCTCCCACGCTTCAAAGGAAGACCAGCCGACGTCGCCTTCTACCAGTTCGTTGGCTACTTGTCCATGACACCCTAGTGCCTGTCGTCCGACTTCCCTTTGGCGCCGCTCAAGATATGTGCGTAGCTCACTAGGAACACATATGACTGCGTTTCCTAAAGTCAGCCCGGGCACAGCCACAGCCTTCCAAAGTTCTCGGGTGACAATGTACCGGTCACAGCTCCATAGGCTCCGCCTTCGCAGTATGTTCCGCTTACTAACTGAGGACTTCCTGAGGCCCTCATGGTGCTCAGTCAAGTAGTCCTCTCTAGCCGACAGTGTTATTCCAAGGTACCTGTACTCGGTGTGAAGAGGTATGGCTGAGCCTTGCAGGATGAGCGATCCAAGATTGCACTCCTCGCCAGAAAAAATGACTGTCGCTGACTTGCCAGCGTTGAAGCGTAGTCGGAGGTGTTCCGCTGCAGTTTCACAGGCGACTAGCAACCTCCTCATGTCTTCCACACTGTCGGCCATCAGCACGAGGTCATCAACATAGGCAAGGCCAGGGAGTCGCCACGCTACAATATCACCACGTTGACGGTGTTCCAAAGTGAAACCAATGCCACTGTCTTTAATGGCCTTTTCCATGCTAGAGGCATATAGCATATATAGCGTCGGCGACAACGGACATCCCTGTCGTAAACCCTTTCCAACTGTGACCTCGCCTGATGTCACACCATTGAAGGATGTCGTCACAACATTGCCGTCGTATAACCGACGGATTAACCTCACCCACGGTTTGTACGCGGTTTGTACGAGTCATAGTGAGGAAAACAGAAGCGCCCCTAGCGAGCTTCTCATTGCTTTACTAACAGCTAACCCCGCTGGCTCTCCGCGAAAGAGCAGCGGGTCACATCTCTAATATAGACTTTTAGTAGACCGTGCGCTAGAGATTTGCTCCGCTAGCGGGAGCTCGTGTCGTCAATTCAAAGCATGGTTTGGGCACTCGCCCGCTGGGCCCACTCTCCGCAGCGTATACGCGGTCTGCTAATACTCTCATATTGATATCAGCGGAGCACGCGGCTTTAGGTTGACGCAATGTTTCGGCTGTCATCATATTTTGTGCCTTGAAAGTGATACGAGTCATTTATTTTGGTTCGATTTTTGACCGGAGTTGGCCTTTAAAGTTTAATTAGAGCATCGGCCAAACTTCTTTGAAAACTACGCATCGCACAAAAAAAAAGAAGCAAAAACAATTAGTGTTGCATAATTCACTGCCGAGGAGCCAATTACGTGAGGTACATAACGGTTCGAATAATGAAGTCTCTAGTTACATTCACATAATTACATGTTTGTCAATAAAAATAAACTTAACTCCATTTAGACACTCGCAGTAAAAAAAAAAAAAAGAGCAAATCAGCTAATTTTAGAAATATCTGAAGCGCGTGGGGAGCGTGGCATTGAGCAAAAGTTACAGCTTGAATTACAAGCGGAAGACCGGCAGCGCGAAAACGCGGACGGTAAGAAACAAAAAAACAAAACAAAACAAGAGTTGTGTGAATAGGGAAATTTCAACTCGAACTGAATTTTGAGCAAGTATTGCTGAATAGTGTCCAAAAAGTTGAATGTCGAATCCAATACGTATGCCAATTTCTTTTTTGCTACCAGTGTTCACAAGATTTAAAAAATAAAGAAACGCCGCACAGATATGAACAAAGAGAGGCTAGCACGAATACAAATGTTGTGAATAACCACACTTGAATGACAGACTTAAAACACAGCTAATTTATGTGTCCACCCGTCTACGTGCGGATGCGGAGCGTGATAGATAGATGAATGAATATGGCTGAACCGTTTGAATGGAATGATCTCTCCGAGCGTTCGGCGCATGCGTGAAGCCGCCATAAGTTTAGTTGACAGTAGGCAAGCGGCAGTGCCCGAGACGTCTCGTGCTCCGCACGCGCAGTGCTCCAGCGAGGTTATCATAGTGCTGGAAGTCTAAAGTTCACTCAATGCATTGCGGCAGCAGTGGCGTAGACAAATTGGCTGTTGAGATCAGTATATTGGTTGATGTCATGCATCACTTAGCCCTGCAATTCGACTAGCGGAACAGGCCAGTTCAGTCATCGCTGTTATTTGTACTTACATATAATTTGTCCTATTATGAACGTAACAGTCGAGAACAGGCTAATCGGTGCACAGAGCTGGTTTCCGGTTGGTAATTCAAAACAGCGACGTCCGCGATTCCGGTAATTCAAAACAGCGACGTGCGCGATTTACGGCTTTTCGTTGAGCGCATCCAAAAAGCTGGGAGCATGACTGATTTGTTCGAGGAACATAACAAATGAACTACTTTCTGTCGATATGGTTCTTTAGTCAAGGCTTCTGTACGCAGGCTTGATTTATATCCAGTACAGGCCTGTGAAGATTTACCGTGTGAACAGCCTTCCTGAATAAACCAAAATTTTACCGACATTGCTGATATTTGATGCATGGATTTGCTTGCTTTTTCCCGTGTGTTTCTGTATTTAACGACTGTGATTCTTGTGAAAATGTATCCTCACACCTTCTACCCCCCCCCCCTCCCCCCCGCCCCCTGCAATAATGCCTCTTGGCGCTGCGGGGTAACATGTAATAAATAATAAATAAAAAAATCGATTTATTTGCAAACTTGAATACTAGGAATCCGAAAGTTGAATCAAATTATTTGGACAGGCGTTATTCGATTCGAATCGAAAATTTCGATTTTCGTACATCCATGGAAAAAAAAAAAAAACACTCGGTACGTCCAAGATGCGCCTAGACGTCTACGACGCCCACTCAAACAGAAAAACAGAAGAAAACAAACAAACAAGCACACACTCCAAATAATTATAAAGTTTACTTATTTAGTGTCTTTCAGTTATTTCCATGACGGTTCTAATTTGAATTGTCTGCTTATTATTGACAATTAAAAATTAGTCATATAAATTAATAAAAACTACTGTAAACGAAATGCATCTAAATATTTAGGCCCCTTCACAGTTATCTATACGGTATACGCATCTCATTTCTGTGTGGTGCGTAGTTTTTACACGGAAAGTATGATCGATGTTCGGCGAAACATCCAGTATGCATGAACTCTATTGTACAATGTTCAATCATTGCCGTTTCCAACATTTGTGTCATAAACCGCCTGGAGAAAGATACATTTGCTGAGCACAAAACTGTGGAGTGCTGGTCTCAAAGTTTTTTCTTCGGGTGGTTCAATGCTAAAGGGACACTGAACGGGATATTTATGCTCGCCGAGGTTCGCATTAGAACAAGACCTATATATAAGAGCCGAACTACACAGAATACAATTTGCGGCTCGAAATTCGTTTTCTTTCCGGCCGAAAACAGTCGGTCGAGAACTGGCCGGTTTCAGACGCGCCCACTCCCTTTTTTACGCTCACGTGGTGTTCAACCTATTAGCCCCGAGAGCGAACACAAGCGTCGCTGCGGTCGCCGCGCCCTGATTGGGTGAGGTGTACCGTGACGTCAGGGGAAGGACTCCGCTCCGCTCCTGGTTTGGCGTTGTGTGCCGCAAGCACTTCGAGGAGCGGGACCTTGTTTACCCGGCGTACAAGACGCTGGGTTAGGCCGATATTGAAGTGCTTCCGTACATTTTCTAAGCCTGCTTGTCACTTTTACCTTTATAATTGGGTTGCGAATCCCGAAAGTTATCGGCAGAGGCAATTTCGCCGATGAACCTCCCCGTCCGTCTACACGACACAAAACAATCTTGCGAGTGGTCGGTGGAGCGGCGGCATATGTGATTTAGACGCTGGAATTCTGTTCCTTGCATGTTCATGATTTAGGAGAACATTACATCCCGCTTCGCAGGCATTTGAAATGACATTTATATCAAGGGCCTTAGGGCGGTCGGTAAATTAGCTCGCGACCACGACTCTGCTCGTGCCACTCTGCGTGTGCTGGTTCGCAGATGTTTTAAAGGCAATGGGTCTGAAGGCCTTTGAAATGCTCGTGGAACAGGATTGTTCTACGTAATAGACTACTTTCATAAAGCCCTGCATGCAACACGGCGCGCGTTGCACTCTGGGAACTAGTTGGCCAGGGAGGAGGGTGGCATGGTTTCGGTTTCGATCGACACGTCGACAAGAGATTATACACAGAGCGTGGACTATTAACGGCCGTTATCTCATGTTTTCTGGTCCCGAGAGCATAATTTGTGGTCTCTAAACTAACCTAAATGGCCAGACCTCGAAGCTTTAGCACAAGCCCGAGACGTATAGCTTGTCTTAACACATGCGTGTTGTGTTTTTCTACTTGAGCCTTTCTGTTAGCGTTCCAATCGAGGTATATGAACGAGCCAGTGCTGGGAATGTCGACGCTGCGAAGCTCGGGGATCTTGCTTGTGTACGAATCAACAAGCTGTAGCAACCAATAAGTATGCATACATCGAGCTAGCGCCTTTACATTAGTATTGTTGATCAGGAAGTTTGTTTGTTTCGTGCGTCCATAGACAAAATATTACTTTTTGCAGTTACTGTTTTAGATGCGGAGCATCTCTTGCTCGGGTCTATGTCCCGCGGCGTCGGCGTTGTAGTCGGCACTCGAACTACGCACGCGCAACTCTCCTCCTTCCCTCTCTCCAACAGCTGCGCGTTACTCTCTCCGCTCTCTCTCTCTACCAGCTGCGTGCACTGCGCGTGCGTTCGCTTCTCCTCACACCGCGCGCGCACGCGCAACTCTCCTCCTCTAGTCTCCTCTCCTTCAAATGTGAAAAAAAATAAACGGCGAGCGGCGAGCGTTCCAAGTTTCTCTGCCGCGAGCCGCGACGAAGGCTCGCGTAGGGGGTAACGCTAGGGCAGTGGGTGGCGCCATCTCTCGACGTCAGCACGCAACTGACTCTTTCTTCGGAACCAACACGATGCTCCGAGCGGCGAGCGTTCCAAGTTTCTCTGCCGCGAGCCGCGACGAAGGCTCGCGTAGGGGGTAACGCTAGGGCAGTCGGTGGCGCCATCTCTCGACGTCAGCACGCAACTGACTCTTTCCTCGGAACCAACACGATGCTCCGCATCACCCCATGGTTCCCCTCGGGAAGATGATGTAATTTTTCTTAATACGCCTGAGTACGCAAGGTAAAACTCGGAGTCGCCATTGAAAAGCTCAATTCTAACACACTTCTTGTCTCTTATCTGTACTGACCCGCAGCACTGCACGAAGTGAAGTCCCCACCCACTTGCATTCCACTAATATTCAACAACGCGTATGCGCATAAAGTTATCCTGCAATCATATAGGTACATTCGCACATACAAACCGTTTTAAGAAAGCAAAAGAGCACTTGTGTGAAGAATGTCGCACCGTTCGCCGGAAGTGCGCCGGACTGGCATGAACCCCTATGCGGTGCGTGCGCCAAACAAACGAAATTATTCAAAGCGCGTTTGACGGTTGCTAATGGCCATAATATGTGTTATGTGTTTGCTTCCTTCCTGCCTGAGTATGCCGAGATAATTTCAGACGCACCGATCAGGCACAGATCTTGGGCGTCAGTAAACGCTCGTCCAAAAGGCTTAGCGAGGAGTAGGGGATGCTTGTTAGGGCCTCCGTCGTAGCTAGCCGATCTCAGCGTTTGCGAAAACTTAATCTTCTATCAGCATAAAATTTGAGTGGGAGATATATGATGACACGAGGAAGACATCATAGTAACTTTTGTGCAGTAGTGAGGTCGAATTTATTGCGTTTCCTTAAAAGTTCATGCGTCAACGCTGGGCTCAACTTTGATACTCCTGTGAGGATGCGGCTTGCTTTTCGCCCAATGAAGTAACAAGAAGCGGACGTTTGGCAAACAAAATACGTGTAAGGCTCCAGATGACCAAATTTCAGTTGTAGTTCACTGGTACTAGACGGGACTATTGAAATTGAACTCAAAGATGACTAAGCCACGTCTTACTACGTTTGCATACGCACTCATAATATCCGGTGTTTCGGGAACCAAGGAAAGTGCCCCGGTCTTCGTTTTGTATCGCTCGAGAATGAGTGTATTGTACGTTCGTGAAAAGTCAGATAATCGAAAACGCAAGCAGCGCGTTCGGTCGCGGCGTGATAGCATGAGATGAAGCTGCCCAGTCAAAACCGAAACTGAGTGGCCAACTAGTTCCCAGCGTGCACTGCGTGGTATTTCGCCGCGATGGGGAGCGTCGGTTTTGGAAAAAGTCCATTGTAGCTTCTTCGTGAATTAATGATATAGTTCATACACGTATGCAGAAATGCAGGCATGTTTTATTTTTTAGAAGTTGGACAATTATTGGAAATTAGTTTGTATGGTACCAGGAAAAACGGCCGAATCGCCCCCAGTTGCCTGTATGAGATGTATTGAACTGCCCAAAATATGCGCCGCAATAGTACCATAATTTGGAATGTTTCGACTTTTTCCTGACATTCTATCACTTTATTCCAGCCTTGGGTATTATGAAAATACACAGTCTAGTTTGAATTGTGATTTCCAATTAAAAAAGACGCTGTTGCTGGTCCCCAAAAGCTTCCGCAGCCTCCAAACTCCCTACAGCTGGACTCTCTGACAACAAAGGAAAACAGGAGGAACAGCAAGCATTCGAACGGCTGTCTAGTGGTAGATGCTGCACTAGTAGCAGAAAATGTGAAACCTGTGAAGGGCGGCAGTTTGCGTGAGAAAAGCTTCAGGTATTTTAGCTTCAGAACAACTTGATTTAAATAAAATCTAAATTTTAGAGCATAAGGGACTAATAACGAGCTAGACACCTTCGCTTACGTTTGTTGTGCATTACTTGAGGGATGATATAAACAAGTCCGCAGACACCACCAGTGGAATCTATTGAAATGCTATCCAAATCCAGCAAAGGTCAAATGCCAGGAATGTATATAAATAGACGTTTACTTCTTTCTTTACTTTGCCCCTGTACTAGGGCTGCTTCACTTGTGTTTCTCTCTCCATGGCACAGACTGTAATTAACGTGGTGCTCGAGCAGCATGCAGCGTTTCTGCTTCGGAAATCTTGTTTAAAAACAGAGATACAAAAAAAAACACTAAATAGTATACATAACGTGCCGTTCATTCAGACCATCAGAAGCCTCTATTGTGTGAGATGTAAATCTATAGTGATGCTCCTGCAATTGTGGCCATATTTCGTTATTTTCATATACCAGCCACGATTCATGCGTTGCCTGCCCTGTCAACCACGCCTGAAATGTTGGTTGAAGCTTCGCCTGCAGATACAGGCCATACCTCGATAAAGGCAGATATGAAAAAATTACACTTCCTACAAAAGCACGCCCCCAAAAAATTCAATAGAAATGAGCGCGCCGACAGCTAACGTCGTCACAGCCTCCCCAGGGCGAGCGGGGCGGGTCGGGGAAAAGTTTGTCCTCTCCGTGACGTCACCCCGGTTCGCCGTAAGGGGGCGCCACGCGAACTTCTCGGGACTAATAGGGTACCCAACATATTCAAAGTCGCTTTGAAGCAGCAGCTGTGCTTGGGCGCCGCCATAACCAACCTTCCGTTTTTGTTCCCTCTTATTCCGCTCACTTCAATTCATCATTACCTGAGCAGGACAGGTTATTGCCATTTTAGTCTTCACGTCCTCCCCAGGATAGGCCTTTGTGGAGGCTCGTCAACGCCCGCTTCAATGGCTCGGCATCTCGGTAAGACAAGCGAAGCTCAGCAATGGCGGCTGTAATCTGGCGCGTGTGAAAAGCGTCTATAAAGGTGAGCTGGTTGGGAAACATCATAATTCAAGCCATGAGACAGGAAGGATGAAAATAACGGTCGTCTTGCGCGTTATTTTATTTCTCCGTCTCTCAGGGTTTCAATTATGATCTCTGGAGGAGTTTATTTTGAAGACTTTAATGTGTCCGTGAGTGCTCTTTTTATCTTTGCACACAGCGAACCTTTATTTCAGTCCATGCTTTAAATTTACAACAAGTTACTTAGGATATTATAACAAATTTTATAGAATCGCTTTCGAACTTCAGCTACGTCAGTTTCTTTCGTGGCAACGGTGTTCCGTTCTCGTGTTTCATTCACCCTCTCCCGCTTCTTGCGTCCAGCTGTGCCCAAAGTTATTGGAACGACTCGGTTTGGGAAACTGCCATAGAGCCTGCTTCGAAAAAGTGGCTCCGATCCGTACTCGAGAACCGAACTAAAGGCGATCGCAACGCCGCCAATTCTCACGCAGAGGCCACTTTGGGAACTGCACAGCTGCACCTGTTGGTTCAGGTCCAGTCGCGCGAAGGCCGGTGGCGCCATCTCGCAGTGCCATTTCGAGGTAGCTATATAAATCAACTTTCAACGTTTTTAATCGTCGCTAACGGGGGGCACTGTTATCGTATTTAGTTTTGTCTCGATGGGCGCAAGCGGTTCGGGTTTCAAGGGTGAGTTTCCCAACTGGGTGTTTTAGTAACGTTGGCTGTGCACCAGGAGAAAGAGCTCGCCCGCCAGCAGTTTTTCAGTGACGCAGATTCGCGACGGCGCATCGTCCTTGGCGTTCTGGGACGCGCGGTGTCCGCTGTGGGGGGCCCCGTGTTGACTCGTTGACTCTACGGCGGTCAGAGCGCGACTCCCGGTGTAATTGATCAGCGGGTCACACCTGCTCCTCGGGGGCCCGGGGGCTCAGCGTCCTTGGAGGTGCCGGAAGCCTGCGAATGCCTCGGCAGCCTCCCGCTCCTCCCATCGTTGGAAATCGGCCAAAGTTGGCCCGCTAACGTCACAGTCCTCTTAGTGAGCGAGACATCTCTTCGATGCTGGATCACTGGGCCATCTGCGCTGCCTGGAATGCGTCTTAGACTAGTATGCTTACCGTCCTATTCTGTCCATGCATCGAAAATGGTCCCGAAGTGGCAACAGGTTGCGTCGCGGGAGTCGGCGTTTCATGCTGTCGGATGTCGCAATTCTGGCGGTTGGTCGTAGAAATCCAAGCGAAAAAGGCGAGGGGATGCAAGGGTTGCTGTCGTCGCGGCGTCCCATTGCGTCCCCTCTAGTGTCTGCTTCGGTGTTCGTCGACTGTCTGGATGCGGAGCGACCTAGAGCAAAACAGGCATTTGCCGCATTCACTTCGCTGCTGTACCACTGCCAGGATCACGGCAGGTAACAGCACGACCCTTTTATGACGTCATCGGGCGAAAGTCGAGGGTCCACTTTTGAGGACGCGGTAAACAGACTAGTCGGAAACGCGCACCAAGCACCATGCGTGTGAGAAATGTTCGCGAACATGCGTGCATTGTGCGTGCACGCAGAAGCGCACCAATGACCTAATTCCGAGTCGATGATCACACGCTAAAATGTACCTGAATAACGTGTGAAGAGAAAGCTTAAACACGTGAACCGCACACACGGAACGCCACGTGTACGAACGCGCGTAAACAAAGCCGCATGCATAAGCAAACATACGAACATACGGGCGCACACGTACGCACTCCCGTTCACTCAAGAACGGACGCACGAATGCATACAAAAGCGCTTACTCACAGACACGCAAGCGAACATATACACACCAACAGATGCAAATACAAGCCAACCGCAGTTTGGAGAATACCGAAGCTCTAGGAGAAAAAAACATACAGATATGCTTAAAGTCACGACCTCACACGTGTGAAGAGCGCACATTCTTGTTCTCTTGCGTGGCCAATCTAGAGTTATCAACATTCTGGTTTCCTTCCTGTCCTCAAACGCAGTAAACTTGGAATCACTGGCGTTCACAAGTTGTGAACCTCACTGTATGCGAATAGGCGCGTTACATTCATGGCGCTCAGACAAATTAATCGCTTTCGCTTATATTATATCTTCAAGGATATCTCCGTGGTCACATTTTAACCACTTGTCTCGAAGCCCAGATTATATACGCAAACAAGAAGGGTTCGAAAAAAAAAAACACGTTTTATAATGATTTACGTGACAGATTTTGATCACGTGCATACAAAAAACAAGCGGGGAAAAATATCGTCTGCACAGTGTGTTTGCCTAAAATAAATCATACCTGCGAGCATCGGCGGCTCGAACAGAAGCCACTTCCTTGGCACGTCTTCATCTTGTCGAGGAAAGGCGGTAGTTAACAGCATACGCCTGTTACAAGGCCACCCCCGACAGTTTTCGCTTGTAAACCCATAGCAGTATAATCCAAACACGACGGGTGCAGTCGACCCTTGCTGCAGGGCATCCCGAGTGTTAATTTGTGAGGGTTACTTTAATTGCGCGTCTCACTAGCAGGTGCCAGAAACATCAATCGTAAATCAAACGGGAGTACGCGCCATGATCTGGCTGCTTCGGAGACGGCGCGCCCGCAAAACGTCCTTGACAGGTTTATTGCTTCGCGGAGACATAGCGACCCTTCGCCAAGTGCGAACGCACGACGTTAGCTTTCGGGGATCGTTATTTTGCGCACGAAACGAGCGCGACTGGCGCCCCGAGGAAGAACAAACTGGTTTGAATGGAAGTACGATAAAAAATTTCCGATCGAAAAGGAAACTACAAAGGAAACTATACGGCGATTGTTCGTA
Source organism: Ixodes persulcatus (assembly GCA_013358835.2). Lineage (NCBI taxonomy): Eukaryota > Metazoa > Arthropoda > Arachnida > Ixodida > Ixodidae > Ixodes > Ixodes persulcatus. Next base: position 225,325 of record JABSTQ010010037.1, read on the forward strand.
ACATTTGTTTTCCAGTATATCTAGATTTAGACCTCTCGAATAGTTAACTTGGGTCCCCGGCTTCTAACGATGGTATGGTGCACCAAGGTCTAGGGTAGTGCCAGGCAGAATTATTAATTGACATTTTCTGAGCTTTTCTTTCGCCTTAATTATGCCTTTCTAGCCCCTGCAGTTGCGTCGGTTGCGTCCACAGAAACCGAAAGAGCAGCAACGGCTGAAACACTGGGACGATTGTGACTCATGATTGCTTTATGACGCTAACTCTTGCTTTACTTGTCACGTTGTCTCCAGTGCGCCTGAAGCACCGTGGCCGGAAGCAATACCCACGCCAATAACCCTCGGAGCAGAGGCGTACATAGGGGTGATGGCGCCCGAGGCAAGTAGTTTTTTTGGCGCCCCTGATGATGATGATGATGACGATGATCGTTCAGGACGGTATCGGCTTTCTGGACGAACCAGACTCGCTCATGGCTTATAGCTTGAAGCTCTGTCAACAGATGGCAGCACTGATTTTTTAACGATTTTGCTCTCATTTTGTTTAGTGCTTAAAACTTAATTTTGCCAGGCAACAAATGTAATTTTGGACACAAAAATTAAGCAGTTGAGGGTCAATATTTCCCAAAACTAAAAACGGTTAAGGGGTTAAGCTTAAGTGAACGCATGGTTCCTAAAGAAATTTAGTTTTTCTTTTCTATTCTTTTATCCAGGTAACATCATGTTCTCAAACTTTCGCGTTCTATGACTTCCTCTGGCATATCTCAATCCCACGAAGTTCTAGCTTTCTGTGATGCTTATAGTTTATTTTTGCGAGACAAAAGACTGGGCTTCGTTTTATCTCTCGAACCCTGCAGTTCCGGGTTCGAGAGCGAAAGTGATCGGTACGGGACCGCAAACAGTGATTGGCGCTCTCCCGACAGTGTGACCCGGCGGCCTTTGTCTATGGGAGACTCGGACCGAGAAATGTCGATCCATGTACATACGGCGACGAGGAACGACGACTCTGTCGGCGAATGAGGAAGGAGTGACGGCGCGGCGGCGATCCTGACGGCTCGTAAAGACGAAGCCGCTGGTGCCGCTGGCGAATTCACGACGTGCCGAGATGGCCGGGGTTGGAACGTCGAGCGCTCGTGTGGCATTCCTCGGACGGTTCCTTGACCTCCCGCGCCGCTTCTGGCATTTGTCGCATCGATGAAACGGTTTCGGAACTAAAGAGAACCGAGCGAGTGACTCGCGTTTATGCTCTTTTGTTTTGTTGGTGCGCCTAGTTACGAGAAGGGTTCTAACTGCTCAATCGGGGTAACCTTGTTTATGAGCCGCATTTGCAATACCGTGTGCGCGGAATTGGCGAAAGGGTAGAGCTTCTCCAAGTAATGCAAGCGTTTCCACCTTGTTCCGCCAGCTATCCTTCTCGCCGCGCGACAGCTCACGCATGCGCACTGAAATCAATATGCGCAAAAGGTTTGTTTCGGGGGGGGGGGGGGGGGGGGGAGGAGGGGGGCCCGTCCATAACAAAATGTTGTATGAGGGGGAGGGGGGACAGGAGACCCCAGAAAAATGGAAGATTTCGGGGGGGGGGGGGGGCGAGAGGGCCAGGCCCCATGCCCCCCCCCCCCCTTGGCTACGTGCCTGCCTCCTCGGTTTGAGTTGCTTCCTCTCTCAAATCTTGGCACTCAGTGTTTTGTGTTTGTCTCGAGCGCACCCTCGCATTCGTCGTGAGTTTAGGATAACTTCGTGAAAATACCAAATCGAACATTTTGTTTTTGGTAGCGGACCGTTGACGTTCGCGAGCATGGCGTCCCGACTGGTGCCTCACGCGTGCAAGCACGTGCGCCATGTGCGTGAAGGTAAGTTTTGGCAGGCTCGCAATTGCACGTGCTTGCTCACACGAGCAGGAACATGGCGGAGGCCAGAGTCATTGTTTGCAATCGTTGCGTCAAGTAAATAACATTTTTACAAACCTATCTCTTTGACGTATGCGGGTACCCGTGGATCTTTTCACGAGGTCTCATTTGTTTTTGTTTCAGCGTTTTTATTGCGTCGTCCTTCCCAAATGAATCCTATGAAGAAAACAAAAGTGCACTAGACGGGAAGTGCCCAAATACAAATGATGTCAGGGTATCCAGTCTGGGGCCAACGCAAATGTTATTGTCAGAATCGAACTTTTTCTTCCACGCGGTGGGCTGCACCACGAGACACCGAGCTTGAGCCGACTTGTTCGCAAGAGCGCTTCGCGTCACATGAGCACACACTCAGCTGGAGCACACGCTCAGTTGAAACCCAAGTTTGATTCACAAGCTGTAAACGCGTCCACTCTCAGCATATACGGGCGATTTCAAGATGAAAGTTTCACCGTTTTCGCTCGGAATACCGGTAGCATGATAATAAGCTTGCTAACTTTCTCCCTATGTCAAATTGTCAAAACATGAACGCTTCTCATCTTGCAGAAACGTACATTTCATCGGTACTTTTTTTTTATTCCCGGTGTTTGTAGGCGTGAGTTCTAAGTATCGTAGCCTGAAACAGAAAGCGCAAGCGCGGTGTTTTAAAAAGGGGTGCTAACTGCATGAGCGCGCCAGGCCCATATTTCACCGGCAAAATTTCGAACCGGGAACCTGCAACATCGCCCATTGATATTCAGAATAAACTGTTGTTCTTGTTGTTTCCGAAATACATTGGTACGATAATAAATAATCAAAATAAATATTGGATCAGTAATCAACAACCTAGTCTCTCTTTGTCTTTCTCGTTTTATATTTCGGTTCTTCAATGGCCGGAGGCATTTTGTCATATTCCTATTCTCATTTTCATATATTCCTTTAAAAAAAAAGGTAATAAAAACTGAATGACAGCGGAAGGAAAATATTTATGACAGTATGATACAACACACGTCATTTCGATGTCGTCTGAAATTACCTCAAAAGCAAGCGTGAAAACAAACGAAGCAGCAGATGGTGTATGAACAATGTATTTGCATTATGTCTACCTTTCCACGCTAAAATCAAAAGACCATTGCGTTATTGTTTATATTTTTGTAAAGAGTGGTGACAATAAATCCTGAACATTCGCAACTACTCACGGGTTGTTTTTATGCATATCACACCGCCCCCCCCCCTCCCCCCTCTTTCATTCGTTTATCTATATTTTCCCAGAACTTTGTAGCTTGGAATTTTTGTGGCTTTGTTTGTATTAACTACGGAATAATCAATAGATGTCTACAGTTAACCACCATAGAATGTTACGGCATTTTTTCGATTTATATATATATATATATATATATATATATATATATATATTTGCCTGGTTTAAAAGCAACGCAGTTTAGTGATATCAGAACTAGCCTCCTCGTGTTTGCTATATACGTCTGGTTGCCTGTTATACAAGCTGATGCAGCTTAGTGATAACTAGCCTTCTCGTGCTTACCGCCGTACAGTCATGTCAGGCTAATATAGACACGTCCCCCTCCTCCCTTCCCCCCACAGACACACAGACATACACACAAAAAAAAGCGTACTTAATGTGAGTCGTTTATACGGGGCATTCACTGGGTGCCATACTTGAGGACGCTGTCTAGAGCGCATGCTCAGAATGAGTTCACATTAAAAAGGTTGCTAGGACAGGCAACCTTGATCGTGTGGAATGCAGGATGCAAAAAGAACTGTGGAAGCTCGCCATCAGCACGCGCTCAGCACTCGTGCACCATGGTCGCCAGTGAATACCCTATAGACCATTCTAAAAAAGAGCGTGTGGCCGGTGCCATTTTGAGTGTTCGTGCGTATGGCGCGTTCTTTGCTCGCTTTCCGAAGCGACGAACACGCACGTGCTGGACTGTGAAGATCGCACGCTGGACTGTGATTTTGTAAACATTGGAAAGGTCTATAGACCCTTTGCAGCATCTGTGCACGGACGCCGCCATAACTGACCTTCAGTTTTAGAGCGCATGCAGCTCTTAGGCACCCGTTTCCGGGTCGAGCGGCATCGGCGTCGCCGTCGGCGTAACCGCGCGTTTCATTATAGGACGTTTCCCCGCTAAATCTAGCGGGGAAATATTTCCGCTAAATTTAGCGGGGAAATATTTCCGCTAAACTTAGCGGGAGCATTTTTTCGGTAAATTTAACGGGGAAATTTTTTACGTTAAATTTAGCAGGGCAATTTTTCCGCTAAATTTAGCCGGGAAATTGTTCCGCTAGTTTCCCACTAAATTTAGCGGAAAGATTTTCCCGCTAAATTTAGCCGGGAAATTGACGTCACGTGACCTCAACACCAGATCAGTTTCCCCACTAAATTTAGCGGGGAAAATGACGTCACGACTTCGTGTCACGTCACCCATGAACAAATTCAGCGGCAGGAGGAGAGGAGGAAAAGGAGGCGGGGACGAGGAGGAGGGAAGAGGTGGGGGAGAAGGAGGGGAGGAGGCTACGGAGGAGAAGGAGGGGCATACCCTCCCCTCCGTACCCTCCCCTCCCCCTCCTCAAGAGGCGCGCTCTAGTTTCGCATTACAGAGATTTGTAAACGTTTTTCACTTTTTGTTTGCTCTTATCCCGTTCACTTCATCATTACCTGAGCAGGCCAGGATATTGCTATCTTAGATTCCACCGTGTCCTCCGCAGCATTGGCCTCTGTGGAGGCTCGTCAACACCCGTTTCAGTGGTTCGGTATCTCGGGAAGACAAGAGAAGGTCAGCAATGGCGGTTGTAATCTGGCGCGTGTGTAAGCGAAACATGGCGCTCTGATCGGTGCCCATGCGTGCAAGCACGTGCAACTTGCATCGTGAACATAACTTGGGCAAGCTTGCGATTGCACGGGCTTTGTCCGCGCGAGGAGAGACATGGCGGCGGCCATTCGCGTCGCTTGCAATCGTCTATAATGGCGAGAAGAAAATGCACGTATTTAACCAACTCGCCCCCGAAAAGTTTGTCTTTATGGCGGGGTATCCATACTAACGGGGATCCTATTAAATAGACATGACTGCGCCCCTCTCTCCCTGGCCATCCTCATCGTTGCAAAGGGGGAGAGAGAACGTCAATGCGCTTTTCAAACGTGCCAAACAACGATAATCTCCGACTGCAATCTGTAGCGAACAGCCTCTCATGAACTGTTCGTTTTTCGCTTGAAGAAGTGGGGGGCAGCTCCGCCACGATACAAGACGCACCGTGCTTCGATTGCACTTGCCTACTTCGCTTTGGCTTTTTAATGAGAAATTTTAAGCACCGCAGACAGTTTGAGATTGAACTTAAAAAAAAAAAATCATTGAGCGTACGATACATTCTTGCTGTGCTATCGGGACGGCAAAGAAATACGATGTATATATTCCCTGTAATATTTTTTTCTTCTTCAGCTCGTTTGACAGCTCCTTATTTTGTGTGAGGTTTTGCGTTCCTTCCACCTTTCACACGATGGACGTTGACAGCTCTGTCAAAGACGTGCACCCTCGGTGCGAGAAAATAAGGCTCGCGAAAGCACACGTTTAACGATAATAGATATCTGAATATTGATGCACATGGCGGGGCCAGAATTCCGCGCCTTTAGTCACGTCAACCTCGTCCGCTTTGATCATCCAGAACAATGCGCAAAAAAAAAGACCCATGTCGAAACGGTTTATAACTTTGCTGTTTCTTATAAACGATAGATATCATGTAACAATATTATAATGTTAATTTTTCAGGGGCTCATCTACCGCGAAAGGCCTAATGTTAAATGGGCAGTGAATTGAATGGAGACAGGATTGATTCGTAAAAGGGCCCATGACCGGCAATAAATTTCCATCTCCTATAGGCCTTCTTCCATACAGTAAAATACTTTGTAATTCGCAGATATCAAAATGCGTCACTCCAAAGGCTACGACACAGATAGCTCGACGGGATCTATTGGGTAGCAGTGTAAACTCGGCGGTCCGGCATATTTTTTATTTCTCTCGCGCATTATCCTTTCTTTCTTGGCTCGAAAAACTTTTGTCAATGTTATAAACGAGCCCTTCTATGGGTATTACGCACATTTGACCTCGGAAATCCCGCAAAACCTTCGCTCTTGCGAAATGCAGTTCCAGGGTCACCGCATAGATGGCGCCACAATGCCAGTGTGTTCCCTCGTTCTAAAAATATTTAAGAAGTTTTAAGAGATCTCGTCTCTCTCAGTCGTACTCGGTCGCAAGGGTGTGAACGGGCCTTTATGTGAACAGCTGAATCGAAAAATTGGTAGAATGATACAGCTTTCACTTTGTTGTTGATTATAAACTTGGAGTCAATGCAACCACGAACTTTGACAAAAACGAAACGATTTCAACCGAACTGCAAAAAGATAATGATTTCCTCAACCTTGATCTAGTTCTCAGCTCCGAGCTAGTTCGTAAAGATACTATCTATCTCGTTGGGCAATTTACAACCAGGCATGCCCTACACGGGTATCTTACATAAGGGGAGATTACAACATTATAAAAACTCCGATGTAGTAAACGAGGGGCATCGCAAAAAGCTCAAGAACAAAATTGAAAGTAAACGTAAAATTATGTAGACAGAATAGTGAGCTGAACATCGCCAATGAAAGGTGACAAACCCCCTTCATCTCAGTGGAAAGAAATCGGCGACCCTTGAACAGAAACCTTAGCGTATAGGAATTCAGGTGGTCAACAATGGTCTGGGAGTCGACCTACCTTCTGATCTTGTCCTTGAAGACGAACACGCTCACTTCGGCGTTCTCGGGCACCACGTTGTTGTCGAAGAAGAGTTCGGGTCTGTACTTGGGGAAGTAGAATTGCTGACGGAGCTCGTGCTTGGGCGGAGGGGGCCTTCTGAAGTCCACGGCCACTGTCCCATGTCCCCAGAGAAACAAGGACAGCAGTGCCAGCCACAGCATGGTCCTGGTATCCTGCGCGAACCGGGAGGCCGCAAGAAATGATTATGTATGCACAATACCGAGACCAAAGGTATCTCAGTGTGTTCGGCTACACAAGAACACGCTGTATACAGACAAACCCACTTTTGCCCACACCAGGCGTGGGCGCTGTGCGTGCGTAGAAACGCGGGCAATGAAGTGCTTGCGCGTGCGCAGTACGCACAGCCGCACCGCAGCAGTGGCGTGGCTATCAGAGTGCTGAGTTGGTGCTTATGGTTTCCAACAGAAATGGCCAGATGGAATCTCTGGTTAGCTCTTTGATCGTTCGACAGCTTCCAGTGGTCAGTGTTGAACTGCGTTTCCAAACATGCCGCCGCCGGTTTAGTGAAACATCTACCTCGCACGCTATAGTCGCGACGAAAATAAACCCTGAAAAAGGGGAACAAGAGGAACAAAGGACAAACACAAATTTCTAAACACAGATAGGTGACCGGTGAGCGACCGAAAAAATCCGCCTGGTCCGGTTATCGAACCCGGGACCTCTCCATTACAGGTGGAGCGCTCTACCAACTGAGCTAACCAGGGGTTTGACGTCAGTAGAGCAACCGGGTTTTATCAGCCTCCACCAGTTTAACTCCAACAAGGGTGAAGCTTGCAATTTATGATTATAATTATAATGCAATTAAATGCAAAGGTGCAAGCGAGCTGGACAATAATGACGAAAATAATTTTCGTCATTATTGGGCGGAGGCGCCGCCCTTTCAAAGAATTTTCTCAAACTGAAATCGCGACCGTCCGGGACCCTCAGGTCAACAGCTAAACAACTCTGTTTGTCTTTGAACCTGTCGTCCCTAAAAAGCGCCATTAGTAGTCCGGCAAAGCAGTACCTTTCAGTTTTCTTCACTGCAAAAACACATAAGACTGGAGTTGCCCTCAGAAGTATTGTGTCGGAAAAGGGTTGTTGGCAGAAGCACCTCGGGCTCTTTCTACAAAAGCATCTGTCCTTCATCCACCTTCCTCAACCCTTCAGAGTGTCTAACTCAATAGAACTCACCTCTCTCATCAGTTCCCAACATTTCTTCTCCTTGCCGCACTCTATTTTTTCACTTGACATAGAAGACATGTATTTCAATCTAGATCCTACCGCATTGCTTGCCTCAATCTCCGACGCAATCTTTGAGCACGGAGCCGTGGATTTTCAGAATTCCTCCGGTGTCTCCGTTGCTGGATTCGTGGACCTGATTCATTTATATTTCCAGTCCACCTTAGTTGAACATGAGAGGGGGATCTACCGCCAAAAGAAAGGAGTTTGCATCGGTTCATGCCTTGCCCCCGTTCTCAGCGAGTTATTTCTTTTATTCGTCGACAGTGTTATAAAAGCACAACTGGACATCTCCGCGCCTGGCTGCCATGTTTTCAGATATGTAGACGATTATCTAATCATTCATCCTGATCAAACTTCTCCAGATAGCATAACTGCCGTTTTTTCCGCTTGTTCGTCGGCCTTACTTTCACGAAGGAAGAACCTTGAAATGAAGGTCTTCAGTACCTAGATTTGCGGCTTCATGTCTGTGCGACTGGACTCTGCTGGGCCTTTCAACAAAGGTCTGCTAAACCTGTCCTACCGTTTTCTAGCGCCCATTCGAAGTCGGTAAAACACGGTATCATCAAATCGTTGTTTTCTTCATCCTTCACGAAGTCTTGCTGTCATCTTTCAGAAGATAGCTTCAAATTCCAGCACACGAGGCTCGTCAAGGCAGGGTTTCCCGTCGACCTTCTACGATCAGTAATAGAAAGGCTGATTCGCGGGCCTGATCGCCAGTCACCAGCCACAAAAAAAGAACGCCCGATTCGCCGTCATTCCTTACGTACACAATTCAGCCCACCGGATAGAATCCATTGCCTCAAAGTTCGACACGAATGTTGTTTTCTCGTGCCGCATGCGTCTTAAGCAACTCCGTCAACAAGTGAACAACAACCGGATTCCAATTAGCTGCACTGTTAAACACGAAAAGAAATTCATACCATGCCAAGAGAAGAAAGTTTACTCCATCCCCTTGAGCTGCGGCCATCAATACATAGGTCAGACCGGCAGATGCACCAATCACAGACTCCGGGAACATCACAACGAAGTTTCTAAGGCCTCTCCAGATTCCTATCATCCCATAGTCATACATGCCCGTTCGTGTTCGCTTTGTCATCCCCTCTTTGATGAAACAAAAATCCTGGGGGGGGGGGGGGGGGGGCATGACAGTGATTTGGCAGGGAGATCATAGAGTCATTCGCCATGACCACAGTAAACAACAACGTGTCGAACCCTTCCCTCCTGCTGACGAAAACTGAGGTTGAATTTCTAAAATCCGAGATAAACCCCCCTCTCTGACTTGCACTTCGCGTTTTTTATCTCCCCTTCTCTCCCCTTCCCCTCCCTTTCTCTCCTGGGTATAGTCGGCTGCTCGCTGTTGAAATTTTTACTCGTCGTTGCTAGTTGAAAGATGTGTTGTGTTGTACCAGTTTTAATTGTTTTATTCTTTCTTCATCCTTGATTATTGTCCAGCTCGCGGACAATAATGAGATTAAGCAGACGAAATACTAAAGAGAGGAAAAGGTTCCCCCTCTCTTCTCCAGCGTTCTGTCTGCTTCCTCCTCCCCGGCCTTCCTTTCCCTCGCCCTTTTTCTTGAGTTTCAGCGGACTATAGTGATGCAAGAAGACTTATAGTGTCCATTACGTATATAGCTTCGAACGTTATTACTATTTGTGTCAGGGCGTTTTTAATTGGCGAAATTATGAGGTGAATTGTCTTTTCGCCGTGACAGGCTACAGATTTATGTTTTGGTGTCAGCATAAACGATTGGTAGCGGAGAACTACGCTGCCATTTACTGTGAAAACCGACGGAAGCTACCGGCTATTCGCGTGACGGTGATGACTATCAGGCGTTTTAGAATGATATGTAATAAATGCTAGTCTTGGTAAAAACAACGCGCATAGAAACTAGGACGAAGAAAGAAAAGGGACAGGACCATTTCTTGATACGGCTCCTTCTATTTGTTTACCCTCATTACTATTCGCGCTTTTTTTACAGTAATCACTTAGTAACTTACCAGCACAAAACACCTAGAACAAATGTCTTTCTAGTTGGTTCCCCAAACCTGTTCATATTTACCGAAATAATCTTATATCGTGGCAACTGCGTTTTGAATCTGTGTGCCGATATTAAAATACGTTATACAAAAAAAAAGAAAACAAAACACTGTATCAATACGTATTTGACTTCACCATCGTTTTCTAAAATGAAGCAGATAAAATTTGGTAAGTTTAAGTTAACCACCGTGCATCGCATTCTTGAAGGCTCCAGTCTAGCAGATGCTGCCATGAAACATACAACTAACAACAACAAAAATTTATTTATTCGGCAGTAACTGTAGGTTCCGCCGTATCGTAGCAGGTTTTAGCAGTTTTAGTTCCGATTGCCTCTAGTCGCGGTCGTACACGTCGAACTCCTCGAGGGAACTTTCAACTAGACTCTTGGAGACAGGGAAGTCAGGTGCCGCGTCCTTCTGAGCACTCGTGGCGCATGCAAGCCCCCCTTGGCACGCTCCCACGTTTCCCTTCTTCCTGGCTGGAGGACGACACACGGGCCAAGATTCGCGCCGCGTCTCTGGTGCTCGCAGACTGCCTGGTGCGACCCGTTGCGCAACCAGGCGTTCCCAGAGCGGTGCCTGGGCTCTTTATAAACGCTCGCAGCCGCGAGGAGAATTGCAGACAGACGACGACCTCGTGTGCTTCCGCGCCCACATTCCCTCGCGTTCAGGCGCCGCGCATAACGGAGTAGTTCAAACACTCGTTTGTCAGAAAAGCGGGAGCCTTTCTCCATTTTGAAATTCGTGCGAACTGGTATACAGCGAGCGAATATTGCGCTTAGATATAGTTCACCAAGGGCATACTATAGTTTACCAAGTGCATGAACTCTCTTAAGAACTGCTCGTGCGTCTGCTTCACCGCAGGGCACTCTCAAGCCGCGGTCAGACTGCTCACACATCATACAAAGGGCACGCTGCAGACACGATGACAAAGTTGTCTGCGTACACGTCTTGAGCATGTTTGGAGCATGTTTGCTTCGTACATACTTCAAACATGTCTGAAGACAGTTTTTGTTTGACCAATGTGACCGTCACACAAGGAAGAAACACGAGATAGTGCCTACACTGCAGATTGTCTTTTGTATGACGGATTAGCAGTGGGACCACTGCGTCATAGTCATTACTTAGTCCGTTCACTGCTAGGCTGGCACTGTGATGGAAGCTAGGTGCTCGTTGGACCAGTGATACTTATTTCATTCGCAACGTGGTCACGCTTCCGCTTTCACGCGGAGAGAGAGGGGTCAGCTGATGGAAGGCAGGCTGTTGATTGGTCCTTCGAGCGCGTAGCTCCCACCGCGCTATCAGCTTAGAGATGAACGGAGTATAACTGTGAACTAAGAGTCGGCGATTTGGCACTGAATGTGATGTGATCAGTATACTAAATAAACGCTATGATCCGTGCCACATCGATAATCGCAGGTGTAGCTGTTACTTGAAAAGTTATTTTGGCCTCGTCATTCGCCCAGCTCCTTGTGTAGATCGCGGATATTTTATTTCCGAGTGCCCTGCGGGAAAGCAGGCGCATGGCCATTTTAAAGTGCGGAACGCTTCGCAAAGCCGAGATCGCGAGCCGATTCGCCGATTCTTTAAACAAGTTCGTTTTGAAGGCCATTAACGTGCCTGTAAAACAGGGGTTTAGACAATGAGTTGATTCCGCTGCCCCCTTCTTGACCGATGGGGAACCTTAAGGAAATCATTTTTGCAGGCCCCATTCCGCCCCGGGTGCGCGCTTTGAAGTTGCAGCTTCCATGTAGCAATATCGTTATACGAAAACGCGATCAAACTCGATTTGCTATACCAAGGGACAATGCCAATGGTAAGCTTGTCTCCGAGCGGTTTATAAAACCGAATTGTCTACTAGCTTCCCTGACGGATATTGAAATGAAGCCATTATAGCAGCTTCGCGAAAGGAAATAGGAGATTGTGTCTTCTCTTTCCCTTCGCGTTTCTTTGTCGCAAGTGGCGTCTTGCTGAGCAGTTCGGTGGCACAATACGAACTGACATGATTACCCTGCCTCTTCTCGCATTTGGGAATCGCTCTGCCGCAGGGGCACATCCTTAGGAACATCTATGCACACAAGCAGTTAAGCGCGACCCTGGAGGGAAAACGATATTCCCCGCCCCGCAAGATTGCCTGCCGTAAATCTTTTGGACGAGGCTCCACAACCGCATTTGTTTTTTCCCGCTCTGTTTTTTCCCTTCGTTCCAGAGAACAAATCGCCGAGTCACGTCCAAAGGTTTCTTGGGGTGCTCGGGTTTTCCTGCTGAGAAAGGCCGCGACAACGAAGGGACCGAAACAGGAAAAGGAAAGGAAACGACGGCGGTGCTTTGTACCTACACACGAAGTGCGCAGCCACTTCTTTTGAGGGAACGAAAGGAAAAAAAAAAAGAGGAGTGCCAGAAGGAGGCACTTGCGGCGGGGGACTTTGAAAGGACAACAAACCGACTTTGAAAAGACAAGCCACGCGGAGAATGCCCCCCACCCTTCCCCGATATTTGTTGTTGAGCGTTCGATGTCGGCACGTTCGTTGCCGCCGGTATTTGTTTGGCCTTTGGTACGTGCCGCCGGCATGGTCACTGTCGTTTCCCGAGTTTCAAGAAAGTGTTCATATGTTTCGAGGATTGGGAGGTCAGCCACAAAGGAATACTCCCTGTTCCACTGTCGGCGCCCAAGGGTTCGTATTTCAAAGCATTGTGGGTTTAAGGTATTCGTTTGATGCTAATATTGACAGAAGGGAAAACGAATGCCGCGGTCCTTTCTTCCGATTCTCGTGGATGAGGTTCATATGCGTGGTGCGACTACGAGATATTTCGGGAGTATCGCTAGGAATAAAAACAAATTCTTTCAGCCACACTTTCCCCCCAACGAGCATCGACTGGCAGCATGTGAGGAAGATAATTGAGCAATGCAACAGGTTCACGCACAGTACGACTGTTAAGCCTGGTTCAGACAGTTGCGGTTGACTGCGTTTGACTGCGTTGCGGCAGCCGGAAACCAGGACATCCCTGCTGCTTATATCGCGTGCCAAGATGATTCCTTGAATTGGATTCCACGCTTCATACGAAGCACAGATGTGCCGGTGACTCACTTTCGGTTCTCGACGCACCGCAGTCAAACGCACTCAAACGCAAGTGTCTGAACCGGCCTTTACATTTCTGTGCGGTGATGATTCTCGTTTAAGGAAGATGTTTATTAGTCATTGCGAATAAACTCGAATAATGTGACTGCTAGGGTGATTCATGATTGTAGTTATATTTAAGTTAAAACAACATTGTCGACCGAAGACAGTGTATAGGTAGAGCAAACCCAAATATTAAATCTTACGATCTGGATAATAAACAATAATAAGAATTTCAACGAACACTACGCGTAAAGAATATGAATGCATGCAGTCAGGTAAACGGCGATATGCCATCATGAGCAAGCAACAAAGAGAAACTAAATTCAGTATAAGGTCGATAGTCGAGTTGCTCTATAAGTAGTGTACTTGTTCAACGCCCGCGTTTGATGAAGCACGTATCAGACTTAATAATTAATGGCCCATAATTATATTTAGGGTTCCGTGTTTTCGGCATATACGGATAATCACCGAAAAATAACCCCAAAGGGTTTTTCCCGACATCGGTAAAACCGAAAAACACCGAATCGAAGCATGCTATTCAGAAGAAAAGCCGCAGTTTTACGGCAGGAAACTTTTATAAATAACTTTCTTTGAGCCCAACCCAAGCACCGACCGCACAGAACTGTCCGGGACGCTGCTTCTTTCTTCGGAAATGGTTTCTTTGTGCTTTATTTAGTAATAAATAAAACGTATAACGTCGTGTTTTCCAGAGCGCGCCAGATATACCTTTGTTTTTAGCATATGAGCCCCGATAAACCCCGATTTACTGGTTTATCGGGGCTCAAAAGGTAAAAAAAAAACCCGATTTGTGGGTCCGTGTGTATTTGTGATATCACAAATAGACACTGAAAAAGCACCGAATTCGGATAAAAAATTAAAATAGAAAAATAACCCCCGAATGTGAACAAAAACAAGTACCGAAAACACGGAAACCTAATTATATTTAAAGGGGTACTCCGGCCGTTTTTTGAGCTACCTAAACAAATTGCATTTTCTGACTACCCGGACTTCAGTCGTCATGGTATGCTATTATTTTCTCGAAATTCAAAATAGCAATTGAGAAAACCGTAAATGAAGATGATGCCGAAACCAGCATTCAAATTTTCGCGCGCTCTTCAGTGGTGTGACGTCACACATGGTACAGACTTTCAGGTCGTGCATGTAGTCTTAAACAGAGTATGTCGAGTGTTGTTTGCGTGCTTCTCAGTGAATCAGTTACCAAACATTCTTTTCCCACCATCAAACGTCCTGTAATCAGTTGGGAACATGGCTTACTGCCCACTTTGTACCATTTCTGTCGTCACACTTCAATGTTGCCAGTAGGGGCTCCTGGTTTGAGAAACACGATGAAAACGAAATTCAAAAATTCAATAACTTCGCTATTTTTTTTTTCTTTTCACACAATACTTGGGGAACTCGTAGAGCCATGTCTATCGGTGTGTTGAGCCAATTTTGAGGCAAATCAGCGAGCATGAAAAAATCACCGGAGTACCCCTTTAACAAGTTACAGCAACTCCAGCTGAGCTTTTTAGTCCTATATATATCAGGGCAGTCCTGACGCATTCGAAGCGTAAAGATTGTTCCTCAATAGTTCCGTGCTCCCTAACCACGTCTCACCACAACGTGGATACGTTGCCTCGCCATCTGTTAGCATAGAAAAATACATAACAACTACGACGCTCTTTAAAAGCTTCATGCTGTTCACGCTAGGTGCCGTAAACGTTTCATTTGTCTCCCAGTGGGTCTGGTGCTGGGGTAACGCCGACAAGGCTTGACCAGGGGAAAATTGGCGACTCCCTCGCCGAGGGGAAGAGGCAGGGGGGGGGGGGGGGGTGATGGTTTCAGTTTCTTTTTGCCCGATCCCCCGAAGGTCATCTTGGTGATATCCCACACTGCCGGGTGAAAGTTAGGGGGAGAAAATTGGTCTTAAAAGGGCGGGAGGAATCAAGTTTTTGTCTTCTTAGACTAAGGCTAGGGGCGCAAGCTACCGCTCGTTACAAAGGGTATAGTCATTAACATCCATCCATCCATCCGGTGAAGAGTAAGCGGCTATGCCTATTTTAGGCGATTCGTTCTTTGGTAGCCGAGCGCTCAGGTCTGCCCAAGGCACAAATACACGTGAGCACTGAGTAAAGGCCTGCTGTTTATTTCTTACTGCACCAAAATATCACATTATTGATCCGCCGCCAAAAAGCAACCCGAAAAAAAAAATGAGGCTGAAAAAAAAATTGGGGCCATTCGGAATTTAATTTGTCTTTGTTTTCTATTTCGATTTACGAAAGGAAGCGAATGAGTTTCCGCTCTCGCGGTCTCAGTTTGACGAAATATTTTGCAAGATCTTGCTATCGGCATGTCAGTGCTTCATGAGAGAGGGCGCCTCATAAGGTTGTTGTGCGAGAAAAGAACTCAGCCAAACTTGAAAAGATTTCGGAACCAATCGTTGAGGCAAAATGAGAGCCTCCACTAGTTTGATCTGCTGCAATCGAAAGCCTACGATTATTTTTGCTTCGCACAACGCCACCCTTTACATTGTACTACAATTATCACGCACCCACGTCCCGATCACGAATTATGTTCTACGCGCGTTTCCGTCGACTCTCGCGCAGGCAGGGCATGCAGGATGAAATCCTCTCACCTGTCACCGCACTGGAGGACCCGTCGATCGCGCCATGACTACGGCATCCAAGCTACCACCTGAATGAAAAACCGCGCGCGGACGGAAATGTGCGCACACAGCAGCACACGTTCGGTGCGTGTGAATGAAAACAGGCTGCTGCCCTCCACACGTCTTAACCTTGGTGGCCTGCTCACGACGGGGAGTCCAGCAGCACAGGGGCCAGGGAGCGTCCCCTTTTCCCCGTCTCTCTTTCGCAGTCCCCCTCTCCTTCCGTGTTCTTTTTTTTACGAAGAACCGCAGCGGTATGCTACGAGCCATCGAATCAATCCAATGCCGTTTGAGTATCACGTGACCTCCGGAAGGGGCGCAGCGACGCGCTGGGCGCGTATAGTCACGTGATCCCATTCACAGCGTTGCAATGGCTGAGAGGACTCGTAGTGACCGCCGCGGTCCATCGTAAGGTGAAGCGGAGTGCGGTTTCCAAGGAGTCGTGCCCTTCGCGGGGACAGCCGCGGTGGGCCCCCCGTCTCCCCAGAAACTCTCGTGCCCCCCCCCCCCCCCCCCCCCCCCCCCTGTTCCCCGGCGAGTCGCATGCCGCGCACAACCGCGGCGGGTACGAACTACGAAGCCACGATGAGTGCTGAGGAAGAGAACAGTCTGGATGCTTTCTTTCTTTTTTTTTTTTTTTGCTGGAAAGCGTCGTTTTGTACCGGACTTTTGCTTGACGTCCCCGGCCAAGGGGCAGCGCGTCTTCGGTTATTGGAGGAGCTTCCGGTGTTACGTTACAGCGTTGCCCACACTACACGAGGAGTGTACCCTGGAGGGCTCCGGAAATCGCATTTGGTGCGTTTTACGTTTTCTGCTTTCAGTTTCTCAACATGAGGCTGCCTGGAGACAATCCATAGACTTCATAAAGCGCATATTCGAGCCTTATTCACGATTACGGCACTTATGAGCACAGTGATTTGATGTTTTATTTGCGTTACAGATATACCGCCGTTCTAAAGTTCGTTCGGACATCCTCATGCCCAGTCATAGAAACGTCATTAGAGGCTTTCCTCATTCGGCAGCACAGCAATTAGTGGAGGCGGTCGACGCTGTGCAGAGCCATTTCAATTTTGAAATGCTCAAGAAGCACGCAGAGCCTTCGTAAGCCCATACCGAACTTCACAGGTCAAATTGGACATTATCTTACCTCCTCTCCCCCCCCCCCCCCCCCCCCCCCCGCCCCATTTTTTTGCCTGTTGCCATTGGTCGCTACGAAGTGCCGACATCAATATATTGCTTCAATTCTTCCGTTGACAAAACTTTCGCCAACAAGGGACATCAATTTTTTCACGACTCCGCAGTTGAGCGGTAGTACTGGTTGGTTAACACTGGCCTATTCCGCAAGCGTAGAATTGTCCTCGCTTAACACGTTGGCCGATGACTAGCAACCATCACGTTTAGTTTCCAAGGCTTTGCCAATATTTTAGTCGGAGGAATTTTCGAACGTGTGGTGTGATGGCGAGGGAACGAAAAATAAAGGTAAGGCTGGGTATCATGCATGTGTTTCCTTCCGACCCTGCGTTTATAACGCTGAGATAAAATTTTAAGATAGCCGTAATAATGAAACTGAAGAAGGCGAACGGCCAGCGTATGGGATCGACTTTTGAACGAAACGAGCTCGAAACCGTGTAACAAAGGAACTGTTGAAACTCGCCGTGTGGGTTCGCTCACCGACCAGATATATAGCTGGACTGCCAATAGCCCTTATTATTCAGTCCAAATTGCACTAAACAAATGCACAACAGATGACCTTCCTATTGTAACCGAACTTCAAAAATTATTGCAAACGCGAAGAAAGTTTTCCCAACTTGCCTTTACGTGAATCGGTGTTTCGAGGGAGCAGATATGATGATCGATTGTGTCTGGCAGTAATGGACGAAGACCCTTCTCGAGAAATGAAAGCCGGGAGAAGAAAGTTCACTCACGCACGTTCAAACTGTATGCCAGGTTCCCTCTCACGTTTCGCAACAGGGGACTCAGAGACCGTCCAGGCACAAAACGTGATTGTTCGGTTCCCGGAATGAATTCGAGGTTTGCCAAGATTGAAGCCACGAAAGTGGCTAGCGAACGGACAAAGAGCTAACCCGCTACGCAGTTTCGCAGACCAGTTTTCGCTTTCACGCGTCCGGACGAAGCGGCGTTCTACACACACCGGTTTACCACACGACGGACCGCAGCAAATGCCACGAGCCATCCCAGCCAAGTCAATCGCGGTAATGTATCACATGACTACACGCCTCGTGCGTCGGGGCGCCCCTCCGAAATGTCACGTGACACACCCATGGCGTTCGGAATGGTTGAGATGGCTCGAGAAGCATCGTCCGTGATGCACCGTAATGTGAATACGGAACCTAGACGAGCCACACACCTGGATGCCCGGTAGACAGGCTACTTTGCCTGTCGGACACAGACGAGGCGATAATCAGGTGCTCGATTTTGAAGGGATATACGGTCCACGCAACGCTAAACGAACGGATCTCCTGACACGTTTCTCGCGCCCTGCCTAGATAATTCCGCTTAGCTTGGTCGATGTGTAGAGGAGCTACTCGGTTCTCCGCAAGACCTGTCGAATCTGCGGCGCGCCCAGTCTCGCGAGAGGTCTTCGAACGAGGAAGTGAGGTCTGCATTTCCAAGTCCCACAGAGTCAAAGATGCCGGTCGGACGACGGCGGATGAAGGTGTTATGTGACGTTGCAAGTCAAGGAACAGAAATTATATACGTATATGAGTTTTGAAGTTTCTAATGACCTACGTATTTATGTTATGAAAAGGGATTTACACCCAGGCTGACTTGCACGGAACAGGATTGTACAAAAACATTATGCAGGGGTCTTCACTGTGAGACTTTAGTTGGTTGGGGGGAAGGAAACCGAGCCTGGAATTTTAAAAAACATCAAAACAACGACACAAAAAACACGGTAACATAAAAAACTAACGATGGTACTGGCATAGTTTGCCAATAAAATTACTAGTATCGACCGAATTTGATTATCACTCCACCGTCAGGCCCGCTCACGTTCTTTATGATTCTAGATATTCTATATTTTTGTATCCTTGTGTGTGGGTTGTACCATACCAACTAAGTCTTTTGACTCGGCAATCATATCGAACGCAGGGAAACACATATAAATAAACAAAATGCACCAGCAAAATATTAATTTTTTTATATATGTTTTTTTTTTAATTAAGGGAAAACTGAAGCGGTTCTGTTTTTAAAGTGAAAACACTTAAATCGTCTTTATTTGGCCTCCACCATCACGAATACCGATATTATTTTTCAATTTGGTGCATGGAGGCTGCAGAAAATACTTTTCAAAGTACCGCTGAAGCCCCTCATACCCGGAGCGTTACGTCATAAAATGAGTTTTCGGAATCTCCGCTCTCGCGCATCTTCAGCGCCTATCAAAGCTATGGACGCACACTCTTCATCGCGACTGGTGTCAGTGCGAGCGACATGCGCTTGGCGGCCGAAAGACCCTTTTATGTCGTAACGACTGGTCGGATGTTTTTCGCGTTTTCTCGCGTTTAGTTACATCTTTGGGAAAAACGAACGTGATATTCAAATTCACGGGAAAAAATACTCTAAAATTCAACTCTAATTCGTTTTTTTTTTCTTTTTTCTAGATGAACCTCTTCAGATTTTCTTTAAGTACCGATTTACAGACATTTGCTGAATCTTTGTGTAAACCTGTGCTGGCGTTAGGTTCACCTGACTGAATCGTTAAGACAGATCAAGTCAGGTGAAACAATCAATCTTGTTTTATTTATTTATATTTCACTATAAGCCCTTTATTATGTACGAAATAATACGTCGTTGGTGTCATGAAATATCTCCGTGTGAATAACTAAATTAGTTGAATAAATTAAAGCTTATTCGTGGCGCGTCCTCGACTTCACGTTGCATTGCCTTCGTATTAGTCGCACTTTTTGATACAAGTTACGCTGGTGAAAACAACACCTCAATATACCACGTGCGCCAACCGTTGGTCTTAAAGGGTGTCACGAAGAGCCAAAACTGACAAACACGCGTGTCACGCCAAGACCGAACGCCAACAGAAAAATATAAATAAAAACCACAAACAGCTCGTTAAGAAGCTGTGCTCCCTGTTTTCACTAATTCTCTTTTTTCCTAGTTTACAACCATCTAAACATTTTATTCCAAAATACGGCTCGCCACGCAGACTCTTCCTACTTTCACATTCTCTCATTCTCAGTTCACGCTTGCTCCATGAACTCCCTCGCAAACTGAGAGCCTGGCACAACTCCGCGTAGTCGCAGTACCGGTAGCGGATGTTTACATACGCACGGCGTGTAATATGTTCCCGAGGAGCAATTTTTACTGTCTCTACCTCCTCGTCCGAATTAGCCGCAGTCCCGCCACATTGCGTGGCCAAGCAGCTTTCGAGGCGCGGGGGCGAAGGACGACGAGCGCACGAAAGCCTCGACCCGCTGATTAGTTGACTCGAGAGAGCCGTTCCTGCCGCCGTGCGCAGGCCTATACCTCGTTCAACTCTAAGCCGACAGTGCGGTGGGAGCTACGCGCTCGCCGGCCTAATCAACCGCCTGCCTTCCATCACCTGACCCGTTCTCTGCGCGTGGGTTCGGGTGGGAGCTTGGTCAGGTGGTAAAGGATAGACGTCTGACTGATCCGAGGAATGCGTATACCTTCCACCGCAGTCTCAGCTTAATGGTGAACGGAGAATAGCTGCTGGGACTGCGTGGCTGGCGGCGCAGAAGAGCCGTTATGCGTATAGTTGTGCGCGGTGAGTTTATCCCAGCTCCTCGTGAAGCACCCGGTGCGGCTGCGTTCTTGGCAATTAACGCGCGTGCGCATCGCCGGCGGCAACTGTCTAGAATTAACCCTATTGGGGAGGAGATCGAACAGTCATGACTCTAGACGTCGTTTCAGCCAACGATGGACCACAGCCGTTCCTGCGGGTCTCCGGGACGAATGAGGAGCCAGTTAGAAACCCCGTGGTGTATCTTGCCGACGTGTGCATCGGTGCTTCGACAGGCGCGTACTGGTACGGTTAGCTAAATGTACGGGATTGGATGTGAAAGCTTGTACCTATGGATGCAGTTGATCTCCACTGTAAGGTCGCAGTGAGACGAAGTATTGCGGTTCGCTTCAGTCGTGAAGAAAACCAACGTATATCACGCGAGGTTTTACGAAATTAGAGCAAGTATTCGCACGGCGAAAGTCTTGTTCCGAGAGGCACACTCTTTCCCTGACCGGCAAAACTGACACTAATTTTTGTTTAGAGGTATAACTAATGATAGTGTTTGTCGATGCCAACACCGAGCAGTGTGGAAAATAAGCTGGACAATTGTGCCGGTGGGCAGGTGCAACGCGAGAGGTGTGTGTAGATGCGAGTCGACCCTAATGCCGAAATTATATCCCTCCCTTGGGTCAGTATTTGACGGGGAAAATAAAAAGAAAAAGATTCTGCCGTAGGATAATGTTAGCGAATGCATGGGTGGGCGTTTGTGTGTGTGTGCGCGTGTGTGCGCGTGTGTGCGCGTGCGTGCGAGAAGATTTAGCACGCGTGCAATTTGAATCGCAGGCAGTCGCCGAAAACAAAACAGGAAGAAAAAAAAAATATATGCGCGTGTGTCGGGTCCACAATTGTCATGGGCGAGGTGGCGATTTTCTACGTACAGGGAGGCTCTTTGAAAAGGCAGCTTCAGGTCGTTTCTTTATAGGCACGAGAATACGTCGGTATATTTAAATTAGAGCCGATAATAGTTGTGGTAGCTTTTTTTTCAATTTTTATTCGTTCTATTTTTTTTTTTTTTTTCGAATGCGTGATTTGAGACCTTTCAAAACTTTGAAATAAACCAAAAATATTGCGGATAAGCTGAGATTCATCCCCGGGAGGACTTCTTAAACAAGGGATGTCTGCTGTGTTTCCTGATCCCGCAATTACCTCATTGGAAGCGCAGCAAACAGGCTCGGCGTACTGCCAACGCCCTCGGGACTCGTTTTGCGGCCTCGAGGAAAAGGGACCCTACACAAGAAAACCGAACCGAAGCTTCCCTCCGCTGCAGGAATACCCAAACGGACACTCTGCATTCTAAGCTCCGAGTGTGCAGGCGATCGCTTCCCAGCGCAGCCAGCTGACTTGGAAAGCGGAACAACAAGAGCGGGAGCACGAGGCCATTCGGATGCTCACGGAAACGACCAGGAGGAGGAGGCCTCTGCGATGGCTGGCCGGGGCCCCGCGTTCTTTGCTGCGCGCTTTCTTTCTTGGCTCGGTTTGTGTATAAACCGCTCGGGCCAGATGGGCTTTCTTGTGGCGCTTCTCGCGAAAGCTCGGCTCGCATGCTGCCCGGCGTGGCGGGAGGTCGACGAACCGCTTTTGTTCGTCCAAACTGGTCCCCAGTTTCGTGAGCAGTGGTCGAGCTTCTCGTTGCCGATTCTATGGCCACCGCTGACCCGATCGTCACCTTTTCCTGCCGCCACCGCCGCCGCCGCCGGGTTCAGCGCAAGCAGGAAGCGACGGGCCTTCACACGACCGTTCCTTTTTCTTTATTTTTCTTTTTTACTCCGAATAGTTTCGCTGTTTCCTCGGAAATAAGTCCTGTTGCACAATGCACGTTGTTGACACGCTTGGCCCAGAGAAATATTTCTCCTATTTGTTTTACGTAGTTGTTGCCTGACTTGTTTTACAACTGTTTTAGTGTTTCCTCTTGCCCAGAAGATGGCTATCACCAACAAATCAAAATGCTCGATGGGCTATTATTCTCTAGTCCCATCGGACGCTATGGAATGCGGTATTTTGTTTTCTTTATTGCCACTTTTCTGGCCTTGCAAGCCTTTTTTTTTTATTATGGGAGGGTAATTTATACGCAAGAGCATGTCCCCTTTTTCGTGTCCAGTTGTTAACCTGAAACAGCGACAGAATATATCCGAATAAAAGCTCAGAACTTGTTTTGAGCTCATTAAGAAGACAGGCTGCCTTGCTTCATGGGAAGGTGTATTGAAGGAAGCAAGCAACGCGAAGGGAAAACAAAATGTAGCAGAACGCGATTAAGAGAGCGGGGCGCCGTAAGTAATTGTGGCGTGTATGTTAGAGAGCGTGAAGTTGGTCAGTCCCGTCGGGCGTCTGGTGTCTCAGGTGTAGATGAAAAATTTAGCCAGCGCAATACCACGGCTAGCTTGGTGTCTTTAACGTACATCACGTAGTGGTAATACACGACCGCACGCCGGTATACGATGATCGAAACGCGCAGTGGTGAGGATTGAACCCAGGATCCCGGGGTACTGCAGCGCGAGCTTTCGCTCCACGTTCTTTCCAGCTGTGCTGCGCTAACACGCTCGGTCACCGATCCCCGTAATCAACGGCACCATTGAAATTTCGTTGATTACGAAATATCGCAGCTTTTTAGCCGCGGGAGAACAAAGATGAACGCTTCATAACTATCTACAGTTTATCACCGGGTTGAGCAAACCTTGTCATCCCCCCACTCGTTAATACCTTTATTCTATTTATACGAGAGAACCGTCCTCCTCCGATCACCTTTTCCTGAAACGTAGTTAAACTCGCAACTATAATAAATTCGCGTCTTCAGTGTAAGCCTGCGAGGTTCTTGGTAGCAGCCGGACGTCTAGTTTCAGCGGAAGGCGTCCGGCTGCAATCGCAATAGCTTTGACCTGATTCTAAGTTGGGCCTGGCGCCCTTGTTTGCGTCCGCCGGAAATTTACCCCTCGAACGATCTTGGCAAAGCACGCCTCTCCTCGGAATTTCTCAAATGAACTTGCAGTTGGCGAATTCCTTGGTCAACAACAGACGGAGGAACTCGCAAACTGTCACGGTATTAGGTTTGTGCGCGTGGTTTCGGGCACGCTAATCCCAGATTCAAGAAGTGCGAGCGCCAAGTGCAACTTGTTTGAGAACGTGCCGTTGTGACTTGTGCTTTAAGGGTACACGAGTTTTCACTGGGAACTGAATGCCGTTCGGTGGAGGTCGGAAACTACCATTCATTTTCGATATGTGAATGAATACAGAAATATAAGAGATTAGAAAATGTGCTTAGTGCCCTCCATTTCTTCATTTATTACATGACAATTGCGAACCTCCATACGATAAACGAATCGGGACACGCACGTATAAGGCCAAATTTATAATGGGCTGAGTATTTACGTTAGTACAGTGATCAAGCTGATGCTATCACTGTCTGTGATTGAATAGCTAAGCTCAAGTTTATAAGGGGTTCGGGTCACTATCGGGTATATTTAAAAATACGTTTTCTCGCGTAAGCGCTTGCACATGTAAAACTATCGCGTCTCTACCTTTGATAGCGCTCCATACAACTCAAGATAACAAAAAGAAGCTGTCTATCCACTGTGGACGGTGGTTGTCTGCACCCTGCTCATATGTTCTGCCTGCTCAGCACGCACCGATATGACCTATTTTTATGTTTAAAATAGGGATACGTCTACTCAAAGTTCGATTCTTCCTAAGAATGTCAAGTTAATAAGTGGTCAACTAACATACTGTAATCCGGCAACGAATATTTATTGATGGAAACGGCCATCTGTGTTTCACGTTCCGAAGCCCACGAACTGCAAGCGCAGTTCTCTAGCAAGCGCGAGTCGCTGTACCAGGCACGAGACGCATCGCCCAGAGCAAAGGACCAGCCGGATGCAAGCGGCAACGCCGCACTCTACTAGAAGCCACCGGGACAGGCTGCGCTTTTATATCTGGCGACGGGGATTAAAGACTGAGGTCTCGCTCTGCTCGTCCCTCCTCCCGTATACCTCCATGCTCGAGCTGGGCCTCTCGTCCGACTCTGCCTCGCAGCGGTCCCCCTATTTTTAACCTGGAAGCGTGAGGAAGTCCCCTTGTCTTCGGCTGCCGTGAGTGTTCCTCCTCCGTGCTAGGCCCTCCCTCCCTCAGAGCGCGTCGGCCACGCACAAAACAAACAAGACGGACGTGGGCGCACGCTGAGGTGCTTTACTGGATTCTTTTTCGGCGGCGACGTCCCCCCGCCGTCTCCTACGACTGCACGGCAATTACGTCTTTTCCTCGCCGGTTCCACGGGCTCTATATCACCTCGCGTGCGTGCGCGGTCTTGGGGCCTCCGCGGCTTCGTCTGCTGCTCCTGCTGCTGCTTCGTGGCCTGCCCTCTGCGAATGCTTTCCGAAGCCGACCTTGGATGGGTGTCATTTTGTGGGCCTGCCCGCGATCCTCTGTTCTTCTGGCTGTTTCGTTTCGTTATATTTTTTTTTTCTGGGGTTAAGGGGGCGGGAAGGGGGGGGGGGGGGCACGCTTTGTTGTGGTGGTTTGTCTGCTGTGGTACGGTTAATTATAGTAGTTTTGGCAGAGGTCCACGGATGGTGGTTGATCACAGTGGATCATCGTGGATTTCGACCAGCACCGTTTTGTTTTGGGACGCTCCAATTTCTTTTTTTTTTTTTGTAATGACAGTTAGCGTTTTTTTTTTAATGACGGTGGGCGTTTTTTTTTTGCATTTTTGCTTGACGATTGTGCCGCATTTGTTGCCGTCGTTACGTCCTCCATGCTCAGGCTCAAGGACGGGCCCATTTTGAGAGAGCTCTTGGGTTCTTGTTTTCTGCTTAAGGAACTCTTCCGCTCAGCAGTAGATCCCATTGCGGCGGCTGTCGCTGCGACGTAAAAACGAGGTTGAGATAGGAACGGCCACTTCTTTAATGCAGAATTTATTTTTCTTGAAGCCAAGTCTGATTTCGTCAGTGATCATGGTGAGCGTCGCGTGCCAGAGAGGAAGAGGGTAGGCCGGCTACAAAACACAACCGAGTTATGAAAAAGAAACCAGAAAAGGCAGGAGAGAGGACAGCAAGACGCTCCGAGAAGATTTAGCCAGCTGCTGAAAGCTTCGAAAACAGCAAAAAAAAAATAAAATAGAAACGGTACAAGGAGGGCGTGACGACGCTAAAAGACATGGTGCCGCCTGCCAGAAATGCCGAGGCTTAACATGAGCGTCTGCTGCGTTCATCGTAAAACGCAATTCTGCATATTACGGTTTTGTCGATATAGATCGAAATACAACGCATTTTCAGCATACATAATATTTCTGCATATTTGTTCACGCACCCAAAGAGACGCTATTGCAGGGAAGGGTAGGAGGGATATGGAAATCTTCCGGGAACACACTGTTTTCAGGACACTTAAGGGCCGCTCCACTTCCTCGAGGAAGGCGCGAGGGCCGGCGCTGGCCAATCGCGAGGACGGACCCGCCGTCGCGATTGGCCAGCGCCGGCCCTCGCGCCTTCCTCGAGGAAGTGGAGGGACCCTTAAGTGTGAGTGTAGTTTGAGTGAGGTTTCTGAATTCGGCGGTTACTCTGTGTTTTTGCTGTCCGGTTTCTATGTAATATATCGCTTTGCGACTAGCAGTTAAAGTAGACAGCGGTGTCGAAATCGGGACATTCATTTATATCGACTTTAGCTTGTAAAATCGACCCCCCCCCCGTTTTTTTGTTTCTATTTTGGATTTTTCCCTTGGTAGGACAGTGAAGGCTAGGAACTGTGGTGACATCCGTTTAGCCTTAGGTGCATTTCTGCAATGATATACAAGACACAGTAAAATTATTTTGTTTCATCAGTGAAACGTACCTTTTGTTATTATCCGGAATTATGTTTACTTGAAATTCAAAACTTTTTTTTCCTTGGGGTGCGGCGGGGGAGGGGGCGGGGGAAGGGGGGGGGGAGGGGGGGGGGGGTTGCGGACTTTTGAGAACTTATGCGAGTGGAATAGATTAAATTATAAAAAAATAAATAAAGATAAATGAGGTAATTTAATCTAATGTACCTTCCGCTTTGGAGACATCCAAAGCCAACCATTCTGATGCAGTTCAGCGAATAGCGAGAGGGAAAGAACAATTGAACAACTATTTTGCGTATGGCTCAGCACACTTGCGCACACCTCATTTAAGCCTGCCAAATATTTTACTGGCTTTTCGACCGTTACGTCAGCATCGCAGGCTACGATTGCTGGAAGACGTAGGCCCACAAAAGTAAACAAATAAAATAAATAAATAAAATAATACGAGAACATCGCAGTTTGTCTAAACAGATTATTTCCGGATATGTTCCGTGTTTCGTCGCACATTGAGAAAGTTTTCATCAAAATCTGGGACGTTTAAAATCAGGCGACAACTCGAATCATGCATTACATCTCGAGAAAGCACTTAGTCCGAGTTCACGCCGTTCCAATTTTTTATTTCTCACTTCCATTCGAAACATTAGTTGCCCATTAACGCTCAAGTGCCTCGTCGCGTTCGTACATACATTCGGATGCGTCTCGGCTTCGCACCACCCCAAAGTCGCCACCGGGCCCTCAGCCTCCACGCGCGTGTATGACTCGAGTCACTAATCAAGACGCGAATTTATCTCTGACACCACGCTCCCGAACAAACAAACGCACAAACGTAAACTCGAATGCGAGCACTCTCTCGAGCGCGGGGGAGATATCTGAGGTGCCGTTCAAAAACGGCGCGCTCACTTTCTGCTGCGAAGCGGTTTTGAGTGTCCGTGGACTTAGGACCCTAATGAGTTGACGGCGAGGAGACACTGACGGCCAGCGGCGGGCTCTTCGGCCCCCGTCGTCGAAAAGCTCCCCGACGAAGAAGCGTGCTCGGGCGTCTCTGAGTGACGCGTCTTGGCTTCGCGCCCGAACCCCGGAGAGAAGGACGCCCGGGAAAGCCGCGGATGACTTGTTCGGAGCGTCTGAGCCTCCGAGAGGACACAGTTAAAAACGCATTAAGTTCTTTGTTCGAACGGCGCGCTTTCTCCAAATCCGAACACGCGATGCCGTTGTGTCTCTCTGCACGGGGCACGATTTCCATCTCCTCGAAGACACAGAGCTCTTTCCTTGTGTGGTGACTGGTATCACGCGTCGTTTAAGCGGACGTCTCTGTCCTGGTGCGCTTTTTTTTTTCTTTTTTTTTTTTAGATCGTCTTTTGCAAACAGATAGGCAGGTTAAGCAACCAGCGACCCCGGCACCGATTATAAGTGCACCACTTGGCTGCCACTATCGCGCGCGAAGTGCGGGAAGCCCTTTGAAAGGCTTTTCGAGACGTTTCGCGACCTCTGGAGAGGCTTGACGTATACCGTCGCGTCCCGTGGCTGGTTGGGTGCTCCATTTCCGGAGGTCAGCACTTCCTTTCGCTCACGGGCGCCAGACATATCGAGTTCAAGTCATTAATGGGGCGGTGCAACGATATTCAATTGGAATGTTTTTCACTTTACACGAGCTTACTGGCACTAGTGGGACTCAAAGTTACTCGCACGCAACGCCACTGGCCAAGAAACTCCTTTGTTGCCGTGCAATTTCAGAGACAAAAGCGATCATTTTCATTCAATCGCTCCTTTGCAAAATTTATGACGTAACGTGGGGATCGCAGTACACCCATATGACGATATTTGAATGCTGTTCATAGATTGGACCCGAGCATTGCGTGGGCACTCGATTTGGGCTCGTGATAATTACTAGCTCGAGAAGCATTCGGGTAGTGGCCAGTGTCCAATCGCTGCAACGACGACAATAGCCGAGCCATAACAATGTCTGGAACTCAGCGCGTGTCCTGTGCTTTAATTGCCAACCCCAGCGCGTGGCTATGATCAACATTGGCGGCATATAATCGGCTCCAGATCACGTGGCCGCTTGTTCTGGCTGCGAGTTGAGGGGGTGAACGCTGCTCGTTTTTCTTTAATTTTTTACTGAGACTTCTATTGCGTGGGGTGAAAAACGAACGCGTGTTTCATAGGTCATTAACGTCAGGGATCCGTTCTAAGCGGTATTTGCGCAAAGTAAAAAATTGTTGCATCTCCCTCCCCTTTAAGCATTTCTGATTCCCCTTTTTCTTTTCTTTTGTTTTAAGCAACTTTTTTTTATGAACTTGTTTCTCGAAGATGCTTGTGGCGCAGGCGCCTCAAGCATCTTCGAAACACGTTTGCTTCGTACATGCTTCGAACTTGTCTGCAGAGAGTCTTTGCACGACCCATGTCACGCAAGGAAGAAACACGCCCAAGACAGTGCCAGCACACTGCCTTTTGTGTGGTGCGTTGGCTGAGTGACCGCGGTGTAAGGGGTACTATACTCCGTCCACCAGTGAGCTGTTAGGGAGGTAGAAACTATGTGAGCTTATTGAGCCAGTCCCCCGTCGGTTTTACATTGTCGTGATCGTGCTCTCTGCGCAAACTGAGGCGCAGAGAGCGGGGTCCGGCGATAGAAGCTAAAGGGTTCATTGGTCGGGCACGTATAGCTCCATCGCCTCGTAGTGCAGACGCAAACCTGGGTAGTTTTTTGGGGTTTTCGTTTCTTCGTTTAAGGACTTTATTTGACATATATAAGGACCTTATCTGATATAAAGATCCTAACAAATTAAAGATAGTGAGCCACCGCGTTCATTATAGGACCTTCTTTTTCCATGTGTGCACTTTTCAGCGTGTATCTAACACTATCTACACGAGGTGTTTCACATATTGCTGGCCGAATCGCGCCTCAAAAAGTCCATATGCAAGTATCCGTCTCACATGGTACCTTGTGAAAAAACCAGTTGACGTATTATATGCATTTTTCTCACCGAATAACCCGCAGGCCATTTCGATGTTCGGCTGTGGGTGTCTACCCTACTCTCCCTGTCGGATGGCACACAAATATTGTACTTTTTCTTACACCTGGTATTAAAATCTTACAATTAGTGATTTTTTAATTAAATAAATGGGGCACATAGCACCGATAATATGTTGTGTTTTATGATTATAAGACGTGTTCAAGTTAAGGTGGATTGTCTCAAACCCGTTGAAATTGCACATTTCGCTAATAAACCTACAAAAATTTGTTGGTTTTTCTTCGTATGATGTTATTGGATACGGATCGTATGGCTGCTTATGTTTCTTTTTTGTTTTCTGAAGGAATCGCAAAAAAAAAAAAAAGGCTGATGTCTTATTTATATTTGTTAAAGGGCCTATTTAGGAGAATTAATAACGCTCCGTAAGGTTCATATATAATGTTGAGCAATTAACTTTTCATTAGTAAATTTAAAGGTATGGTTTCAATTAGGAGCTTTCTGGGAATGATCGAAAAACCGCTAAGACAGCGCACTTTACACAAATAGAAGACAAACGCAATATTATATGAAGTAAGAAAAAAAAAAGAAGCAATATGAACACGTTTTCAGGTTTCAGTTCACCTTCGGAGCGAATCACAGATTTGATCTACGGGCATTCACTGAAACGTGGTTTTCAAATTAACATGATGCTGTTACTTTTTCAGGATTTAAGTCTGAAGGTGTTTACAAAAAAGAACGAAGAGGGGGGGGGGGGGGGGGTACTTTACTTTATTTTAAAGATAACCTTGACTATTTAGTCCTGTCGGAGTTTACACATGTTAATGGCCATTATGAGTCCATTGTTGTAAAATGCCTTGGGTCACTGATTGCTTCAGTTTATCGTCCCCCATTGGGCAATATCGATGAATTTCTTAAATACGTAAATGAAATCCTAGAATACATGTAATCTCTCAATTTACCAGTTGTTTGAGTTGTTGAGTTTAATATTGATTTGCTAATATCAAGTCGTTCCTGTCGGTGTTTGCTTGACGTTGTTGAATCTCTTGGTTGCTCAAGCGTTATTCATTCACCCACGAGAGTAACGTCTGAAAGTGAAACACTAATCGATCTGTGTGTTACTAGCCATTATCCAAATAATGTTATCGCGAGAATTCTTACGTTCGATTTAAGTGATCATTTGCCAATATACTGTATTTTACCACTAATTAAGAAGCGAAATTGTCGTTATCGTTATCCCCCTGAATTATGACGAAATTTTGGTATAAATGCCGTCGCTGCTTTCCGTGACATGATGGAAGATACGAGTTGGGATGACGTCTATAATGAAAAAGACCCAAATTTGAGTTATGAAATTTTAGAGCGCAGCTCTTAGGCGCCCGTTTCCGGCTTGAGCGGCGTTGGCGTCGGCGTCGCCGTCGCCGTCAGCGTTGGCGTAACCGCGAGCCCCCACCCCCCCCCCCCCCCCCCCCCCGAGTACCTCGGGAGGACCTCGGGTTCCTTCGGGAGGTCCTCGGGAGGATCTCGGGTTCCTTCGGGAGGACCTCGGGTACCTTCGGTGATCTCGGGGAGGGGGGGGTTCCGTGACCCCCCCCAGGTCACGTGACCCCCCCCCTCCCCAAGGTCACGTGGACCCCCCCCCCCCGAGGTCACGTGACCCCCCCTCAGTACCCTTCCCTCCTCCTACTCAAGAGCTGCGCTCTAATTCGGCGTTACAGGGAGTTGTAAACGGCTTTCACTTTTTTTTTTTTGCAGCAGATAAAGCACGTTTACAATGAAGCATTTCCTCTACGACCAATAATAAAATACAAAAAGTCTAGGAAACCGTGGGTTACACGCAGACTTGTGACTTGTAATCCGTTACTTTTAAAATATTTTTTTGTAATTTCCACGTTACTTTTTTTCGGAAGTAATTAGTAATGTAATTCCTTTACAAAATTTTGGTAACGGATTGCTTTAATTACTCGTTACTTTTTAAAAATATGAACATATACAGAAACTGCAGCAATATCAGTGTAGGACCAACCGCTCGACCAAAGCACAAAAACTAGCGCTCGCGCTCATGCATTTTTTGAGTACTGCATGCAGGTGACGTGGGCGATTGAAAGCGTCACCGTGGTTGGCCTTCCACAATTGGCCGAATGCAGATTATGACGTCAGCAAAGGATTTCTCTTCGACGGAAATAAGAGGAATGGAAGAACTTAAATTTTGGCGGTGTTGGCAGCGTTTGGTTTCAGAGCGCAATGATTTCAAGCTTCCACCATGCTAATTACAAACACCGTCGAACTTGTTGTTCGCAAGATAATGACATCACGAGTGGCAACCATAGGAGGGCGCCACTGAAACACCTCGCCGCTAACAGGGGGTATTCACTGGCGGCCATAGCTGTGTGCGCGACTGCTGAGCGCGTACTGACGGCAAGCTTTCACAGTTCTCCTGCAACGTGCATTCCGCATCATTGAGATTGGCAGTCTTAGCAGCCTATTAATGTGAGCTCGTTCTTAGCATGCGCTCTAAACATAATCCCCAAAAATGCAGAAGCTGACTGTGCGTTAAAGCTGCAGGCACGAGAGCGCAGCTTTGAGACGTAGCGCTTACGCTTGAAAGGCCCGTTACAGAAAGGAGCTTTCGTAGGTCGGTTCTTTACCTCCAAATCTCCTGGTGGGGGTGGACGCTGCTACTGGGCATTCGTACCGCTAGCTTTATTTGCAGGATTCTAGGTATCTTTTTCAGTCACCGTAAGCTAGAGGGATGGTGGGTGCGGTTGCAGCTTTTGCTGCCTTGTCAGCTTACAGGTGAACGGGGTGCACCTACAATCTTTCTCTTAAATACAATATTTTATTTTAAGAAGGACTACAGTAATGCGATGGTATGAGAATTGGAAAGTAGTGTTGTAGAACATTTTAGAAAACATCAAAATTGTTTACATTGTTTTCTTGTAAAATGTACGGAAAAAGTAACGTGAAAGTAATTTGTAATGTAACGAGTAAAGTAATCCGTTACTTTTCAGCGAAAGTATTTTGTTACGGTTATCCATTACATTTGAGGCTCGGTAATTTGTAATTGTAATCCATTACATTTTTCAAGTGACGGGCACAAGTCTGGTTACATGAGAGTTTTATAAAAGAAATAACGAACGTAATCAAACTATACGACAGGTTTATCCGTCTAAGGGACGAGGCAATACTGCTGGAATATAAACAAAAAAAGAAAAAAAATTAAGTAAAAACCTTAAGAAAGCAAGAGACGAATACCATAAAAACAGGTTCGCAGCTGTATCAAATGAACCTAGGAAACTTTGGAGTACAATCAGAAGCCTATTTGGAAATCCAAAAAGTAAGATACCTCGTAAACTAACGTTTGATGGTATTCAGTTTAGTGATGCCTTTTTGGCGGACAAATTTAATTCATTATTTATAAGTGCGGGTTCGTCCCTGCAACCACGTGGGTCAAAAGATAGCCTAGACAAGTATATTTCATCTGCAGTCAAAGACTCTATTTTCCTGTCCCCAACTGATGAACAAGAAATATACCTAATCCTTAAATCTTTAAATATAAATACAGCAGCCGGAGCAGATGATATCAAGGCCATACCAATCATAGCTGTCGCTGATCTTTTGTGTTCTCCTCTGCAGCATATATGTAACATTGAATTAGCAAATGGTACTTTTCCGAATGGCATAAAAATTGCAAGAGTTGCTGTTTTGCACAAAGGAGGTTCTTTTGACAACATTAATAACTATAGGCCCATATGCCCATATCTGTACTTCCTTTGTTTTCAAAAGAATTAGAACATTTGATAAAAAAAAAGGTTTTCAGTAAGTTTGTGAATGATAGAGGTGTTTTTGTAATGCAGCAATACGGTTTTCAAGAAAAAAAAAAAAAGGTCAACAGAAATTGCGCTACCTAATATCAAAGAAAAATTAATAAAAGTTTTTTTTTTTTTTTAAATAAACTATTTACCACTGGAATATTTCTAGACTTTAAAAAAGCGTTTGATTTAATTAAACATGATATATTGTTTTATAAACTACCATTTTACAGAATTCGAGGGGTTGCTTTAGATTTGGTACGTAGTTACTTATCTTGTCGGTTACAATATATTTATTTATTTATTTATTTATTTATTTATTCGAATACCTACATCGCCCAGTTCTGGGCATTATTGTAGGGGGTAAGGCAATACAAAACAATAACAAACGATAAATATAGAGATACACAAGAACTATTGTGATGCAGAAATAGTGGATATGACATTTTAGGAGAAAAATACAACACTTTGTACAATATATAAAAACAAAATATAGTGACTGGCACTATTGAAAGAGCACAGTGGAAAATTATTCCAAAAGTAGGTTTTTTAGGGCAGTAGGAAAAGAGGTAGGTGCCGCAGAGATGACATCAGTTGGTAAATTATTCCATTCGTGTATCGTTCGTGGAAAAAAAGAGTGCTTAAATACGTTAATTCTGCATCTATATTCACGTACTTTTAAGTAATGATCTGTACGCGGCGACAACTGGGTTCCTTAAGATAACGTTAT
Organism: Ixodes persulcatus; assembly: GCA_013358835.2. Classification (NCBI taxonomy): domain Eukaryota; kingdom Metazoa; phylum Arthropoda; class Arachnida; order Ixodida; family Ixodidae; genus Ixodes; species Ixodes persulcatus. The sequence continues at coordinate 259,176 of JABSTQ010010037.1, forward strand.
TTATGGATGTCGGTTCTACCGTTTAGTATGTTAAAAAAAATGTTTTAATGAATACCGGTCCAAGCCAGAACTAAGTTCGCATACGGTTCCACAGGGGTAACACGGATCTTTGAAGGGGACGTCGGTGGAAACTAACGCTGTGTTCATTTTTGGATTAAACCGTGCCCTTTGTATGTGACCGCAAACAAGTTGATGTCATTTACTTCGCTATGGCTAAGGTATTCAAGAAGGTTGATCATGATATTATTCTGTCTAGACTCGAGAGTTATGGTATAAATTCTACTTATTGTGATTGGGTCAATAGTTTATATTTCATGTTGCACGAATTGTATTCCTGTTTGGGTGCTTCATCTGACCCTTATTCAACGTCTTCCAATATGCTACAGAAAAAAAAAAAAAATCTTGGTCCACTTTTTTTAAGTTTTTGCAAATTATGTTTTTTTTTGCGTCAAGAACTCTCAAATATTGTTGTTCGTTGATAACATTAGGCTGTTTTGTTCAAATCGATTCATTTCTGACAGCGTGTTTCTTCATGATGACGCTCTAGCAGTGACCAAGTGTTGTCCACATAACTCCCTCGTTCTGAACGAGCTGAAAACTAAGACGAAGTTGCTGAGCAGGAAGTGGGGCTCATTTGGTTTTACTTACACCTTAGACTGCACTGTGATTACCCCAGTGCCCATCATTTGTGACCTTGGAATGTTTGTTGATTCAGCACTGAACTCTAATCACCGTGTACCAACTATTTGTTGGACCTCGCTGATGACTCTTGGTGCGATATCTCGTTTCACAGAGCGATGTTTTCTCGTCTGCATGTTTTGTGCGGCTATTTTGTTGTTTGGTGTGCACAAGACTTGAATTTGCTTGTATCCCTGGTAATTGTATCGACCACAATGCGTCATCCTCTATTGAACGTGTTCAAAGATGGCTCGTAGGAATACTTTACGGCAGATATTGTTCGGGCAAGTACTACTACAGCAATGACAAATTACTTCGGAAACTGTAATTATGCTCTTTATTTAGTGGACGTCCTTTACATTATTTATAGCTTTTACACCAGGTTGTGAAGGCAGCTGTTGACACATCACTGCTTTTAAGCACTGTTTGCTTTTATTCCTCTTCTCGGTCCAGTCGCTTTCAATGTTTTTTTTTCTCCCTAGGATTTTTTCCATACATCGCCTATTACAAGACTGCAACTGGAATATAACAAGTTAGATCAGTCTGTAAAATATATATTTTCGTGACATGAACAATTTTCGACTAGCAATTAAGCCATACGTGTTTGTCTTCCGTCTTCTACACTCTCCGTGTCCCTGCGTTGTTTGTTACATGCCACTAGTGTGTGTATGATTATGACTTTTCTTTGTTTCTGCTTTTGTATGTGCTTTTCTATTCTTTTGGCAGTGTATCACTTGTTAGGCTTCTGTTTGTGGATACATTTTAGTCCGTTTTCCGACCCGATCGATCGTCATTTCTAAGCTACGCTGCCCAGATTCTTGTAGTTTACCGTAAAACTACCACTGCGAATTGTGACGTATGTAGAACATAGAACATAGCTTTACAGTACAATTACTCAACCCCGACGAACTCGCCTGTTTTATAATAAACTTTTGTTTTAAGACGGTCTCGTATTCTAACTTACGCCAACCTACAGGCCATATATTTCGCTTCACCATAAGTCAGAGAGCATACCAAGTACTAGAATTCAGACAAACAGAAGCGCACAAAATAAAAGCGCAACGTCACAGTTAATTTTCTGCGTATGACTGAATTGCCATCGGCAACGCATGCGAAGAAAGACTATAAACTTTGCGACGATGTGCTTTGCTGCGCTGGTTCGCTACATGGGATGGTAGCGACGGCTGCTCTCTGATTTAAGTTAACACGAAGCGTATGTCCTACTACAATGGAACGGGCAGATGGGCGCTCCGTCGCATATTAGATCATAGTTCTTCTCTCAATGTGCACTCTCAATAAGGCCTACACGTGCACTGCACTGGCATGCACGATCAACAGGAACAATCGTTCTTCTTTTAATCACCTTTGGAGTTTAGACAGTGCGTGGCATTAAACTTGAGTGATCACGCAGTCTGAACGACAAAGAGGCCCATTGGAGCATGGTTCTGTGTGGTCCCTTCACGAGCTGCACCAGACAAACGACGATTGACTGGTGTTGATAGTGTATCGCAGTGCACGCTACCAGGTATTTCGGATGAACGAAATATACGTTCCTTATACTTTTCTACATGCATGCAAGAAACGAAGATCCTGCATGATTCCTCCAGACGTATAGTTTTGTCATCCATGTTTCACTATGGGGCGGCAAATTTGTTACAACCTAAACCTTTGCAAAAAGGAAACGAAAGTGGCGGGAGATTGTGCTGCTACGGCCCCTCGATTCCCTCTCCAGCGGGAGGAGGGGATCGAGCGGCCGTGGTACTGCATTGCAAAGAATGGCGGTGCCTCCTTCCTAACGCTAGAGGCCCATTCTCACACACAGCATCCGTACGGGATCTGTACAATTTGCCTATATTCTTCTCGGACACGCTACCGCAGCCACTCTCAAAGTCCTCATTGATCCCAACACGGCTCGAGAGACAAAAAGGCACGCCCAACCGCTGCACGAGTAATAAGCGAGTAGTTGAAGCATTTAGAAGGCGTGAATCCCGCAGTAATTTCTCCGGCAAATGGCTAGGGCACGAAAAACGAGAAGGAGCCCTTTTTGCGGCACCTAACTGCCCGAGAAGAATTACGGCCCTTTCTGTGTACTGCTTGCTTCGGGTCCGGGGCGGACGGCCCACAACGGTAGCCCAAATCCCGAGCCGCCCCCACGCTTTCGGTGGAGCTCCCTTCTCCTCCCCCCTTTCTCTCTCTCTTCCCGTGCCGGGACGCGTGTGTTCTAAACATAGGGCTGCTAGATTTAAACCAGACGTTCTCTTCATGCCGTTTTTCGCCTTTTGGGACTCCCTCCCCCATTAGTTGCTCCGGAGCCCCGAAGCCTGTGCCCTCGACTGCCGCCAAGCTTTCCTCCTCAACGGCCCTCTTGGCTCGCGTCTTTTTTTCTTTTTGGAGAGGGGGGATCTTGCTCCGAGTTGGTGTGCGGTCAGTCGCGTTTGTTTAAAGTTGTTTTCTTCTTCTTTTGATAGCCTGATTGACTTGGGGAAGGGGCTATGTTTTGTTTCGTTTGCTGGCGCAAACTTGGGAAGTTAACGCGGACGACTCTGTTTCGTGAAATATGGGGCCTCCCCGCGAGCGGCGCCTCTTGCCTCCCCCGCGTTCGAGACAGCGGGTATGCTGCTTGTTTTGTTTGGTATTTTAATTTTAGGTTCTTTATTTTTTATGAGGTGGGTGGGGAGAGTGAAAACGCGCGAAGTTCGTTCTGGCTTCTCGTCTTTTTATGGTGCTTGTTCCGTGAAAGTCAACCGAGCAGTTTGAGAGTGCAGAAGAAATGCGAGAGAAAGCAAGCTTTTCGAGCGCTTTCCTAGGTTTTGCCTATGTGTTGAGAGCGATGGGAGAGATTGCAGACATTTCTGGTATGCTCGAGAAACACGGCGCCTAACAACCGAGACTGTTGTCGACACCACAGATTTCTGCGCATGAAACTTGGGGTGACGAGCCATCGTATGTGGCTCAGAATTGGTGGACACAACGAGAGATTCGTGGTTATCTGGCGAAATTCCGGAAGTTATCTGGGCAGAAGCCAGCAAGAATCGCACAGTTGTCTACACGGACAGCTTCGGGAACACGATAGAAACGCTTTGTAAATAAACTGACTTTTAAAAGTAATTCACCCATCTTTTAAAACTAAACCTGGCTGATACTTCTGTCTCCAGTTCTCAGAAAACTGCAAGCCCGAGGCAAAACCTTCCTAAAGCGTTGCCGCAGAAGAACGAGGTATAAAACAATTACTTATTGTAACAACACGCGTATATTTCTCCAGGGTGCTTAACTAGCTTAGTAAGGTCCATGCACACGCAAACTCAACTGCAGTTGCGTCAACAACGTCTCCAGCCTGAAAAAAAGCAAGCATTCACGCGTGCGGACGAAGAAACCGCAGCGCAGCTCGTGCGACCACAACCACACAAACTCACAGACGTACGCCAAATAACGAGCGACGCCAACCGCTCGCTCGATAAGTTCATTCAGCCCGTCGTTATCCTCCTCCGTGTCCAGGCTAATTTCTGCACGTCCTCTGTGCAGCCTCTTCAGAATCTACCTCGCTCTGCTCAGTATGCCGCACGCGATCACTCGAGAGCCCATATAGGTTCCCGAGCGAGGCCCCAGCAAACGACCTGTTCCCCCGGTGATGTGACTTTTGGCAAATGGGATGGACGATTGCGTCGGCCGCCTTCGCGGGAAGTACCAGTGATCTGTGGCGGCCATCTGCGGGCAGCGCGTGAGCTGCGAATTGCATGGAAGTGGGAGGTGGGTTGCGGGTGGGGAGGGAGCAGGGAGACGACGGGCGGTTTGTCTCGTGAAGATGGCGCGGAGACACGGGTGGATTCCTGTCCCTGCGCGCGGCCGGCGGCGGTATCGGCCTGGCGACGCGGCTGCTCTTCGCGCGACACAAATCAGCGGCCGAATGCCGTCGGCCGATATTGGACCGCCGGATTGACCACGCGGGGCACGTCGCCGTCCCCTTCCAGACTGGCCCGCATACGTCGCGCGTTTTGGCCCGAGTGCTCGGATCATCTTAACGAACTCTTCGCGCACGTATTTCCGCCCTCTCTTTATCCGGCGAGTCACGCGAGTGGATTTACTGAAGCCGCGGCCACACTGCACGTACATCATACAGTCTGCAACCACTCTCTGGGGCGTGTGTTTTGTATGAACGGCACTTCTCTCACGTTGGTCGCAAGAAAATCTGTCTGGAGACGTGAATGAACACGCTTCGAATAGGCTCGAGGCGAGTCCGCAGAGAATGCTCTCATCATATCTGCAGCCAACGCAGTGGTCAACACAACACAATTAAACACTTGCGTGACGTTGATTGTGGGAGGAGCATTTTCCAGCGGTAGGACGACGAAGGACGCTCCTAAGCCAATCGCATTCGCGAGTCATGGCCTCTCCCGAGCGGCGATTGAGGGAAGTAATTAGTAATCTTTCTAAGGTTATATAACTTACACTTTGACCTAATCTCCACAACCCCTTGCGATCAGTGATTGGAAGGTGTTTAGACAAGAGATATATAAGATAAATGACCGAAATGTTTGTCGTGGGATTGGGAAAATCGATCTAGATGACTTTCGCGCAAGCTCTGGTAAAAATACACGAGGGGAGCAAAGAAAATAATAAAGAAAGGGACATTTCACATTTGAGAAAAAGACGGAGAAATGGGTTCACATTGGAAACGTTGATATGCGACTTTTTCTTACTCCACAAGGTATCGTATTTTGAAATACTGGGTCGATCGTCGGCACCGAGTTGTTGACTTTTCATTTCGAACTTATGAGAAGGGCGATACCGCCCTGACTGAAAACTTTCTCCGAGTCTTCTTTGGGTCGTGAAAGGCACGTTGAGAAATAGGTTTCTTAGATAAACAAAGTTGCCTCGCTTATTTTCACCTATATTTTCCCCCCAATTTGCCCTTATATTTTCTAAGTCCTAAGCAGGCCACCGAGTGCTGACTCGCGGCGAGAAGTTTCTGGTGGACTTTTTTTTCACCACCCAGAGTGAGGATACTTCAACTTCCTCCCCTGGTGCAGGCACGTGCAATGCCTAGCTTCTATGCACAAGGAATATTAAAACATAACCGCGTGGGTAGCACGTGCACTGCCCATAGTGAGGAAAACAAAAGCGCCCCTAGCGAGCTTCTCACCGCGAATAGGGTGGCCGATGGCGCTGAGAGCGTCGTTGAAACAATCTTTAAACTTTGGGCTAAAATATTTGGGCACTGCACTTCAACGAAAAGAAGTCTGGAGCGTCTACTTTCCCGCAAAGCACTCGGGAGGGCAGATCGCTGCAATCCACGGATGGCGCTCGACCAATGACGAGGTTGAAAATACGTTTAAATCGGTTTGAATCGGTTCGAATCGGTTCGAATCGGTTCGAATCGAATAGCACCGCGTCATTCTTAGCCTTCAGTGTCAAAGAAATAGCGACGACAACCGGCTCTCTGAACTGTGTCGATGGGATGACACTGGGCTGTTTGATTCGAACCTTTATTAGCACACCCTTACCAAAAAAGAACAGTGTGTTGTGGCTCTTAGCGTGGCACTTCACCGAGAGAGTCTGAAGTGTGCTTCTTCCTCGTATAACGGTCTTATCACGTTGGTACATACAAAAGCTTGTCTGCAGACATGTTGTAAGCATGTATAACGCAACGAGTCTTATAATAATTGGGGTTGTGTGGATATTTATACAGCGAGTCGTTGGTCAGCCATTTTAAAGTGCGACGAGTCACTCGCTGTAGATGAGCAATTTAGCCAGTGCAGTAAAACCGCTAGCCTGGGGTCTTTAACGTGCACCACGCAGTAGTGATACACGACCGCACGCCGGTACGATTCTCATGCTTCAGGAACGTCCGCAAATGTCATAATGTGCGCAGCGTACGGCGTGTCTTTTGTTTGATGTACTACGAGCAACGGGACTGCGGCTTTATTGAATGCACAACTTGTGTTTCTCCTATATGAACCTGCTGCCGGCTCTTCGTGAAATCGAAAGAAAAATTGACCGCATCTCCACGTGGTGAATGATGTTGCTTGGGGCGAAGCTCTGGTGGTGCTTGTCTGCGTAGATGCCGAGCCGCAGCATGCCGAGCCTTTTCATTCATGTCAGTAGGAGAATGTGTGGTTTTCTTCTTTTTCTTTTTTTAAGCAGACAGATGGGATGGCATCTCAGAACCCCCTACTCTTTTTTTTTCTTCTTTTTCTTTGAGCCTTTTCATTCATGTCAGTAGGAGAATGTGTGGTTTTCTTCTTTTTCTTTTTTTAAGCAGACAGATGGGATGGCATCTCAGAACCCCCAACTCTTTTTTTTCTTCTTTTTCTTTTTTCATAATTTTTGTCATCTTTTTTTTTCCAATTTTTTTTTTGCCCTACACGAGCACGTGAGCATGTGCTCACGTGCTCGTGAGCACGTGATCTCACGAGCAGAAGCACGAGCACCCGACGCCGGCCTACGGCGGACGGACATACGGACATGGCTAGCCCCTAAGGAGCTTCCCCCCTAAAAGGAAACAATGCGCAGAGAAGAACAGTTTATCAAAATTAATAATGGGGCTATCGACGCTTTATAGCAGCTGTGCATGGGCTCCGCCATAACTGACCTTCAGTTTTTGTTCCCTCTTATTCCGTTCGCTTGACTTCATCATTTCCACAGCAGGACAGGTTATTGCCATTTTAAGTGTTACTGTGTCCCTCCCCCCAGCATAGGCCGTTGTGGAGACTCGTCAACGCCCGCTTCAGTGGCTCGGCATCTCGGTAAGACAAGAGAAGGGCGGCTATGGCGGCTCAATCTGACGCGTGTGTAAAGCGTCTATACTTCGTCTCACCTTAAAGGGGTCATGAAACGATTTTCCTACTTCTTCCTCCTTAGCTTTAATCCTCAACTCAAATGCGAATTGTGAAATCACGTGGTCGTGACATTCCTTCGGCACCGGTGCGATGACTCCTAGCTTCCACCGTGATTTTTATGCACACCATAGAACTTGTCATTCCCCAGTGACAATAAGTTCCGTCAGGGCACTCATTGGCCACGAACTCGAATCCAAATATTCGTCGACGGATTGATTGTTGACGAGCGCATACGTCCGAGTGACGCAGTTCTCGTGTCCAATGCGTGAGCTGGGCTCTGCTGACGTCAGTTTGGCGCCGGTGACGCGCTTTTGGAACCGCGGATGTATCATAGTGAAAAGGCGGAGAGCTTTCGAAGGCAAGAAGGTACAAAATAGTCCGCTATATTTTCAAATGTTCGTACCGAAAAGCTGGCTTTTGACTTTCTAGCCTCTTTCTTTTGGCCAACTAAACGATATGCGAGTAGTAAAGTCCCAATTTAAAATCATTCATCCCAACCCAAAATTCGTTTCATGGGCCCTTTAAGGCTGAACTCCATGGGACGAATTATGCGACGAATAACTGGCTAACGCCGCCCGACGGCACGCTCGTTTTGCGCGCGACGTAGCAGCCACTGTGTTGATTCCACGCGCAGATCAAAAGCCGCCGGCCAAACTTCGTCGGTTATTCGCAGCATATTCGTCCCATGGAGTTCAGCCTTTAGTATGGACTATTGTTAGCCGCGCGTGCTAAAAGCGCGAGCTAGTTGCTTCGAACGAAGCCTCGGCGGCTGCACGAGTGCTCGTGCAGCGAGTGCTCCAGTCAAGGCAGTCAAGGTAGCCGCTCGCGCTAGCACAGCATTCGCGGTTATACTTCGTCTCACCTTAGTATGGACTATGGACTATTGTTAGCCGCGCGTGCCAAAAAAGCGAGCTATTCGCTTTGAATGAAGCCGCGGCGGCTGCTCGAGCGCTCGTGCAGCAAGTGCTCTAGTCAAGGCAGTCGAGGCTGGCCGCTCGCGCTAGTACAGCCTTCGCGGTTAGTCCATGCTAGGGTGAGACGAAGTATAGTCCATGCTAAGGTGAGACGAAGTATAATTGGTACATTTGAACGAAAGGAGGTTAAGCGCCTCGAAGACAGGGACAATGATCGAGACGCACCGAGCGCCCGTTGTCGCTTTGTTTTTTGTCCCCTGTCTTTGAGGCGTTTATTTCTTAAGAACAATTTGTACTTCGTCTCGCCTTCAGTTCTCTAGAATGCCATATCAGAGGCCGCGAATGCGAGCTTTTTGCTGCTTCGTGGCCGGCGTTTTCACTAATATATATTTGGAACTAATCACATTTGAGGCTTTTATTATACCCCTTTTTATTTACTCCTTCAAACTAAAACGTAAAATTGGGAATAACACATTGCTCAGGAGGTTGGCTAGTAGGTGCCCCTACGTACGGGCTATCTAACTATCTGCAAGCCGTGCACGTCGCCACGTTCCCCCTTTTCTTTTATGCAAATAAATATGATTGATTGATTGACTGATTGATTGATTGATTGATTGATTGAATAGTTGGTGTTATTTTTGTTTAGTTTTCTGCCCGGCATGCGTTTTGGTTACGTCACTTGGGTAAATACAAAAACCAGAACACCAAATTTTATTTACTTGAGTCTTTCGCTTTATGATTGATTTTCTTTTTGACAATCCGAACTGTTTTATCTTAGCACATATTGATGTTTTATCATGCAAACATTTTTATTCCGGTATGTAAGGTATTGTCTGGCTGAGGCTTGATAAGAGACGGAAAAATTGCGCGGGCGCCTTACCGAAACCGCTAGCCTTGTACCTGCTCTACGAGTGGTAGCTTTAGTGCACAACTGCGCTTCTCACGCGCTGAAAGTCTTTCTGAAAATGACTGATTTAGGGGTTTTGGACGACGCTCAGCAAGTTTCTACTTGGAACCATATGTATATTTTCACTAATTAAAAAGTTGAGTAGTGAATTTTAATTAATTAGCCGACTTATCGCAAAGATTAGCCACCCACATAATGTCCCCCTGGGCGTTTAACTCACTCGCACAAACCGCATACGTGTAGCTTTCACGTCTTTTTTTTAAACAAATCTGCAAGAATAAAAAAACCACTCGGTATATATATAAATATACCTACTTCACAGAAATTAATTGCAGCGGAAATGAATAAATCCTACCAATGTATACACTCCGATTCCCCTTGCGATGGGCCGCAGCGAACGCTGCGACCCATTCCTTCTAATCCAGCGTGCTGAACGTGTCACGTGACTAAGAGTCCCGTGCGTCGCTCGCTACCCTCTGTGTCTCGCCCGAAGGTCACGTGGTAGGCACGCGGCATTAGATTGGCTTCGATGGCTCGTAGCATCCTCCGCGGTCCATCGTAAGGTGAAACAAAGTATACACACCAACGCAGCTTACAAACAAATGCCTGGTGTGTGGGCACTGCGCGAGCGCAGAAACCAAACTCATGGGAGATGAAGTGTCTGCGAGTGCACAGTACCGACAGCAGCGCCACCGCGGGGGCGTTACGTCAGAGAGCTGAGTTTGTCTATACATGTCTGCAATACAGCCTCAGGGCGCCGCCATCTTGCTCTAGTTAGGGTGCGCTTGAGTGAGGCCATAATCCGATTACGACGCTTTGGCAAGGTGTCGTAATCGGATTATGACCGTGCCCAAGCGCACCCCAAGCGAGCAAGATGGCGGCGCCTTGAGGCCGTACTTGCAAACCTGTATAGACCTTTTCACCCTCCTCGGCATGGGCGCTGCCATCTTGAAATCACGTGACGCGGCAGCCATTAGGTTGCTTCAACTTGCTGCTCCGCTCTCCCCTCCGCGCCTTGGCGCATGCGTTGTATTCGTGTTTTTCGTCGCGTTTCACCGCTCTTTCTTGCCTTATCTCGGAAACTGTAGTCCGATACGTCTACTTGACGACTAAGACATCTCGGGGGCTCAGATGTCCTTATGACAACTGAGGTTTGTTTACTAATAGTGGCGGAACATTCTCAGTAAGAAGCGCGTATATTTATATCGCGCATTTAGGATCGGAAGGCGTCAAGAATAGTCATCGTAAGGAAACCATCTATATTTCCAGAAAGTATCGTTCTTTGCAGCGTTTTTTTTATTATGTGAGGAAACTCGCGGAGGAGATGGACGACGAACGTTCACCTTGTATTTTACCTACATGCGTAGTAGGTATTTTACATATATATATATATATATATATATATATATATATATATATATATATATATATATATATATATTGTGAAGAAGAAGACGACGACGGAGGGGGCAGTGGCGTGCCTCACCATCTCGCGCGCCAGGCTCCGCGCGCACGGCCCGGCTCCCATAAAATCCTTTCTATCACATTGAGTGGACGCGTCATCGTCATTTGCTGCCGGCCGCACATCTTCGTAACATTTGGTGGAGGTGCGGGGTACATCATCTTTCGTTCTTCGTCATCATCGCTCCGGACCTTGGCTGCAGTACTCCTCCGCCACAGCCGATTGAGCGCCGGACCATAGCCCCGCCGCACAGCCCCCGCCCCGTGAACTGCCTGAAATGCCGAAGTGTTCGAGACAGAGTTTCAAAGAATGTGAGTTACGAGAATTTTTATGAAGAGTGCCGTGAAGAAGTTGAACTATGGACGAAATCGAGAGACGGACGCGAGCTTATGGTCCCCTGCCCTGTCCCCAGCCCCGTTGGTGTTGGTAGTGGTCAGATGAGTTCCCTAGCCCTGATCGTGACGTCGTGGGGCTGTGGCTGGTACAGAGGTCGGCAATGCTGTGGAGAGAGGCTGCAGGTTCAAGAACATTTTCATTCTACGCGGCCGGCAGCAGTCATTCTTTTGTCCATCTTTCTTCGACCTTGTCTTCTATGTCTGTGTGTGTGTTTTCAGTTTACTCTCGTGTTTTCATCATTCATCGGCCGGGTCGTCCTCTGTAAAGGAGGGGGAAATGTGAAGAATAAGACGACAACGGCTGGGGCAGTGGCGTGCCTCACCATCTCGCGCCAGGCTCCGCGCGCACGGCCCGGCTTCCATAAAATCCTTTCTATCACATTGAGTGGACGCGTCATCGTCATTTGCTGCCGGCCGCACATCTTCGTAACAATATATATATAACAATATTTTTTTGCACTTATGAAGTTTAAGAAATTGTATACCGTGCTCTCTCCCACTTTGACAGTCATTTAAGTGATTTATTGATTATATTTAAATAACCAGTTCAATCCACTTAATTTATTTTAACACAAAGGCTGGGACTTCCCGCGTAAGAAACTGACACAGACACTTAAAAGTAGCGAGTTTTAGAATAAAGTGCACTAAGAACTAACGTCATTTGTTTCTATTTGCAAATCCAAAACGCGGTTTGGGTTCGACGCATAAACCAATAATGACGACGCTTTTTTTTTGCGTACGTTGTTTTATTTTTTGCCAATATCTAAAATTCGCAATATTTGACGCCGAAAAAAAAAAAAAAGAGCCGTCTGCATAACAATTACTTGAGTTTAGGATTGTCGATGGCGAATATAGGTTTACTTTTGGTGGCTGGCGACGCCGAAATTTACAAAGCGAATCTGTTCAAACAAATAAATATTTGTTTACACAGGTCTGTGAAGTTTTGCCTAGCGCTAGAATTCAGCAAAACTTTCCGAGGTATTTCTCCTCCTGCGCCCTTTAATTTTATTTCGCTAAATTTTCAGAAGACAGATGCCAGATTTAATTTCATGGGCCTGTCACTTATATCATATCTTGAGTAAGCAGATGTTCATATAACAATAATTTATTTCATTGCGCCAATATCGCGAAAGGCTACTTATGAGTACTTTAGCAGGGTTGATAATTTAAGAAATTTTCTACTCGGCCTGTCAAAACATGCTTGAGTACTGAAATAAAAAAAAGGAGGCCGAGACGATACTACTTGTTTATATCAATTATCTGCGTCATTACACGATACATTTTTAGTCAGAGAAGTTCACTAAAGGTTGGGTGCCCATGAAAACCAAACAGTGAGTAGTAAACTCGCGAGTTCATCTGTTCTGACCGAATCAGCACATTTCTAATCAAGCTGTCGATATGCTTCTTTACATTCCCATGTTAGTCTCGTCATCAGTTTGTTTTTCTTGAAACTAGTGTTATCGGTTATGGCCGTAGACGATAGTAATCTTCCATGTACATCAGTCAGGCGTTTCGCAACCGACCATAATCAGGTACATCAAAGGAGTTGGGAAAACAAAATCCCGCAATTTAGGCTAAAATACACCTCGTAGTTATCAAAGTGGCTCAATACCACTGTTTCATTGGTTGTGTGGTACAAGAAAAATGATCGTATCGCAAAATTAAGCAAAAATAACGTAAAACAGCAACATAGCCGCGTTCATGTTGAAACCGAAACCGACCAAATTGAAGCAACCTAATGGCGCCGAGTGCGTCAGCGCCCTCTATCCGCCGGTGAGGCAACTACTAAAATGAAAAGGTCTATACACGTTTTCAAACGTGTATACTGGAGGCGGATTCAAGTCGGAACTGGGGGAGCCATGCACATTCGACGCTTCTGCACGGGCGCCTCCTGCTGAAAGATTGCCGAAAAAAAAAAAAAAAAGCTCGGACCACCGTGATGCTGTTGAATGGGAAATCTTGTTCCGGCGCTGGCATTCGCGGGGAGTTAGCGGTCGAAATTTATTTGTACGCGCGAGGGGAACGCGCCAAATTTTCGAGCATTTCTGCCACGCGCTTCGTCGCATGGCGCGGACGCCCCGAAAGAATGTACAGGGTGTGATCTTGTTGTTGCGCAATAAGGGGCTCGCGTTTGATCCACCGCTGCGTTCAAGGAAAGAGGGAAGTTCTCTTCTCGGTCAACAATCAAGCTGTCTCTTTTAACATAAACCTGAGCCCTACGTCGCAGCTTGAGGTCACTCGTGGAGAGACTCCTGCGTATGCATCCTTAAAGATGAGCTCCGACGGTTTTTCTGAGCTACCCACACTAAACACATCTTGAAAATATCCAGGCTCTACTTTTCAAGACGTGCTATTTATTATTTACAAATTCAAAATAGCTATCAAAAAAGCAAATCGGCTAATGAAGGTTATGCTTAAACCACATTCAAATTTAGCAGTGCTTTTCAGTGGGCTAACGTCACATGTTGTAATACTGGAATGCCGAGCAGGCAGTCAAATGCGGAATTTCCTGGGTGGATTCGGAGCGATCAGAAGGACTTCTTGTTCGCGCCTTAAAGATGCCCTGAGGAGGTTCCTGAGAACGCATAAATATGGCGATAATTCACTCTGATGGCTCTACGCATCCTAGAAATCCCTATATCATGACGATACGAGGCCATGTTAATGCATGCTTCATTCACACTGGCGTTTGAATCGCCACCATGAAGCGGAACCGCTCGCTTTCATTATCAAGTACGCGTGAATTTGTTCTGCTTCTTTAAAGGGAAACTAGAGCGGTTTTGTATTTGAGGAAAAACACCTAAATCGTCTTCAATTGGCCTCCAGGATCACGAATATCGACATCATGTTTCAATTTGGCGCACGGAGGCTGCAGAAATTAATTTTCAAGGTACCGCTGATCCTTCTCTCTCCCGGGCCGTGACGTTAAATTAGGAGTTTACGGAATCTCCGCTCTCGCGCATTTTCAGCGCCTGTCAAAGCGATGCACACGCACTCTCGCTATTTAAAAAAAAAAAAAAAGGATCAGGAAGAGACGTCACAACTGGTGTCAGTGTAGAGGGATACACCCGGCAAGCTTGCAATTGCACGCGCTGACCACACGAGCGACACGCGCTTAGCGGCCCAAAGAACCGAGTATGACGTCACGACTTGTCGGAGGTTTTTTGTGTTTTCTCGCATTTAGTTACATCTTCAGGCAAAACGAACTTGATGTTCAGATTCACGAATAAAAGATTCACAGATTCACGAAATAAAAATACGTCAGAATTCACCTCGTTTTCTTCAAGAAGTATTTAGCTTCGTTTTAAGCAACCGCGTTCGCAACCGCTTGGCGAATGCGGTTCAGCCCCCAGAGTGAATATGGCCTTGCGCGTGCAAGAAGATACCAACCAAATAGCGCTTCAAAACCGCTCCAAGTCCACCAAGCGAATTCCACATAATAACACTGCATGTCGCGATTTTTTTTTTTTTTTTTTTATGGTAGAGTGACGTTTACTAGCATTAATTTCACACCATCAAACTTCTCCGGCGGGAGCGAGCGGTACTGCCCCTAATTACAACATCGGATCGTTGGCGTCACGTTTTCAGCGTTGCCAGTACAGCTTCTGAGTCAAAGAACCGCGAAGTTCTTTGACTCAAAAGTCGGGAGCAACGTCCTATTTTTAAAATTTAATAACTTCTTGGAAAAAAAAAATTTCTTTAGATCTGTAAGTTGAGTTATTAGTTGAGTTATAAATATTTGTGTGTAAAAACCATTTTGAGGCAAATCATGAAGTATCCAATTTCTGCCTTTTTAACATTGGAAGTGGTTGTTGGACTTGGGAAACAATTAATTGATTTTTAAGATAATTTTGTAATTGCAACATTGGATTATTGAGACAGTAATTTGAACTATAACTTAATTACAAAGCTACTTAATCCACGCTTGCCGTAATATTTATTTTTTACTTTTATAAGTGAGACACATCATAAGGTAATTAAAGCCCTATTGACAGTCAATTAAACAAAATAAAATAAAAAGGTTCTGGACTAAATATTTGCAGTTATAACTACAACTCGAGCATGCGATAGAAAAGTGATATCATATGCAAATCAATAGGGCAATTTACATTTTTAAAATATTTTAAGCTACTATAGGGTGTCCCAAGTCACCAGGCTCCATCTAAAATGGACCGTAAAAATCGACGCCTGCACGTAGCAATCTAAACTTTTCGTTAAAGATGTATTTCACATGTCGGTTTTTTTCTTTTAAAATTACAAAGCATCGCTCTCTGTAAAAAATAGGGCCAAAAACTTGCCAGGATCAACGGCAGATGGCGACGCAGACGACCGAGTCGAATTTCGGGGTGTGTTTGGCGCACCTATTGATAGATGGCATCGGGAGCAGCGTCCGAAGGTGTAGCCGAGTAGCGAAAGAAAGCAGACAACACGCAGACTAAATCCGTTGGCAGGAAAAGCGCCGTGGTTATGCAAACGCGTTTTTTTTTTTTAATCTGATTTCAATGACTTTATTTATTTTTTAACCAAAGGTACATTACAAAAAGATTACGTTCATTGTCATAAACCACGGAGGTCACGAGCAGTCTCAATAAAGAGGTAGCGCCATCTATCAATACGAGCGCCAAACGCGCCCCGCAACTCGACTTGGTCGTCTGCGTCGCCGCCCGCCCTTGGCCCTGCAGCAAGATTTCTGTCCCTATTTTTTCACAGAAAAGGAGCTACGCTTTCTAATTTTACAAGAAAAAACCGACCTGTGAAATGCATCTTTGACGAAAATTTTAGATTGCTATGTGCAGGCGTCGATTTCTACGGTCCATTTTAGATCGAGCCTGGTGACTTGGGACACCCTTATTTTACTTTTTCTTTTGCGCATTTTGAAGAAAACACTTGAACCATCACTGAACAATCAAGAACCGCACATCGGATCGTCATAAATATTGAATTACCATAGTTTATTGTCTCTAAGTCACACTTTCGTATAAGTTGCGACGATATACTTGTATGGTCGGAGCGGCGAAACTGCACTCAGACGCTCACATATATGTATTATGATCGCAATATGTGCGCAAGCGAGAACAAGTTCAGTAGTGTCGTCGACGAACCGAACGAGAAATATAATCCCCGCGGTAAATTTTTGGTGATTAAGGGTCATACTTATTAAATAAAAATTAAAAAAGTCGCATCGTTGTGACCAACGCACCAACGGTAATTGAAAAAAGAAAGAAACGGGAGTCTGGTGAGGTTATTGAATGCTAATGACTCGTCGCTTGTTATCACGTTCTCGCGCTTGCATTTGATAAGGGCTTCGTGTCATGCTAGATTATGATTTTTTTTTTTCGAGGCTTCTCGAACCGCTGCGTCGGCGTGAAGCAACACTTTTAGAAACAAAATGGCGGATCAAACTGCGGGGGCGCTTCCAAGAGGTGAGCCGCCACTCAAATATGAACAGAAATAAAGAAGGAGGCGTGCGGATGAAGTCTGCGGCTTTCTAGCCGACGGGCTCAGTGGCAAGGAGGCTCTCGCTGAGCCAGTAAAGAGAGCTGCGTGACTCAATTTTTCACTCGGAAGACACGCTGGTAAATGCGGGTGTCACTTTATCACTCACACTTCCCTTTTATTTTATGTCGACGAGCCTCGGAAGACGAGGTCAGCTATGCGTTAGTGAGGAGCTCTGGGACCGCGCTTGCACTAGATGTTGGTTAGTTTTGTTCTAAATCCTACGAGGACAACGATCTTTAGAGAGTCTTCCGGATTTAATTCCCTCTTTGAAAAAAATAAAATCTAGAAAGCGAGGCGTAAATGAAACCACGATTCCAGTTTTCGCGGGAACTTGGTGCTTCCGCTTCTTCTAACTCAACGAAACAAGCGCGTGCTTGGAATCGTTTGAATTAAAGTGTCTCGATTAACGTTTTGCTAAGTAGCGAAAGAGATTGATGCGCCGACGCGCTCTCCCATTGGCCCGGGCTTGCGTTCAGTTTCTTGTTAGGAGGAACTTGGCAGATTTGACTCAACCTCACTCTCGAGTAACGGTTTGGTACCTTGGCGTTCGAAAACCTACCAGCATGCAGCATTGTTTTATCTGGATTGTCACGTGGCATGACCCGCCGGAGTTACTTGGAAGATTTTGAACACAGCCATGGCGGGCGAGTTAGGAGGAACATAGCGGACCGCGCGCTAGCAGACGACAGGAGCGAGGGGAGGACGGGCGAGCGAGGAACGCTTGTCGCTACCTCGCATAAGGTTCATATAGGAACGTTAAAGTTTGAATATATGTTCCTTTCCATTTTTTTTTTTTTTTGTGCCTTGAAAATATAAAGCATAAAGTAAGGTTTACTTGAGCAATCAACTGTGCTTTCACGAATGATGTGACAAATGCGTATTTTGTAATAATATAATAGTTATAAACTTTTCTCGCTTCATTTTTGCATTCTTCTTCTCTCTGATGTTTTTTTTTTGCATTTGATTTTAAGGAGCCTTTAACGTATTTTTACTAATTGAAGTTTCATTAACCATACTTCACGTTTCACTTTTGTGTGTTACATATTAAAGGCATCGCACGGAGGCACTTTAAGAAATTATCGCGAAGGAGTAATGACGCACCACTGGTATGCTGCACTATCTAACCACCTAGTCCCATTCACTCCCCAGCGCAATCATTTCTTCTACCTGTTTACGATGACGAACCAGAACTTTTGATGCCTTCAACACCAGCGTTCCCGTCTACTCTGAAGCATAAAGAAAAAAAAAAACAAAAAAAAAAACAGCAAGCCATAGATTCTGTTCCGAGTTCCCTCCTGCTGTGACCTAGAAGAATTCCTCCCGGCGGTAGTGTTTAAACTCTCTTAACAGCTTTTGGAGAGCTTTATGGCGCAGCCTGCAAGTTGAAGAAATAAATAACAGTGCGCGCCCAACGCTTTTTTTTTTAGTAACGTTTGTTATTTTCCCTGGAAACGATGTAAACACCTTTAGAGAAATAAAGAAAAAGGGCGCGTGATGCGCTCAAAAATCTTTCGCAGATATGAGTCAGTGGCACTCTCCTTTCGAGGCCTGCGTATATTCTTAGAAACTCTGGTCCGTTCGAAACTTCTAAATAACGGGAAGATTTATTCGTTAAGAGCTGACTTTGCTGCCGGCTGTGTGACTGCCGCTTAGTGGAGTGTTCCTGTGCTGCAGCCGCGGACTCGCCGGCTGTCTAATATTCCGAGACTCCCCTTTCTCTCAGATACGTGCCCACGAAGAAAGTAACGAAACACTACACGATGCTAGAGTTTCATAAAACACTTCTAACCAGTGTCAACAAAACTGGTTAATTGGAATTGCTTGTTCGTGTCTCCATCCAGCTGGAAGTTAGTCAGCCCCAGTGAGCGTCAGGTGACTCCAGATGGAAACGGGCAGCCATAGGGATTTTCGATGAATTATTTTATAGCAGGAAATTAGTCTGTATAAAAAATACGTCAACTAAAGCAATGTGGCATTTGATTTTTTTGTTTTTTGGAGGGGGGGGGGGGTGCTGTTAAGCGGGTTTCCGGTTCACCAACCGTCAAAGCAAGGCACGTAAGAGAGAGAGAAAGAGAAATAAAGATAGAAAACAGAGAAAGAAAACGCCCGTTCGTTTCTTCTTACATAACGTGTAGCAGAAACCTCTATTTTTCATGTTTGTTAAAGTTGGGCAAAGACAAAACATTCCCGAGACAGCGAAGGAAGATACCGAACGAGAAAAAAAAAAAAACTATAAGATAAACAGGGCTTTAGCAGCAGTTACATGCGGGAAGGCATATTTCACGGTCTCACGGTCTTTTTTTGCCTCTCGCCACCGATGTTTCTCGCCGGTTGCACACTGAAAACTACAACACGAGCAGCGCTGACAGACGAGCCGTGTTCTCAGCGGCACTGGTGAGCAGCACAGACAAGAAGGTTCGCACACGGGCGTGCTCGCAACGCCTGCCGGAAAAGCTCCGTGTCGAACGGATGCCAAAGAGCGGTGGCGACACGGGCACGCAAGTTACGCAAACATGTCTCCCACTGAACCCAGACGAGAAAGGCGGTTCAGTCATCGCTCGTGGCAAAAGACAAACAAACAAACAAACAGGAAAGTCAGTTCCTTTACGGCACGAATAACACGAATGCCAGCAAGCGTACACATGAAAAAAAAAAAAAAAAAATCTGATTTATACCATCACGACTACTATACATATACTATTTATTCGAGACAGGATTCACGAACAGAAATCCAACATAACTCACGGCCTATTTCACCGCCCTACGACTGCACCGTTTCTCCCGATGTATTTCCTCAGCGTGGTGTGTACAACATGTGAAACGAAATATATGCTCACTCTCAAAAATTATGCGCAGCGTCGCAAGGGACACAGGATATAGACAGAAACTTCAGTAATCGCTTTCGTTGAGCAAATGGTTCTAGTAAAAACGACGCTTTAGTATTTGTGCTGCTTACGCGTCTGTTGTGGCTTTGATCGCGTCGTGAACAACCTGCGAGATTATAGACGGATGAATACACGGATGGATGACGGATACGACTGAACCCTCCTGATCGGTTGGCGGCTAACGCCACCTAGACAGTGTTTTTTCTTTATTTTTTTTAGTTTCGACGGTATTCGCATTTTCGATGCCACCATACGGATTTCGAGCCAACTACTCCGAAGTTCAGTCACAACTAAAGTTACGACAGTCATTTGAACGCGACGAGCCTGTCGTAAGGTATTCCCTGTCGGCTCGTCGTGGTGACTTTCTCCAATATAAGAACAGCCACGCAGGGTAAAGAAAACAAATGTACCTAAAACCGTGGGCACACTTCTAATACATCAACCAAAAGAGAGCCTGCAGACACTATTCGAGGCGTGTTTCTTCCTCGTATGAAGGTCCTCTCACACTGGCAATACCAAAAACTGTCTGCAGAGGTGTTCGTGTAGAGGGTAGAGCGTGTTGGTTTCTAATTTACGATAACGAATAGGGACATTGAAGACAAACAGACAAACACATGCTTTCGACTTTCAACAAAAAGCGTGTATGAAACAAACGTGCTTCGAAGATGCTTCAGGCTTGTTCGCAGATAATTCTGTTGTCGTATCTCCAGCGAACACCGTATTTAAATACGTGCAGTGTAGCCGCGGCTTAAGGCTTTCCCTTTTGCTTATGTGGCGTCGGTCGGAGACATGAACCGGCATCACCCGGGACGCCCGGGCGTGACAAGTGATGTTTACAGGGTTGCTACTAAGTGAATATTGAATTCGAAATTGATTGCACACGAATGCAGTGCAACTGTTTGATCGCGTATTGGTATCACAGAAATTTGTTACTCCGGGTTTTAGCGCGACGGCACCGTTTGGTAAATGAGTAAAATGCGAAGCAACATTTTGTTTTTTTTCATTGACACAACGCAACGGCTATCGTAGTTTGCTGTTATGCTGTAATTGACTACCAGAGGGTAGCGAAGGATTTGGGAAATATTACATTTTATGTGCAAGTAACCGAAAAGCTATATAAAAAAAAGTAGGATTGGATGCTTCGGTTGTACGTCATGTCACACAATCCATAGAACGAAGAACGGCCTTCCTGGTCGGAGGAGTGTGAGGCGCTCTTGGCGCCCTGGGTGCTCAACGTTTGCCCTAGAGGGACGACCTTGAAAGAGTTGGCGCTTTTGCGTCCTTTTTTTTATCTCTGTCGTGTGATTGGAATGGAGAAGGGGGTATATCTCTCTTATCGTCAGGATGCATTAGACAACGTAGATACCTGCGAGCTTGGTTGTAAAACTTCTGTCCGGAGCACTCTGAAGAGAGGAAAGCGGGAAAATTGTGGATGATACAAGAAGAGCATACGAATGTTCCCGTTGCCGAACGAGGTTCGATCTTCCTTCCCTTTCTCGCAGGAGTTCGTGTAACGATAGATGTTGGAGGCTATATTACGAAATACACAGAAGGCGAGCAATGTTTGCTCTTGCCGTTGCCACGTATAAGATTATAGTTTCTGATTTATTTGCGTTCATTAGTTGCACAGTTTGGCGTACTAAATAGGAGATTATCGGTGTTTATTTTACAGGGGCCTAAGATCGGTGTAAATATGACGTGGTGAAAATATACGATACGAAGTATAGCCTTGAGCCAGTCGCACTGCTGATACACCATACGCAAGACAGTCTGCAGACACTGTCAGGGTCGTGTTTCTTCCTTCTAGAATGGCCCTGTCACAGTGGTTATACGAAAATTACAGAAAGATCCATTGGTAGATTCTTTGAGAATGCGTTAGCGTGACCCTTGGAAACGCCATACACTACCCCTTTGGGAAACGCTAACACTGACCCTTCCACTTTTTGTTTTCCTTTCTCCCTTGCTTTGTTTTATATTTTGCTGCTTTTTCACTTTTTCTTTCTTTTTTGGGCCTCGTTACAGGGTGAGTGTTAGCGTTTCCCAAAGGTGGATGTGTGTAGCGTTTCACAAGGGTCATGTTAACAGATTCCCTAAGAATCGACCAATGGATCTTCCTGTAATTCTTTTCACCCATTTTTTTGTACTCTGCCTGTCAGAGTACGTCGACGCCCTCCGATACGGTTAGGCCATATCACTCGTGAAAGGAACCGCGTCCGTATCACTCGTGGAGTGAATTGCATTAATCGTTTTACTACATACACACATCACATCCCACGCACCTCCACTACGGAAACCCGTGCAACGATATTGGGTAGGAATGTTTCTCACTTTACACAAGCTTACAAGCACCAATGGGACCTTAGTATACTCGCACGCAACGCCACTGACCAAGAAGCTTCTTTGTCGCCGCGTAAATTTGGAGATAAAAGCGATCGCTTACTTTGAGTCTCACTCGATAACGAAGTTGGGGGGATCGCAATGTTGGCGTTGTCAACAATGCGATCCACAAGATATCCACATAAAGCATTGCGATACTCGCGTTGACGATATTTAAACGCGACACATGCAGTGGACATGAGCACTGCGTGATTATTCGATTTGGGCTCTTGATAATCAATACCTTGACATGCATTCAGGTAGTGGCTCGTGCCCAATCGCTGCGATGACGGGAATGGATTAATCTTCACAATGTGTAAAACTCAGAGCGACCCTTGTGTTTTTTGCCAATAGACTCTTCTATAAATCCGTCATACCGCGCGCGTTGTATTCTAGGAACCTGTGTGCCACCTGGATCGGAGCGCGTATGAGTTTTGCTTCCCACCGGTTCCCACAATGCATAACGTGGCATTACGCCGCGATGAGGTGCTTTGAGTTTTGGAATAAGTCTATTCCAGCTCGTCGCCATGGTAATCATTGCCGGTATACAATCATGTGGCCGCCTGTTCTGGCTGCGAGTTGAAAGAGTGAACGCTGCTTGTTTTCTGAATTTTTTTTTCTGCAACTGCCATTGAGTAAAACGAAAAAAAAAATTCATGTTTCATAGGTTCTGAATGAGGAATGATTTTAATCGGTATTTACTGAAAGTACAAAAATGGTTACGTCGCCAGTTTAAGCTACAAGCCCGTATTCGCGCGTTCGTCTGGGTTGCACTTTCCTGTTCTTTTCTTCCGCAACGCGCCCGTACCGCCCCAGCAGACCCAGAGGCTTTACGTAACCGAACCTAACCTACGAAAATTCGGGACTTCCAATACCTCAGCATTGAGCGCAAAATACACCACAAACGCAACCCTCCTCGTGAGTCAAAAAAAACTACTTTTCATGAGTGACCTTTTGTACCCATCTTGTTCTCTCCAGAATATCTACGGGCACTTGGACCGGCACAAGCCACCACAAAGAGCGCGCGACACTGGCGCACGTAGAGAGCAGCATTCCCCCTCTACGAACGCGATAATTCCGCGGAGACCCGGGCAAGTCGGGGCCGCCACCGGATGGCCGCGAGACACGCTCTTCCTTCTTCGTGAGCCGAAGTGTAGGATGCCATAAGCCCCGACCGTGCACGTCCGCTCTTAGGCCATATACTGCAAGATGAAGTCGCCTTCTTTTTCCTCCAGGTGGTTGCAGGAAGGGCAGCGTCAACAGCGTATCGTGAATTAAATCTAAGCCTAGGTCTCAGAAAAAACAAAATCAAAATCACGTGTTTAGGTGTTCTTTTTAATTGTTAGAACGCAATCAATGGACAGCAGACATATTTTGTAATGCCTAAAGGCGTCCGGATTAATTTTAGACCACGCACCGCGTTTTTGTTTTTAATATAAATGGTTTGATTCGACCAGACTACTGGAATGTTTTTTAATGCGTTAGCATTAGAACGCTCGTTTCGACAAAAACCAGGCGGTGTTTTTCGTTTGTCAGCGCCGGGGAAAGCAGGAGAAAGAGGGGGAAAGGGTGACGCGTACGACGCTCCCATTGGCCCGAAGCGCTGACGTCAGACGGTGTCAACCTCTCCCTCTCTTCCCGGCGCTAACAAACCGACAGACACCACCGGGTTTTCGTCGAAACGAGCGTTTTCGTTTTTGTCAAAGGAGCGTCGCACCGCTGGCGCGGAGCCAGAGAGGAGGAGGCGCCGCGGCGCGGTGGAATGCGGGTATGCTCAGCTGCCGCTCTGCCGCCGCCGGTTGTTCTTCGCTCTGGGTTTCTGTAGTAGCAGTGCGTGGGCTGTGATGTGTGTGTGTAGTTAAGACGATGGATGTGGTTCCCTCCTCGAGCGATATGGGAGCGGTTCCTTCCACAAGTGGTATGGATGTGGATTTTTCGACGAGTGATATATTTGACTGTATAAGAAGCGTTGACGTACTTTGACAGGCACAGCACAGAAAAGAAGTGAAAACAATTAAAGAAAGATTCATTGGTGGATTCTTAGGGAATGCGTTAGCATGACCCTTGGGAAACGCCACACACGTCCGCATTTGGGAAACGGTAACACCGACCCCGAAACGAGGCCAAAAAAGGGGCAGCAAAAAATAGAGGAAGCGACACAGAAAGCCAAAACAGAAAGCCAAAACAGGAAAGTAAAGGGGTCAGTGTTAGCGATTCCCAAAGAGGGACGTCGTACGTGGCGTCTCCCAATGGTCATGCTGACGCATTCCCTAGGAATCCACCAATGGGTCTTCCTCTTATTTTTCTTTTTGTATGTGTGAATAACTTCATAAATAAATAGGGGCGAAGTACAAACTTTGTTATGCGTATGGAGATGTTTCCTTTCATTCGCATGCCACATATCATAGTCCTTAATGGCATTTAGGTGAAATCATCACTTCGGTCGACAGTATACCTATTTGACAAAGACCCAGGATATATCCAGGTTAACCTTCTCTATTTCTATCATTTTCTTTCTCCTCCTGACATTTTTCTAAATTTCACCAGAACAATTTTAATTATTATGCTGGTGCTTGCGTTATCGCGATTGTATATAACCGAATTAAAATAATCCTTTATTTCTTAAAATTAAGGCCATAAAAAACAGATCGATTTCAAATATTTTGCACTCCGCGTTGAAAATCAGCGATGTTTTATTTATCAGCATCATTTCGAATAGACAAATGCTTTCTCCGCGGTTTCGCAAGACGAAGTGCGCAGTTTTTCTTTCATACTCAAGGCGGTTCGGGCCAAGAAGTTCGGCCTCCAGCATTCTTATTTGATCATTTATTATTTCCAAACGTCTTACCACAAACTCCGCGCCAAATCCAAATAGATTTTTTTTTTGCGAAATAAAATAAAAGGCTCCTCACACATACAGCGTAGCACTAATCCAGTGCGAATTCAGCGTTTAGAAAGAGCGCCGACCTTCGCGTTGATGCAACATAGTTGCTAAAATAGCGCGAATATATATATCAGAAGTGAATGGTTCCACAGGCATAGTTTCATATTTTGTACCTGAGACGTTGCGAGGATGTGTCACACTGCATGAAGTTCCAGTAACTTAAGGTCGGTCCACGCATACAGTGCAGCTATGGAATAGCGCTGAGTTAGCGCTGCATCAGCGCTACTCCGTTCGCCTGTATACGCTGACAGTGCGGTGGAAGGTGTACGTGGTCGTTAGACCAGTCGTTCATCTCTCTTTAACCCCTTGATTGCGCTTCCGCCTATACCCACGCGCCGAGGAGACCACGGTCAGATGATGAAAGGGAGGTGGCTGATTGGTCCGACAAGCTCGTGACTCCCACCGCACTGCCAGCTTAGGGGCGAATAGAGTTTAGTGTACGCACTCCATGACTCGGCGCCGAGTTAGTGCTGCATTGTGTGTGGAAAGGCCGGTTCACACACACACAGCTCAGCGCTGACTTTGCGTTATATGAGCGCCCGCATGCAACCCCATCTTTTCTTGATTACACACGATGTGCAGCGTTAACTCAGTACTGACTCAGCGCTGATAGTATAGTGTTCATGCAGTGCTGACCTTGCGTTGCCCCGCCGACGTATGTGTAACCATCCTTGAACAGGGAAAGGCCGGGTCTGGTGCAGTGGAGCACATGTATAGAGCTGAAAAATAGCCATTTCAGCGCTGTGCCTATAGCCCTGAGTTAGAGCTAAATCAGCGTAAAATGCTCCACTTTAAAACAGCTTATTCAGCGCTGCGCTGCATGTGTGAACAAAGATTCTTAATAAAGGCGTTTTTTTACAAGTACCACCAACCATGGAAACGCGCAAGACACGTGCCACGAGCGGGCACGCTCCGCTGCCATTCGCTTCCAAGGGTTACTCATTTCAGTGCTGCTCCGCCATCTGCTTCCAAGAGCCGCTTGAGACGCGGGCCTCGTGCACTGGCGCATTTGACACTATACTCTGTTTCATACTTAGCGTGCAACGCTGTCAAAGCTGCTGGCGCGAGCGGGGGGCTTGATCTCGTTGATCATTTGCACGCGCTCTCGCGCAAACAAAACCATAGATGAAACCACGCGCTCGCGCCAGTAGCTTTGGCAGCGTTGCACGCTAAGTATGAAACAGAGTATACTTGCAAGACAATCGCAAACACATCGACAGGCTTTATTTGCAAACCGACATTTGAGGTTCGTTCTGAAGTGAAGCCTGTTCACACCTGCAGCAAAACACCGATAGGCGCTGTAATTCTCACCGAATTTAGTGCTGATTTATCGTTATATTTTCCTCTCCCACCACAGAAGTTTCCTTCTCACAGGTGACGATTCCGTGAGGTAGCTCGCCGTGCCAAGAACAACCTCATGAGATTTCAAGCTTGACGTATGCTTTCTTGGCACCTACCCTTAGTTCGTCTGCTGTAAATTAACTTCGTTATGAGGAAGACAAGGTTTACGGTTTCGAGAACGGCTCGGTGCTTCGACGGTGTCCATTGCGCACGAAATGGAGCATGTTGCTCTCAAAGGGGAGTAAGCTACCGGAGACATACGCACTGTGACACACCCTTAATTGTATGTCCCAGGAACGAAATATGAGACTGCGCCACTGAAACCGCCAACCTCCGCTATTCGCTACTCCAGCGACTTATAGGTAGGGTACCGTGTTTTCGGTATGTACCGATAAACACCAAACATTAACCCCCGAGGCTGTTTTCTCTGAATCGGTGAAAACCGAAAAACCCTAAATTTAAAGTATACTATAAGGAAAGGAAACGTTAGCCTTACGGGAAGAAATCTTTTACCCTAACTTTTCCTTTTCTCGTTGACCCGGAACACAGCCGCACTGAACTGTCCTTGTGGTTGTTTCTTTCTATAGGGAGTATTCACTGGACGCCATATTTGTGGGTGCTGTTTAGAGCGCATGCTCAGAATGAGCTCACATCAATAGGCTGCTGGGACCGGCACTCTTGATGGTGCGAAATGCACGTTGCAAAAGAACTGTGGAAGCTCACCATCAGCACGCGCTCAGCATTCGCGCACACAGCTATGGCCGCCAGTGAATACTCCCTATCGGAACCGCATTTCTTGCCCCATTTCCTACTCTTATCCTTACCAGCATTACTGGAGAAAATATTTTAACTTGTAACATACTCAATTATAATATTTTCTCCACTAATTATACAGTCGCTTTACAACATAAGCCCGATAAACACCGACTTTTCTCCGGCATTTAAATTACACACCAAAAACACCGATTCAAATGGAAAAAAAAATAAATACCGATAAGTAAACCCCGAATTCAAAGAAAAATTATACCAAAAACACGGAACCCTACTTATAGGGGTCACCATTATCGCGATAATATGTCGGACAAGAACAGGTCGTGCCGTGCCATGTGCCAACTCAACGCACAACCTTCGGGTTTCAGCAGGCAAGCACCATGGCCTCAAAATGGTTTGCGGCGATTTTTATCCCCGTTCCAAACCTGCGGCGGTGTGTTGGCGCAAGCGAGATTCCAGAGGCTTGGTCTTTGGGGGACCGATGAAGGGACTACCTATTGTCCTTCTACAGCGTTGATAAACTTTAGGAAACGTATGTACAATGTCTAGTTCACGCGCTTGCGTATAGTCTGCGTTCCGTTTCCGAGTGACGACAACACGAAGATACGACGGTAGCGACAGCCACCGGAACAACTGCTTGCCCTACACAACTTGAGAGGCAATGCAAGGCGCACCTAATTCCTCAGGCCACTGTTTTCCCTGCGGCGCTGTTATTACTGCCGTTTTCGTTGTTTTGGACAGAACCAGCGCAACATCCCTCACTTTACTTCGGCGGCTATCGCACAAGCCACCGACAATGTGCGGTCACGGTAGCCACAAAAGAAGAACAGAAATTGCGAAAGTGCCTATATACGGAGCACAAGTTCATCTGCTTCTTTTGCAGGAAGTTTGGTGACGTCAGAACGCCGAGCCCTGATTGGCCCTGATCGAAGGATAGTGGGTAGACCTCAAAGCAAGCTGCCTTGAGGTCTACCCACTATCCTTCCAATCAGAGCCAATCACAGCTTGGCGTTCTGACGTCACCGCAACCTTCTGCGCAAAAAAAACAGACGAACTTGCGCTCTGGATTGCGGCCAGTTTTTCATTTTCTCGCTGAGTACAGTTTTTTTTATTTGCGAATATTAGAATTGGATTGAAAAGTGCCGCATCTGCCCTAAGGTCAGCGCTGTTTCCAGCGCTAAATTAGCACTGAATTGACGCTGTGTTCAGCGTTCGAAAAATTGTTGGTGAAGCGCTGAAACGCTAAATTCTTAGCGGTTTCAGACGAGATGGGAAAAAAAAATCTCATAAGAATGGGCAGCGGTTAATTTTGGCTGTGTTCCAAAATTTACTAGATCCGACTCAAAGGTTTTGTACGGTGGCGTTTCAACACCTACTCGCGCTTACTCAATGACATCACAACTCGCGTTCCAGAAGCGGGTTGCTCACCTCGGAGAAATTTCTCACGGTACTCTCCTTTGATAGGTGGGTAACGTCAGAAAGGGTTGCGTAAATGACGTCACGTGGCCTGTTCGTCATCTCATTTTTCGGCTCAGAACGACCACAGACCGTCAGCAGTAACAGAGAACCAACTTCAGAAAGGTGCCAGCTGAACGTAGAAAGTAAGAAAAACCAGCAGCTTGTTTCTCATTTTTGTTCTCTCTCTCTCTCTCTTTTTCGCTCTCTTTTTTCGTGTATATTCCTACGTTCATCTGGCATCTTTCAGAAGCATGAATCAACAATTAGCTCAGCTTCAAGCAGTCACAAAGAGAACCAACGTTTTGTATGGATGCTGTGACAGGTTTTTCGCAACTCTGGGATTTGTATATAGACGCATTTAAAACGTGTATACTTGTCGACAGAAGGTAGGTTTCGCATGTGTCTTAAACACTGAAGTTACCTAATGGTCCTAGAATGAGCATTTGAGGCGTCCGTACTCGTATCATAGGCAGAATATTTAAAATGGCACCTATATGTATGATTACTTAACAGCTCATATTTTACTCGGAAATTGGATTGCCGAAACACGCGTCGTCCCAATCGTTTTTGTGCGCAGCGAAATAGTCGCTAAACATCTGCAGCTGACTGAAATCAAAATGCAAGAAAAATGGTCAACTCTTTTCATGGAGCGTTCAGAGTAGTTGTAGGATGTCTATAACGTTTCCAGAAACCTCGAGATGGACCATTCGTGAAACTGCCATGCAACCAAGCAACCGTATATTTCGACAAAACGACTGCGGTCATATAATATAAAAAACGGTATCTGTTACAACAGTTTGCACCTTTGCCTGTTGTGTGCTGAAGTATTGCAAAATAAAATCGTTTAACTCGCTGAAACGTTCGTGAATTTTTTATTTTTTTATTTTAGCAGTGTTCGGTTATATACTATGATCTCTTGAGTACACCGAAAACGAAAGGAAAGTGCTCCGCGAGTAGCAGGCAACATGAAATACCGTACTTTGTATTTGTCCGCTGAACAAACTACGTGCGACGGAAGCACAATGTAAGGTGAAATATTTGCCATATCATACGCCCCAAATGAAGGCAAAGCGCTGCATTTAGAATCACACTCACATTCGCAATGCGTGAGCAAATGCGCGAACAAGAAAACACACCAACATTTCATTAATGCGCTAGGGACACCTTTTTATACAAGAATTCACTTCCCTTGTCCTTCCTGGAAGATGCCCTAAAGGCATCAGATCGTCAGTGTCAGCAATCTCACATAATAAATAAACATTGTTTAGTTACGTTGTTCTTCGCAGTAACGTTGGTTCTTTGATGATGAAACGCGGTCATTTGTGTCATCTGCTATTTACTGTCAGTTATTGTCAGCCACCGCCCTAGGTCAAGTCAATCCAGAGAAAACCCAGACAATGATCCAGGTCATTTCAAAATCGAGCCGCGGATCTTTTACTCGCATTGTCACTTGGTATTGCCAGCTGAGGTAGGAGGCAGGTTATTTGGGTAAGATTTAGAAAAAAGACTTCATATTTCGTAACAAAATCCACTGTCGAGAGCACCGTGCTCGGCCCCTGGACCGTAAACTTCGGCGTTCTCAGTCAGAAGTAACCTCCTTTGTGGAGAGCAGCCCGAATCAAACTGAAGTCACAACCAGCTTTGTCTGTAGGCATGGAATCTCTGCCATTACGGAATCTAGTGAAAATAAACTCACGGTGGAGACTTTTTCAGCGTTCTCAAAACGGGTGCGAAGGAAAGACAGCGCTAATTCAGCGCTCAATGAGCGTTGGTTAATTCAGCGATTCGTTGCGTATACGAGAGCCGGCACGAAAATTGAGGAAAACTTGACTGAAAAGACAGGAGGCTCACCGCTGTTTATTTTCTTAATATTTCTTTACGCAGTATTTCTTTACGCAAGTCACGATCCCACCCCAAAGACAAATAGTTGGCCCTTTAGGGGAGGAGGAAGACGGGAATCCCGTATTTTATAGCCAGCATTTTCTTCAATTCTTCGTGTTAATTCCAAATGCCGGCACAGATAAAAGGAAATCTGAATGGGATAGGGCGTATAAAATCGCGATTTTCCTGCGACTAGGTGCCACGGCAGATCTTTAGCACCACGTAGAAACGAAAAAAAAAATAAACAGAAAAAAGGAGATAATATGAGATTCAACCTCGAAGGTCGGGCAGTGAGAAAGAACGTGACGACGAGAGACGCAGACAGCTTATAGCCTTATACACTCGGCAGGACAGCAGCGTGGCGTGGTGATTGCAAATCGCGATACCGAGTTTCCCTAGCTTCTGGACTTCCTCCAGGACCCGTCAGATTATTTTCTGAGCGGCGAATCTCAGTGTACATAGACGGCAAATAAAAAAAAAATATTAAAAAGGTGGGAGGAAAAAAAAAAGAGGGGTGGACGTGATGTGATCGGCTGATCCATCCACACTCCAAATATGCCCGCCGCTTCTTGTGAAACTCCCGCACACGTATCCCGTCTAAAAGTGATCGCCAGTGCCGGCCAAAACACGGGCCGTTAGCTTTTAAGCTTTCCAATGGAGACCCGCTCCATTCCTCACTACGTAATCTTTAAACCCGTATGCGTTTTTTTTCTTCCTTCCTGACGCATTGTTCTAAGAGCGTCGTCTTCATCCCGAGTGCAATCATACACTCGCGCACGACCGATATCGGCCAGGCGTATCTCAGGGAAGGATTCTAAAGTCGGAAGCCAGAGCTGGGAGCCGGCCTCGATAAGGAGCAAATGACTGATAACCCGGCGGCCCTGACTGATGCTCGGGAGTATCGCCGTGCACGAACGGCTCGTTGGCGCTGCTATTATTATACCGAGACTTAAACGGGCCGTATTCAGTGGACTGCTGGCGTAGCAGCAACGCCTTGCCCACGGACAACGGAGCTCATCGATCAGATTGGGTTTCCCGGACGTTTCGAGCTCGTGGCCTAACGTAGTGTCTGCGATCGCTCACCGGCGTCTCGTTCTGCAGCCCTTCTTTAGTCCGCGCGGCTTCCTCTTTCTTGTTCATGCTCTCCAATCTTAACCGATGGATCGAGGTTCTTTTGTTTCTACTGAGCCGCCGTACATGACCCAAAGGCTAAGGTCTACGTTTTGGGGAACAACGAGGTCGGGATTGAACGCAGTGCTCAGAACGACGTATCAGGTTCATGCACTAGGCTAAAAAAAAAGAAAAGAAAAATAAGCCGAGTAAAGATTACCACGCAGAATTTAGTGTTACTGCAAACACGTGTTATTGGAGACACTTGTTACTGCGGACACGCTCTGAGCATCTTCGAAGCACGTTTGCTTGATACGTGCTTCAAAAATGTTTGCAGACAGTTTTTTTTATGACGCTCTGACAGGGCCGTCCTACAAGGAAGAAACATGCTATGGACAGTGTCTGCAGTAGAGCCCCGCATATCCGCGGATTACCCGCGGATCATCCGCGGATGTTCGCAGCAAACTGGCGGCTGCCGATACAAATGAATCAGATTTGGCGGATTGCGGATCGGAAGCGGACGCCAGGGGCTGCGAATGGGGATCAGATGCAGATATCCGCGGGTCCGGATCGTGCATTTTCGCCGAGGCGGCCCATAAACGTGTGCGACCGCACAGTGAAGAGTGAATAAGTAAGTGATTCTATATGAAGTGAATCATCGAATGTATCGAGGGAGCAAAGTACTCTCTGAGATAGAAGGTGTCAATCGGGGAGAAAATTGTTCTTTACGCGTCAAGAAAGATTTGATTCTCATCAAAGATTGCGTTAGAACGTTCTATCTCGCCAAACATATGCTGTCCCTAAAAAAAGTAAAGAATGCAGGAGCATCAGTCGTCCCGTGAAAGCGTGTTCTTTTTTTTTTGGCAAGGAAAGAGTGGAATACGTTCCTCAGGCAAAGAAAACCCAAAAAGTATATAAACCGCAAGCAACTAGAAGAAACCTGCAAGTGACTTTTTCGCGGTAGATCGAGGAGACTGAATTCGATCCTCTGGAGTGGTGGAACTTGCGACAGCACGAATTTCTGCACCTCCTTCTTGTGAAGCCGTTCGTGCATGCCGTCCCAGCATGAAGTGCACCACCGGAGAGACACTTCAGATTGGCGTCGTATTAATTTTAGAGAGGCGAACCAGTCTTAATCCGTCCATTTTGGCGATAATCTGTATCTTCTACACAGCAACCTCGATAAGTGAAATGTTGCGTGTGTGTGTTTTATTTTTCTCGGCAGTTTGCACTGAATTGTTCTTGAATACATGGTTCCGAGCATGCAGTTGAGGGTTCGCCAACCAATCCCTAAAAAACGTAGGGTCCCAACGTTTTGGTGCCGGCTCGGCACCTTCTTCAGGGGGGCTATTTGAAAGAGAAGCAGCTTCTTTCTTTTCTTCTGCGGTGAATGTAGGGCAGTATCTTCGTTTTTTTACGGTGGTTAGTTTTCAAACCAGGTGCGGTACCTTCGTTTTCTTCAAAGTTGGTTATTTTACAAACGAGGATCAGCATCTTCGTTTTCCTCTATGGGGCCAGTTTCTTTGGTGTCTCCTCTAAGTGTCGTAGTCCACTGACGTATGCTGAGGGCAAGGTGCCGGAGGATCGATTAATATTTCCTGGGGTGCTATTCTGGTCACAAACGGGTTTCTCGAAAACTCCCCCCCCCCCCCCCCCCCCCTACGAACCACGCGCTCCTATTGGCCACAGCGCGAGTGATAATTCCACGCGGTTCCCATGGGAACGTTCGCGAAACACGAAAGCAACCGTTTGCCGTAAGTGCCGCTCTTCGAGTTCGAACCGTGACGACAAAGTGACGTAAGACCACGTCCGACCTACCTAGCACATAGCGGAAGTCACGTAACTAGATTAACTGCGGTACTACTCGACACACCCTAATCTCTGTTTCACTATGAGCTACAAGAACGTGTTCCGGGCTTTCAACGTCCCTGGCGAGCAGGCGCGCTTGCGCAGTGCAAGCCAACACTCGCGCAAGCATCGTTCGGGGTGATGTGCTCGTGCTTTTAACTTCTGTTTCTATTGCACGAAGAGGAAAAAGCTTTGGGCAGGATTCTAGAGCGTAGAAAATGGCGGCGATGCTTGTTGCTCAACGATGGCTCGACCAACGCGTACAATGACGGGTTTTCTGCGAGCACCCAGTTGCCTTCGCTATGCACGACGACTGTTTCTGACGACAGTACCGCTTGTCGAAAAGCACCGTGCGATCGCAGTGTGACCAGCTGCGCGCCGAGAGACGGAGACGATGAGAGATGATGACCATCGAGCAGCAGCTACCAATCGAATCGCACTGAGATTTTGCGCAACGAGAAGCTGCAAGGGCGCGGTTGCCACCGATGATCTCATAGCTAATGTCCAGTCGATGGTGACCAGAGCCGTGACGGCCGTCGCGAGTGTCGCTGTCAACCGGCTGGGAAGAGGCGGCTGGGTCGACAAAACCCTGGACCGAGGAAGCTGAGGCATGTGCGAAAGAAGGCTTTTGTCGCCACCACGACAAGCACACCGACGTCGTGTGGTGTGTTGACGGAACCTAGAATCTAACTGAACCTTCGTTACCGTCATCATCGGTCTGAAGGAGACCCTCACCGTTCTGAAGGCCTCCTACACTTTACCGCAAACACCACTTTGCCATTAACGACATGGTGGCAAGTACGTTAAAACTTCAGGGTTTCTACCGCTTCGAAGTTAGTGCACGCTTAGTGCCTATGTCTACAGTTGACCGTTTATTGCGGTTTGTAGCTACTGTCATTCACGCAATAAAATCTGGGTGGGCTGCTGATGTCATTTTATTGTATCAATTAGATATTCTACCTTTCTACGCCAAGCTTCTGGAGTTGCATGTCAGTCATCGGACAGTCCTAAGAACACTGTTCGATTCCCTGCCATTAACTGTAGACGAGAAATTTAGCCAGTAAAATTTTGTGGATGGTTGTCACCTCCGTGACCAAGAAAAACAATAAAGATACCATTGTCCTACATTCAACACACGTATGTTTAATCTAAAGGTTATGATACCAATTAAATAGATTGTCGTTTCAAAAGTGACAGTAACTCATTGAAATTAAAGAGTAGTGTTAACTGGATTTGTTTAAATTTGCCTGCGATGCAGAGCAAATACGCACTGTTGACTTATCACCATCAATCATAAAAAACAAGCGGAAGCAGAGTAGATGTGGTGAAGGAAAAGCGAGCATATGCTAAAGAAAGAACTGCTACGCAACGTGAAGAATGTCAGCAACTATCTTGCCATTGTGTTACGAGCTCAGTTGCTATGCACAGCTTATGGCAGCCTGTG